>VZSF01004546.1:1576057-1751635 GCA_013398295.1 Chionis minor
AGAAAACCCATTTCTGGGATGTGTGGTGAGGACCTTTTGTTGCTTGTGTGTGCTGCTGTTTTCCGACACCCCTCCTCTGGTAACCAAAACCACAACTTCCCAGTACTCCTGAAACAACCCTGCACTGTGGATGCTTTTCCTCCACTTTTACATCAACAGACTCCCAGTGACCTCTGAGGGACTTTGTAGTAAAAATAAAGGACATATGACACAGTGGACTCGTTCATCAACTCCTCCCCAGTTACCACCCCTTTTGTAGCTACTCACATCTGTGTAAATCACCACTTAGCAATGGCTCGGCGATCCCTCAGATGCTTCGGCTTCGGTCACAGGGACTCCATTAGTTTATAATATATACTGGACTAAGTTGCTGACATCTTCTGTTTGCCGAATAGACCTTAACATCCAGAGTCCTCCCCCAGAGTTTGACTGTCTCTTTTTGTTTGTACTAAAGCAAACAGGGAAGATGTCAGGAAGAGAGAGCTCCCCTCTCTTTCCACACATCTGTTTGGACGTACAACAAAGGCTACAGGAGCATTTTTCCTCGTACCTTTAATTGAAGTGCTTTAATATAAAAAAAAAAAAAAATACATACAAGTTCTAAACTCCTGTTTTCTGCAATCGTTTACAGTTTTTCTAAGTTGCAACAGAATATTAGCTACGTAGGTAGTCAACACTGCTAACAAACTACAGTACAAGTTACTAATAACAGTACAAGATGCTTGGACTACATTCTTGCAAATGTGTATGAATACCAAAGAAATCCTGCACAGCTGAGAGGTTTCCAACACACGTGGCCTTCTTCTCTCAAAACCCTGTAGGATTTCACTTATGGGTTTCCTAACCACCAAAACACAGAAGGGCTGATCCTTGGCTGGTGCAAGCTGCGGTAGCTCCATTCGCGTCCGTGGAGCAACGTCAGTTGTCATGAGCGAAGGGCGTGAGTCACTCTGTGCTCAGATAGACACCTTCAGACAGGGGAGAAACATCATGCAAGTGTCCATGCGTCACAAACTGATGGGCCTTCTCGGTCAGTGCTGGCTTATAGCATTAATCAACGTATTTTTCTGAGGGTTTCAAGACTGATCTGTTTCTCCCGGAAGAAATCAGATCGGGGCGACTGAAGACCAGTCAGGAGCACCCTGGATTCTCATGCCACTCTAGGTAAAGCTGGGCAAATTTCCCTCAAAACCCACCAAGTTTTGAAGCGTAAGAACCCACCCCATCACCTCTCCTCCCCCACAAAAGCCTGGGAAAGCTATCAAGCACTTAATAAAACTGAGTGTGAGATAAGAAGTGCAAAGGTCCTCCACACAAGCCATGTCAAAACAAATCCCTACATACACACACTGTAACGACACAGTCACTTCAGAGTTCAAAAGAAAGATTCACACTTCACAAAGAGGAAAACAGGGAAAAAAATAACACAAGAAACTGCCCTTACAATTATGTACTGGTTCCCAAACCTGTGACTTTAGTCTGTGGCCACCAACAGTAAATGAATACCAAGCAGCATAGTGTAAACTCCAATGAGGCCTCACAAGGGGTAGCAACAGGCAACCTGGAGGTAGTGTACAAAAAGGAGTTTGAAAGAAAATACGGGCATTTTTTCTCCTATTCTGGTATGTTTACATAATCAAAGACACGGTGACAAACACACTACAGTGACATGTCTCTCCAGCCTTGTGAGCCCACCTACTTGCCACCCCAGAATCGGTTACAGAAGAGTTCTTCCTCTGAAGAGAGAGCATTATCTGGGGCACGTTATTTGGGGTATTCCTCAGACAAGAGTCCTTATTTTCTCCCTTACTCAGTTGTTCTGGCTCACCTCTGTACTTACCATGTGACTAAGAGGACAATTGGTTTCATCTGAGACTGCTGGGTTTTTCTCACAAACATCAATACAAAACCTCCCTATCACCATTGCCTTGAAGATCAACATTTCAATGGCACGCTTCAGTCAGCAGCACCCAGAACTCCTCCAAGCTATTCAGTGGCTGGCATTAGATTAGTTTGGTGGGAAGCTATGGAAGATGGCAAATTCCTGTGAAGGTTAGATTTTCAATTCATCAGCACATTATGAAAAAACTGGACACCAACTGCTCCAGCTCAGAGTAAAGACACAGAAGTCAAATTCTCTTCTGCTGCAAAGAGGATAAAAGGCTAGTTAGGGGATACAGAAGTTGGCATATTGTAGAAAACATGGTGGCTCAGAGTAAGAAAACTTCTTCAGCTGTACCACCTTTGATTTCCTATTCATGTTAAGTTTTAAGCATTCCTAGTTTTCTCCAACCGCGTTATCTTCACACCACAGTTAATGCATTGCAAAAGCCACTATGATGCAGTCACTCAACATACACACGTCGTGAATAGGTATGTACAGTCAAGAAGTGGGGCAGGTTCCAACCCACATTTTGTTGTTCCTTTAAAGGCAGACAGATCCCAGCTAGGTGAGACACAGATAACCTATATAACCCCCAATGTTGAAAAGAAGGCTGGGAGTATATGAGCAGATAGAAACCTCAAAAACTAAACAAGAATGAACGTTAGTAGAATATCCCCTGCTTTGTAGCTAACTCAGTTGCTCTAAAATCTCTCGGCTCAAATAATTTTATTTTGCAGACTGTGCAGAACGTGTGGAAGAAAGAGGTTCTCTTCCCCTGTGAATACAGGGAGTGGATGTGTTTTCTTAATATTGCCTAGAAGTTACCCAGTCCATCTGCTCGTCCCTAGCCTACTCTTTACAAGAGTTATTTCACTTCAATGGCTAACTGGTAAGACAAGAATATTTAATTACAAACAAACTTCAAGGTCAAGGTATTAGAAGTCTGGAAATAGATAGCCTGCTACTTTTAAAACAAACGATGCATTGTACACTTAGTGCATCTCTGAATCCTCTTTCCACAGAGTGAAGCATCACAAGGGCAAGATTTCCATCAGGCCTGAGCTGGCACAGCCAGTTCTAAGAATTAAAACAGCCTTCATAGTCTTTGGCTCCCCTGCCAAAAATGCTCCCTGCCCCCTAGAGAAGCCACTTCACTCTGAATATTTGTGTGATGTAGACACTTCTGCACTTGGACCAACAGCAGTTCTTTAATTGCTCTTACGTTGGCCACACACCAGCCATCAGGAACATTTTTTGTTCACTTTCTGCATTTCTAAAACTACATGCAATAGAAAAGTAACTATGTACGATAAAATTGAAAGCCTCTTTATCCCATACCCAAATGTATCTGTTGGACTAGGAAGGACCACAGGAATGTACTCACTTCCTCAGAAATTCCTCAGAAATCAAGCTTCTCATCTCAGACAGTTGTGGTGAATGGAGTTAAATCCAGTTGGCAGCCAGTCACAAGTGGTGTTCCCCAGGGCTCGGTAGTGGGCCCGGTTCCCTTTAATATCTTTATCAAAGACCTGGATGAGGGAATTGAGTGCACCCTCAATAAGTTTGCAGACAACACCAAGGTGGGTAGGGGTGTTGGCCTGCTTGAGGGTAGGAAGGCTCTACAGAGGGTTCTGGACAGGCTGGATCAATGGGCCTTGGCTGATGATATGAGGTTCAACAAGGCCAAGTGCCAGGTCTTGCACTTGGGTCACAGCAACCCCAGGCAGCGTTACAGGCTTAGGGAAGAGTGGCTGCAAAGCTGCCTGGTGGAAAAGGATCTGGGGGTGTTTGTCAACAGCTGGCTAAATACGAGCCAGCTATGTGCCCAGGTGGCCAAGAAGGCCAACAGCATCCTGGCTTGTATCAGAACTAGTGTGGCCAGCAGGACTAGGGCAGTGATTGTGCCCCTGTACTCAGTGCTGGTGAGACTGCATCTTGAATACTGTGTTCAACTTTGGGCTACTCACTACAAGAAAGACATTGAGGCACTGGAACACATCCAAAGAAGAGCAACAAAGCTCATGAGGGGTCTAGAGAACAAGTCCTGTGAAGCACAGTTAAGGGAACTGGGGTTGTTCAGCTTGGAGAAAAGGAAGCTGAGGGCAGACCTTATCAGTCTCTACAACTACCTGAAAGGAGGCTGTAGAGAAGTGGGGCTTATTCTCTTCTCCCAAGTAACAAGCGATAGGACAAGAAGAAATGGCCTCAAGTTGCACATGAGGAGGTTTAGATTTGATATTAGGAAAAAGTTCTTCACTGAAAGGGTTGTCAAGCATTGCAACAAGCTGCCCAGGGAAGTGGCTGTGTCACCATCCCTGGAGGTATTTCAAAGACTGGTAAATGTGGCACTTAGAGACATGGTTTAGCGGTGGACTTGGTAGCGTTGGGTTTACAGTTGGAGTCAATGACCTTAGGTGTCTTCTCCAACCAAAGTGATTCTATGATTCATGCTGTGGGATGTTTTTTCATCTTTAAGCTGAGTCAGGCTTTATCCCACAATTGTTGTGTGTGTCATTGACCTTGCACTGAAAGGGCTTTGTGCAAGAAACAAACCTTGCTGATTTCATCACTGCAGTATTGAGCATCATCCCAGGTAAGAGATTCTCTGAGGGCCAAAAGAGCCTCTCGGGAACACTTGTCTAACAACCTTGCCTTCAGCCCACTCCGGACCTTACGAAACCCCTTCAGTTTTTTGTAGAGGGCTTCCAGGACACAATCTGGCAAAAAGAGGGAAGCCACAGAAATGGGTGATACCATGGATGGACACAGACTGTGGCTCTACTCTCTGATGACAAGAAGTAGGATAGAAAGAGCCCAGCTGAGCCCCCAAGTTCAAAGCTAGACGTTGTTTAAAATACATTTTCACTTCCAAATTGAGGAGATTTGATAGCAAAATCAATAAGGTACCTCAAAGAAAAGCTTTGTTTTCAAGTTCAAAGTTCAAGTTACTTTTTGAAGCCATTTTTAGGAATAAACCAATGCCAAATAAAGGAGCAAGCCTCTGAAGTCAGAACACAGTTCTTGGATGTTTTGCTCCCAAATTGAATTATTCTTAAAAGGGGAAGGGAAGAAACCTAAAAGCCTTTACAGTCTATTTTTAAATGAGAGGATGTTTTTCATTTAACTCTCCGTAACAGAATAATTTGAAAATAACTGAGGAAACCATGTAATCCCAGATGGTCTGTGCTCTGTGTGCTCTCGTGAAGCTGCTGTGACTCCACTGCATTAAAAAGACATCCATTATTCTGTAGCAATTGTCCATGACACTGAGGCTGACAACATAAATATTGCAATACCTCATCCAGTTTCTGTATGACACACCATGTTTTATTGCAGTAATGTCTCATAATAGATGAAGGTGCTGCAGGGTCCTGTTTGGCCAATTGCTATAGGACCCTGGAGTGCACTTTCATAAGGAGGGAATATCTCCCATGGGAAGGGAGTTAAGATGAGGACTAGATGCCAGGAGAACCAGCTAAAGGCTTCACATGCAATGCTGGGCAAATATTTTCTGCACCTCATCCCCCTCCCAGCCCCTCCATTAAATGGGAGGTTCGTTTCCTCACTTGCGGATAGCGCGGGATGCAAGGTAATGGAGCACAGCCCTGCTACGCACAGCAGAATGCCTCTAAATCAAGAAGCCAGTGTTTTTCGCCAATGTGACAGATTGAAAAATGCTTCTGGTACTTCCATGAGTAGGTTACTAAGCAACACTTTGGCTTCCAGGGAGTAGCCGTGCTGGATGTGATCTCATGCGCCAGCAGCCTGACCACATCCCCAGCTGGAGTACTGGGGAAAGGAGGGCAAGTGTGCGCCGGCAGCAAGGCTGCGTGGCTTCACTGGCTGTAAGACAGGTTCCTTCGAGACGAGCTGTAACCACAAAGAAAAATATCCCAGAGGTGACGATGGGTCCACTCACGGGGTGGTTAAAAGGCAGAGACACTGTCAGGACATTCCGTTGGGAGAGGTAAAGCTTAGAAGGTTTAGGAACCACACAGTAAACCTATGGCATATCCTGGTCAAGCAAACATTCACGTCAGCCTGTCTCAGGGCAAATGATGCTGAAGAGGACTGACTCCAGGGACAGATGCTAAAAATGATAGGGGCTGGAAAAGATTTCCATGTGAGGAGACAGAGAGATCAAAAAGCCAAGAATCGATTAGAAATGGATAAGAGAGGGGAGGTTAGAGCGGAGTGAAGAGAGTTCTGATACAGAAGAGGAAGATCATGCGCTGCTGTCCACTGTTTCCTCATATGACAGTAAGGGGTTGTTTAGAGAAAATCAAAAGGCAATACACTGGAGACTGATGAATCAAGTCCAAGCTCCATGGAGTTGCTCCATTATTACCTTTTGCTGAGATTTCTCACTCTCCTTTGGAGTCTGTGTGAGAGCATCAGCAGCACCAGGCTGTACCAGAACCGAGTGTAAACAGACCAGACTCATCTGGGAGAGAAATACCTGTTTTCTTACACATGTGGGGTGTGCTCAACTATTAAGCAGCACACGTCTTTTAATAAAGACTTAAGTCTAAGTCTACTTAGACTGGGCCTCTTTAAGACACCAGACCAACTTCTTGGCTTAAAGTCAGAAGAATGTTGATTGAGAGCAGCTAACAATCTGGCCTATCTTTTAGACTATTGGTACTCTAAATCTTCATATGTCAATAAATCATGCTCCAAATAGGATTGAGACTAAGTTGTAAGGGATAACGTTTTGCCTTATTTTGTTAGAATGTTCACACATCTTTGCAAAACAAATAAGATTTTCTCCCTCCTCCTTTTTCTTCTTCAAGGTGAGTAACACTTATTATAGGACTTTAGATCTATTCCTGATAGGTGAGCAATATTTACAGTAAATAACATTAATTTGATACACAAAACCATACATATTTGTATACATAATTTAAAGTCTCTTTCTAATCAAAATTCAATACAACAGCATCGCACAGTAAGGCTCTACCAATGTAGTAATGGAAATGTCACTATTTAAGGATCATTACTTGAGCATTTTTAAAGTGCACTTAAAAGTTGATGACATCACAGTTTTTACCTGAGAGATCCAGTATCATGTCACAAGTTTATCCTCCTTCTATTCCCCTTTTGAATAATGGGCACAATGTTGTCCCAAAGTCAAATAAAGGATCAATAGCAAAGAGCCTAACTCAGTCTTCCCCACCCCCAATTTTAGTTGTTGATGTTTTTCTTTGCAACCACAAAAAAACATGCATGCACAAAAAAACTAATGGCACGCTCAGCCTGAAATGGCAGATGTGAAGCAATAACTTCCTATCTACACAAACTTCTGGTTCTTAGGAGATCTGACTGTGTAGCACAGATGAAAATTTACTTGAATGCTCTTGAGCCTCTCTTTACATCTGCAATTCAATGAAATAAATTATTCCCAGGCCTGTCCCCATCACTTCTGACCCAGGCTGCGGTGCTGGAAGAAAGTCACAGGAAACAGGAGGACCGTTGATCTCTGCCACAGCACAAAAAATGGAAAGCCATCATGGTAAAGAGGAAACACTTCTCCCTCCATTTTTAAAGAACATTTTATGACTACAGAAGAGTCTATATGAACTACTGTGTGACCTTTATGCTGAGTTGGGATTAAGTCAGCACACGAGTTTGATTCCCTACAATGATCAAGGGCTTGTTGAACACTTCTAAGGGGGAGATAAAAGATGATGGTTCAGTTTGGACCTCTCTTTATTTCTGAATTGCTCTAGACCCTTCAAATCAGCTTTGATACACATTGTCTCTGAAATCTAGGAATATATTTTAAGAGAAGAAAAAAAAGGAGAATGAACAATGAAGGATATTCTGTAATGAAGCTCAAAGGACGTGACACTTGGAAATACCTCATGCACTTGCTATAGTCTTCCCAAAGGGATGCAGGGACACATCTCGTGTTATACCCCTCGGAGAGCGATGAAGGAAGAGTACACTAGGCATAACATTCATTTCTCAACCTTGGATTTTCAGCAGATACTTCCCTTTTAATGTTGCTGGCACAGTTTGCACGGGTAGTGCACAGTGGACACCAAAATGCAGTCCCGAGTCCAGCAGCAGCAGCTGCCTGGGCTGGAAACAGATCTATGCTCCAGCAGAGTTCACGGGCAGTGGCGGGGCTTGGCCTTCCATGCATTGTGAGGAATCTAAAGGAAATCCTTATCTTGATTTTCAGGACCATAGGCACATGAGAATTAGCAGTTTCAAAGTCAAAGCAGGAAAAGTCCTGTCTAAGGGGGACAAAACTCCAGACTGTGATATCTCATGCACGGGTGAGACGTGCTAGCAAAGACCCTTCAGACTGCTAGAAAAAGAGGTGCTCTCCCAGACAACCAATTCAATCATTCAAGACATGGAAAGGAGATGAACATGAAATGGACTTTCCATTCTTTGTCACTTCTCTGTCCTTGGCTCCTGAGAAGTAGGCAGAGAGGAAATGTTTCCTGAGTCACTGTGGAGGTGAAACCTATAGTTTGTTACAATGAACTGAATCAGATGGATGACTAGGCTGACAGGAGTCTGAAAAAAAATATCAATACCTGAAAAATCAGCAATTTTCTCATATGAAGTGTTTTGTTGTTAACTTCATGCACGCAAATGGAGGTAAGCTGACCTGGAAACAGTAGTTTCCTCATTTGAAAACAGCAGTAACAACGTATATTCTAAATACACGGGTGAATACTGTAATAATACTTTAGGTTTTCATCCAACGTGGCAGAAACACACACCGAACATTAATAAGCTATTGGCTTGATTCCTCGGTTGCAAAATGCCTGGCATTCTCACTGACATTTATGCCATAGGAGGGTAAACCCTAAAAACGCTTCTGTCCCCCAGACGTTGCTATTGTTTACCTTCTCCCCACCCCCAGTTAAGTTCCTCAATGCACAGTTGATGGTGGGACTCGCCAAACTGGCAGCTGGAGAGACAGGACGGTAACACAGCTCTCTGCCCTGCGCTAGGATTTGGCCATCGGGACAGCCAAATTGCAGCCATACATCTTCCAGCCTGGCTCCTTTCAAGAGAGCCACTGTCCCCTGAGGGCTGGGGACACCGGCTGGCAGCACCAGCCCCTCTTGCCCTTGTCTGCAGTGCGGTGAGACCCTGAGCCCCGGCCGACGCTGCAGGGGACGGAGCTGGGAGAGGCCAGTGCTCTCCCTGCAAAACTCCCTTCCAGCAGCAGGGACTTGATGTTCCGGCCCGGCCCATGGCACCAGCACTGGCAGAAAGGAGGCTGCCCGTGCCTGCAGCGCCACGGGAATGCGATGGGGAGCAGGCTGGGCAGCTGTGCTTGTAACTCAGCCCCCTCAGACCACAGATCCCCCCGCTCCTCTCCCTTCCCCTCCAGCAAAACTGAGTTTACCTTATGTAAACCAGACTGGGTTTGGTGCCTTCCCCGAAAGGCCATTTAACTTCTGCCAGGGCTGGAGGTTGCCGTTAGTAATTATATCACCATTAAAGATAGATTTGGCTGCCTGCCCATCCCAGCTCCTGCCCTCTCTGACCAGAGGAGATGCGCAGCCACAGCAAGTAAAACTTTTCATTTCCTCTGCAAGGTGGTCTTGGACCTTCGGCATCCAACTGCTGGCTGGTCACCTGCTCCCATCTCCCCCGGCAGCGTCACAGGCCCGTGGCTGGCAGAAATAAATGGCATAAGGCACAGCATGGGAGAGCTGGCTCTGCTCGCTCTGCCACCGCCCGGCTCTGCAGCGCTGTAGGAAATTGCACGCAGCTGGTGGGCTCCAAGTGCTCTACAAAAACAGCCAAGAATTGCCACCCTGCCTTTTCTCCAGGAGCAAGCCACAGAGAGTGTGGGTACCTGCCCACAGCGGCGCCACAGTCCCTGTTGTAAGCAGAAATAAACCCCGCAGTTCGTAACTCCGCTGGGGTGCGGTGAAATGTCACGCTTCCAGATACCCTCAGAGCCGCTGTGACTCCCCAGGCCAGTGGGCAGCCTGGCACAACCAGCAGATCTGCTGGACTGGCTGTCACCCATTCCGGTCAGCTGCTGTTCACAGAGGCCTAAGTTTGGCAAGAGCATCTCTGCGGGTTGTTCCCACAGCCACCTCCTGTTGTGGGTCGGGAGAGGGACAGCACCCGCCTGCTCCTGCCCAGGCAGTGGTGGTCACCCTGCCCGGTTGCCTAAAGAAAACTGACTTATACTTCCTTTGTCCTGCCATATAGTAAGCATATCATGCAAAAGTATGAGATGCTAGGATCATAACAAACCCAGACCTGGCTAGAGAAGAAGGCTTCCCTGTCCTCTCTGTCTGCTCCTCTCCACAGAACTTACTTTCACAAAAATACAGATCTGGTCGACTGTTAAAATTTTAGGTGGGGACTTCCTCTTGTCCAATCCACAGCCTCCCATAACAAAACTGACAAGACAATCCATCTTTTAATCTTCTCCTCCATAAGATTTGCATTTTCTGCCCTCCCAGACTGGTGCCAAATTGTTCCAATATAGTCTCCTTTGCTTTGTCCAGTTTTTTAATATCTTGGGAAAATACAAAGCATTTCCTCCTCCTGCTCTGAAAGACAGTTTTACAGACTAACAGTTGGTATTGCCAACTGATTAGATAGACAGACAGACAAGTAAGATCAACCAACATGTCTTGCTCTAAGAAAGTGCTCTTAGCATTCAAGATTACATTTTTCTCCTTTTTATTTATCTTCTTTTACTTTTAGATGAACAAGTTGAATCATGTTAAAGATTCCTATTATTCCATAACTGTGAACTTTCTTTTACGTAGATAATGTAAAGTTTTCTCTAATGGAATTTCTTGATATGCTAGAACTGAATTAACCAGATACACAGTGGCGGAAATTGGAAAACATGGAAAATTTAAATTCAGATAGACCTGAAATACTTTTGAGCTCCACTTTAAATGTTTTATGTCAAATGAAGGCCACTTAATTTTTTTATTTTGAAATTAAATTAACTTTGAAATTCAAATATTGAAGTGATGTTTCATTCTAAAAATTGACGTTTCATTCTAAAAAGATCGAAACAAGCATTTTCAACTCTTCCAATATTCCCCCATATTTTTAATGTGAAAAAATTTGCCAGATTGAACTTGGATATGTGAATAATTGTGGTTCTCTCTAAAGCACATTTTTTAAAAATCAATTTATTCCACACAGAAGAATCATGCCCAGCTCTACCTGGAATTTC
The DNA here is from genome assembly GCA_013398295.1 of Chionis minor. Classification (NCBI taxonomy): domain Eukaryota; kingdom Metazoa; phylum Chordata; class Aves; order Charadriiformes; family Chionidae; genus Chionis; species Chionis minor. The sequence continues at coordinate 1,587,130 of VZSF01004546.1, forward strand.
CTTGCGCACAATGCACACTATCCCTCCGGCAGTGACAAGCTTAATTAATATTCCTTTCTACCCCCATCCACTCCTCACCTCCCAGATGACCCCTGTCAAAACACATGCTGTAGGTGTAAAGAACATGCAACAGTCCCATAACACTGCGCGCTGTGGGAGAGTCTTCCTTTGGGGCAGAATTTACTAAGCTCCTTTTAAAGAAAGCTGAGAAATAATGACTTCAAAGTTATTTAGATCAACTTTTACTTCAAAAGAACACACTTAACGGTGGCTTTCCTAGCTCAAGAACTGGCCTAAGGTACATTTACAGAAATGCTGTAAACTCAGTCCAAAGACGTGTCTACAGAAGTACAGTTTGGAGGCAGAATGGGACCCGTGTTTGTTAAAGGTATTGCCCTTTCTGAGCTGCAGGGGAGGCTCTGTGTCAGTGAGGCGAGCTCACCTCCTCAGTGGTACCATCTGGATGCACCCCCTTTTTGTGACTCTTTCTCCACTCCTCTGGTTCCCGAGGCTGCCACTGCAGCAGCTCCCCTCCCCAGCCAGTCTCCCCAGCACGGGGCAGAAAACTGGGCAACACGGCACACAAGTGTGATGGAGGGAAAGCCAGCACCAAGCCATGGTTTCACACCATATAGTCTGAAGTGTTCTGGAACAGCCTGAGGTAGCTAACACCAGTGTAGCTGCCATTGTGGGCACGAAGGAGGTAATGCGCAATTTGCTGCATCAGTAAAGAAGATTTTCTATAACTGACCTTTTTTAGATTTTTCCAAAATGGGTTAAAAATGAGAAGGATCACATGAATATGTTTAACTAACATACTTAAAGGCCATTATGCAGACACAGGTTGTATTTAAATACATCCTCTCCCACAGTAAACATCTGTTTTAATAATAGAGACAGGAAGAACAATTACATCATCCAGCCTGACTTCCTCTATAACACAAGCCTTTTCCAGTCAGACATTCCTGTGATTAACTAAGATTGCATTTAATTAAAATACATCTTCTGGGAAGCTGTCCATTCTTGATTTGAAGACTTCAAGGGATGCGGGATCTACCGTCTCCCGTGGTAGTTTGCCCTGATTTCTACTAAAATATTGCTTGCCTTGCCTACACAGAAGAGTGTTGAAATATACCAAAGTCTGACGACTTCAGCAGCTGCCAACAAACTTGCACATCTTGCCATAGCAAGAGAGAGAAGCATCACTGGAAGTCATCTAGTTGTTTGCTGCCCAGACCAGGTTGCTGCTACGTGTGGTTTCAAGATTTGCCTGACAGCAGATGGAGTCGCCCAAGTCGTTCATCCCAGCAGTCATGCAGGAAGGTTGTCCCCAAGGGGGTACCACATGACAGGGAATCGGTTATCAGAGTTTCTAAACTCCTATTCCTCACCCCCATGACTGTGCCACAACATCTCCACATCTTGTTAAAGCAGGTACAGCGTTGTTCACTGGGTGGATCAATTAATGTTGCTCAAGTGCGTCAAGATGCATGGTTCTGAATGCATGCTAAAAATGTCACTGAGGGATCCGTCCCAGCCCCTTATCTTAGACTGAGTTAGCGAAGAAGGGAGACTGTGGCTGGAGAAAGTTCTCAGCATGGAAGAGCTTGCATCTCATCTGCTGCTGAAGTTACCTGGAGCTGCCTGGCTACGCGGCAACACAGCACAAAGTTGGAGAGATGAAACGCATCTGGACCACTGCAGGTAAGTACCCTATTACACTTATCTCAAACAGCAAACAACATTTTGCCACTGAAGATCTAGCAATCTCTCCTTCCGTCATACCTCATTAGTGATGAAACTTCAGCGAGGCCACTCAGGAATATTTCCGAACATGAAAGACACTGTTCACTGCAGAACAGTTGTGGGAGGAGAAAATAGCACTATGGATCAAAACCACAAAAGAGGAAAGCAGGTGTGCGCGCAGAGCACAGCTCATTTAGCAATGTCTCTGTCACAAGGACAGAGAGCACTGATTTTCCACACCTGCCGGTCCCACCAACAGGGCTACCTGAGACTTCCATGATGAGCCACCACTGTCTGCTTAACACACGAGCTAAAACAATATGCGCTTTCCTCTCCATTTGACAATGCAGCCTTTGTCCTACTCCTCTCCCGAGGTCAATGCAAATACCAGGAAACTGGAAGGTGATGGCTATTTTTATGATGGAGGTCCCTAAGCCCAGCAGGCCTGGTAGACGAGCACCAGCCCGAACCCTAACCCACCTCTGCTGGTCCCACCGCCAGCACCACCATAAAACTCTCCTCCAGCACACATGCTTCTCAGCTGCCGTCCCTCTTGCCAGAACACTCACTTTCTGTGAGAGAGCCCAGCGTTGTCTCTGGTGAATACATACTTGCGCTCCCAACGATGGTCCCAAAGCGCCAGGTCAGCAGGGCTCGACCACCCCAACCCATGGGTGCAAACGCTCATGCAGATGAGCTGTGGCCCCAAAATGTCCCCAGCACCAGCAGTTCCAGACTGGGAGGAAGATGCCTCATTTTACATTTTTCCTGGAGCTTTGTCCCAACAGGTACCAGACACCTAACGCAGGTCCATGGGCTCCACTTTACCCTCCCCGCACCCGATGCTCAAATTTCTTTGAGCTGAGGCTCCTCTGAGAGGCCGTCACATGGAAAGCCTAAGGTATTGAACGAATTTCACAGCTAGCCAGCGCAGCTGCTCCAGGAGAGATTTGGTCCAATATGACTAGGATAAATACTTTCTAAATTTTTTTCTAACTGGTTAGAAAAAGGCTGCAGCCTGGGAAGAGGCTGCGACAGTACATGGGCGAATCCAGCAGCTGACACGGCTCCTTTCAGCGTGCAAGATGGACAAAACACAAAAGGTGAAGAAACTACCTAAATAATGAGGGAAAGTGCATTAGGTCAGTACAGCTCATTCTAACTAAGTGTAATTAGCCGGAGAAGGAAGAAAAATTAGCTCACCGATATTCTTTCACAATGTCCTTTCAAGTGTTCAGGGACATTTGGTTTTGCAGAAAAGTTTCAACCAATATAAATATGCCAAATATAATTTTCAGTGTCCTTACCTACTTGTACAAGCAACTCGAGTCACATGCTGCTTGGGACTCTCATAAATTTATATTATAAACCCCCTTAAATCTATGCATAGAAAGTAACATACATCATACCCAAGAAAACGGTCATTCTGGGCTAGTTGGCAGTTCGGGAAGTTGCAGATTTTTAACCTTAAAGATGTACCTGGCAGAAATTTTTTAATGCACTCACTTGTCCTCCTAGTGATGTCTTAAATTATTGAGAGACTCAACTGTAATAATATTTTTTCAATTGCTGCTCTTTGTAATGTTTCTTCATTTCACATGTAGAGGTTTGTTTAAACAAAATACAACTATTTCTACTTAAATTTTAAAACAATTATGAAAATCTTTCCATTCATGTTAGGTTCAGTAAATTATTCCCTTCTTTAGGGCTGGGAAAGGTTTTTTGACAAATTATCACGTTTGCCAAAAATGTGGTTGTAGAGAATTTGGGGGCAAAATTATTTGAAAATTCAGCTAGATCTTGATAATTACTTTGATTAAAAAACAGTAACATTTTGGAAATGCTGGAAGTCCTGATTACGCAATTCCCAGAATAAACCACAACTTTAAGTTGCAGAACATTGTCATTCAGAAATTTCAAAAAATTAATTGAAAGTGCTTCCTTTGACCCTAAGCCAAAGCCGTTCCTTTTTGCAGTTTACTTCAGATTGCTCAGAAAACTGAGAATTTTATTTTCTGTGATCAACTTCAGACGACTTTTTTCTCTTGTCCAATTTTCTGAGCTAAAGAGCAAGTCAGTTACATACATAACCCTTCACAATTTTCTGAACAAAAATAAAGTGATGAGCCTGGACTGTATGCTGGCACTGCAGTGGGGCAGTGTGCCCGAGCATCCTGAAACACCAAAGACAGTAGGCTTTTCTAAGCATCTGTGTGTGCACACGCTGGTACTGTTCTTCCTTCAGAGATACTAAAAAGCAGATTTCTAAAGACCTGCCAAATCAAAGTGTTTGATCCGAGGGAGAAAGCATCACCCCATAAACATTTTTGATCAGTGCTTCTCTCAGTGACAATGCATCGTTCATGACCTGGGAAGTATTGAACTAACGCGACTCTCAAAGCTCCCCCTAAGAATACAGAGTGGTTGCAGTAAAGAGATTTCCAGTCAAGCCTGTGAAGAGAAACCACTGGTGCTGCTCCCAGCCAAAGTACTCACCAATAATTCCTTGGGAGATACTCTTACTACTTCTTCTTTAAAAAGAAGACTAAACAGAAAGCACAAGGCCACACAAAATTGACTTCTCCGTGTCAATATAACAACCCTCCCCCTTCTATAATGCATGTGAGCCCGTAACGGCAAGCAGCAACCATGCATAGCAGTGAAGAGATTTCATCCGGAGCATCGGGAAAGTACACGATCCTTCTAGTAGAGCCCAGGAGGTATGGTGCTAGTGACAGCGAATACCACAGATACCTCTTCCTGTATTTGAGTGTCCATTCATTTTGATGTGGGTTGTGTCTGTGTTCTGGATGGGAATTGTGTGCTGGTATGGCAACACCAGGAGCAAAGTGTTTCTCCACTGCTGGAGCTTCTCAGGCCTGGAAGCCAAAAGCTGATGCTCTCTCTCTGAGCAGCTCCCGGCACAAATGACAACTCCAGCTCCCTGCAAATGAAAAAATCCTTCTTATAGGAACGACATCAAATCCAGGCTCTCATATTTTATGTCAAGATCAGCTTGAAGAGGGTATCAAATATTCCTAACATTGGAATTGCCTGTATTTTTCTGAAGCAGGCTCTGCTGCCCTTGGTGTTGTGTACGTAGGCTCTCTATACAAGTTAAAACACAGCTGGGGTGTGCATTGCCACTAGGTGTTTTATATTTTCAATACAGCACTTCCCAGTCAAACAGAAACCTTTAGCTAATTATTCACTGCATTTCAAAATTTTTAGTTTCCTCTTTATCAAAGTTACAAACATTTAGCTCCTGAATGCATGATTGATTTTTAATTATTCATGTCTCACCCCTCCCGTAAACCACAGTCATTTGCACTCGCATGTCTCCTTCTCCAATTCTACTGCTCTCTGCAGGTTTTAGTCAGAGAATCAATAATGGCAAGGGCCTAGTTCCTCTGCTCCACGACCACGTGACAAACTACAACCAGTTGTGCTATAGTCAGATTGAATCCCCTGCAGAAGACATGACTACATACCAAATGTAATATATTCCGTAAAACTCTTGCCGTTCCAAGGCACAGACAGACCAGAGAAGAAGGAAGGTAATTCATCTTAATCCAGCCTCCTGGCAACAGACTCCCAGGTATTCCAGAGAGGACCTCCCTGTCTGGGTCTTTCTCTCCAGGACTTCGACTTCTTAGGAAGTCCAAAGTCACAGTTCACAGGAGCTCAATTTACTTGACTAAATTGGGGTGTCCAATGCCATCTGGGACACCCAAAATCACCCACGACCCACAAAAGAGTTATGTCCTGGTAGAGGAGGTAGAGACCAGGCAAGATTGAATAGGACATCTCAGATCACGCTAGACCTCCACGTCTATTGATTTTCTTTCTTTCCAGTGATACCTGCCTCTGCTTTGCTACTGCTTCCTTAACCCTGCATGACCCAAGCCACATTTCTGAAATTCTTCCCTTCTCCACAAGGACTTTATTGTGATTTTCAAAGCAGACTTCCAACGTATGTTACCTTCAGGGGGCTCAAAGACTGGTGGATTCAAGCAATACATGTGATAGCCACGGTCACAGTCATCACAGAAGAGCAGCTGGTCCTGAGGTGGGGTTGTTGGGGAGACAGTAGGGAAACGGGGAGAGAAGGAGAGGAGAAGAGAGAAAATTATGTAAATTAGTCTCTTGCCAAGATGAAAACATAAGCATGGTAACCAGCAGTGCTCAGGTAGAACGCAGAGCTGCAACGTAGAGACTAAGAGGCTCCCGAGAACGTAAACGGCTACAGGTTTCACATTTGTGAGTCAGCTATCAACCACCATACTTCTGAGAGGCTGCAGAGAGGCAGTTCAGTTTCTAACTGGCAAAACTCTCTGAGAGATGGAGGACTTCCTCTCCAAGGTGGCCTCATGATGCAGGAGTAAAAGCTGTTAGGCTGGGGATATGCTGTACTGAGATAAGAGGATGGGCTTTACTGGGCTCCAGTGTGACCACGTGCTGGATCTCATTCCTTCAAGGGAAACCTTTCTTGTCAAAAGCCCGGACTTAGCCAGATCTCCAAAACTAAGCTGAGTAAATGCTCTGTGAAACAGATGGAAATTACATGATCCCACCATGTGGTCTTCAGCACTTTCATATATTTGGGGGGAAAAAGCTGCTCTGAAGCATCTCGTGAATCCTAACACAGAACAGCTCCCTATTTTCAGATTTCCTTATTTACCACTAAAGAAAAACAAAATCTCAGCCTTCAGATTTTTTCTGCTATAGGGAAAGTAGTGTGAGTCAATTGCCTATAAAGTTCTCCCGCCACTGTCAATTCTCCGAGTTTCTCACAGACTACTAAGGACCCTTAGCATCAGGTTTTAACTGAAAACCCCACAGAGAAGACACCGTTCAGCTGCAGGCTCTGGATCATGGTTTGGAAATCACTGGGATAGGTGAATACGTGACTAGAGAGAGGCCTAGCCATCCTAGTTCAAATGCTTTCATGTTTCCCAGATCTTGTAATTAAGATTTTAAAATCATGCCAAGAAAGTAAGCAAAATCAGGGACAGAAGAAACATACCTGCCGTCTCTCAGGCTATCACCCATTCACATCTACTCCTGACTACCATATTGACTACCACACTGCTCTCTTGCAGCTCCCTGTGACGTGAGTTTATGGCCTCCAGCTAATTTCTACTGAATAAGCATACAAACCACAAGTATCGCCATCTTAAGTGGCCCTATATGATACCTCCAGTAATTTCAGCAGAGACCAACAGCTGAACGGGGGCACTGGGGAGAAGCCCATCTCTACTTTCAGGAGTGGCTTTTCCTCGGAGGTGTACGGAAGCAGCAGTAAAGCCATGACCCACACCATTGCCACGTGCTCCTCAAGGGCGGGTATGACAGTAGCTTGCAGTGACGCTTACTTGCATGAAAAGGTAAATGAACTCACATCGTTCTCAGAGGTCCCACAAAGGCTGCAGGATTTGCACTCAATGCACTGCCACTGATAGGTTTTAACAGCCTCAGTCATGTTTGTGGTGAACTGGAGGCAGGTCGGGTGTCCTGAGGAAGATTGGAAACAACCGTCATTGTTAAGGCTCACTTATTGCTTGTTAATTAACCGGTATTAAATTTGGGAACAAAACGCACATGGACATGGACTGATCACAACATGGGCTGCAACTAACAGACACCAAAGAGGAAAGCAGGCATTAACCCTTTCGCTGCCGGGCACAAGAGAAAATCAGAGTCATCCCCACCCATTCCCCACTGGCAAAGCAGTTTTATTCAGAGCTCTTAAAAATGGTGTGGCTTTGGGTTTGGTTTTTGTGGAGCTTTTTTTGAAAAAAAACACAAAGCACAAAACACAAGAGAAAGGATGAAATCAGAAACAAACCCAATTTCAGAGAGAGCCCATCCATCTTAATAGAAATTGGACTACAGTTTCAATTAGCGTTGTTTCGAGCGGACTGAAGGACCTGGTGGAAATGAGGTTATTCTCCATTTCAGAGCTTCCTTTCCTGGTGTCCAAATGGGTGGAGCAATTCTGTAAACTTTGCTTAAATGGAAGCAGGAGTGTACAGAGAAGAAGCAAGACAGGATGGAGGGATACACTTTTAATTTTTTTAAGAGCTCTGCCACTAAAGTTGGTTGGCACAGAAGAAACCAAATTGCACAGCTAACCTTCCAGGATCAAAACAAGAAACTGAAAGGAAAAAACCCCAAGCCAACTCCCACAACGAACTAAATGAAAGGAATAAAGAGGGGAAAGCTAGCAGAACAGTCACATCTAATCGGGAAGGACAAATTGCCAGAGTTACAACCCCCACCCCTACATGCGTGTCGACTCCAGCTTTGCAAAACAGCGGTATCACAGTAGCAGGGTCAGCAATGGGCTTTCTGGAGGGGAAAATACAAACAAACAAACCAACCAACCAAAGGTAGGATCAGTGTTCCTTCTGCAAAACAAAACAAGAAAAATATACCGCTGAAATAAAGTACTGTACTCCCAAACCACCCCTGCCAGGCTGAGGCAGTCCCTACGTCGCCTGCAATAACCTATTGCTCGGCTTCTTGGAAAGCCCCGTATTTAGCATCCCTCTCTGACACACGTAAGCATTCACCCTGTCCGTAGTTGGGGCGGGGAGCATGGGACGGGGATAGCCAATTGCTCATCTATAGAAAAACTAGAAATAAAGGTGCAACACATCCAACACTACCACGTGCTACTTCCAGAACTTTACACCATCGGGTGTGCAGGGGGTTTTCACCTGTAGCCCACCTGCTGTTCCTAGACTACAACCAACGGGTAGGAGAAAGTCTTCTCCAGACCAAACGTCTTTTAAAGAGTGGAGAAAGAAAGGCTGCTTCTCCAATAAGAAAAAAAAAAGGCACAGCTACAGTAGATGTGGGCACAGACGTGCTAGTTTCACTACTAGACCCATCAGCGGTATTTTGCTGTGTCGTCACATCACCCATCACCACCCTAGAAGAAGCTTCTGCATTTTCTAGCTAGTGAAGCAAACAGTTGCTGAGAATTGCTGGGTAGGGCAATAATGCTGTAGGGAATATATTTCCTTTATGTGTCCATGAAACCACGAAATGGCATAATAAGGATTTTGGTTTTCCAGTTATATTCGCATGGCAGTGATACACAAACTAAGCCTGTCCGGCAAAGAAATGTGTGTACATAAGTTATTAAGGAAATTGAATAGAAAATAAAGGAGATATTTAAGGAAGCCAGGATCAATGAGATTGTTGCTATCACTCTTAAGCCTTTGAATAAATGTTTTGACAGTACTGATGAGCTCAGATTGGCTAAGAAGATCACTGGGTTTTAGAGCCCTTGAAATGTCAGCACAAAACAAGAGTCAGATTTTACTAAGATTTACAGTGGACCGAGTCCAAACTAAAGTTCTAGGGACCTTGAAACCACAACAGTGCAGAAGGAGACTTTGTGACATGGTACCTTTTCTTGATGAGAGGACCTCATATAATTTCTGATACTACCAAACTAGCAGAACCTGACATGACACTGAAATGTTCCTCCAGATCTGATTTACAGCAAACGCGGAACCTCATTCCAACACCAGTAAACAGAACAAATGTGCCACACTATGCATCAGGGAGGAATTCATCCCAGAGGCAGTGAGTCGGCTTCCAGAAAGGTTGTACAGTGCTGGAATACATCACAGAAAACAACTCATATGGGGGGGTGAGTTAATCAGAGAGTTAAATAGCTTCAGTCTACATTTGAAAAGAAACAGAAAGAATGGAATCAAACTTACAGAAATAAATCTCAGCTAAACGCATACAGACATTCACATGCTCACTCGCTCGCATACACACATTGCTCATTGCAGAGACTCCAGCTAGAAACTCTCCCTTTCCCAAACGACATGAAGGTCAGGTTCTGTTCATTACTTTATCTCTGTCCCTTCGCAGCCATTCCTGCCCTCTTCCAGCTATCAGTCTTGACTGTCTCGTTCTTCATTTGCCTCAAAAACACCTCTGCAGGTTTTCTGTGCTGCATCTTGTATCGATGGTGCCTCATCCTGAAGTGATCCATCCTATTTTGCAGAGCCCTTCTGAAGAACCACGCCCACCCAAAGCCTAAAAGAAACGGGCTCTTGTGGGCTGAGGATTGCTCAGAAAACATTAATAGCGGAGTGAAGGCCACGGTGGCTTCTTTTTAGCAGCAATGCAGAAATATTTTGCAAAAAAATATACCAATTTATTCACTCCATTGGTCTCTCTCTCCAAATGCTGTGACTGCCAAAGAGTCCAACAAATGCTCACAGCCATGTCTGAATAGCCGCCGATTGCTCTCTGTTAGCCCAGGGCTTACGGCACATCTAAGGAAAAAACAATATCTCGTGGACATGTCTTTCTTCAGCCTCTAAGTCAGATCCTCTTTCACATTAAACAATGTGCCTTGTGGTACGTGACCCCAACCTAACGTCGTTAGAAAGACTATTTTTACTAATGCCAGCAGCGTGATCAGGCACTGTAGCGTATGGCAAGCGTGTCAGTAGATACTGAGAACATTTGAATTCTTTTTCCTGCCCTCCCTGCTCTCCTTCTTCACAATCTCTCTATTTTTCTGCTACTTTGGTTCAAAACCCAGTGTTTTTCGTGGTCTATGAGAAAATTCATGTCAAAGACTTCCTGGAGCGGTGTTAGTGAACACCATCCCCGCTCCATAACACAGCACTTCTTGTCATTCCGCCTGTGGCAGAATACCTGAAGACAAAGCCCTGTAGCTGCATATGGCAGGCTACTATAGGGAGATTCAAATGGCCTTAAAAAAAAGAAAAGAAAAAAAAAAAAGGCTAGTTCAGCCCACGAGCAATTTTGTTTTATACAGAGTAGTCCAAAATGTGGTTCAAGTTACAGACACTGTGGCAAGAGCCAGAGCTGAAAGTCTTTCTTGCTTAATTTCATCACTTTATGAGGTCAAGATGAAAAAACTTACTTTGCTAATCTGGTGATAAATGGCATTTGCTATGGCGAAGGTGTGCAGCAAAGAGCCTGCAGCTGGAACTCAGTTAATAATTCAGGTGGTGGCTCAGCCCTGGCAAACCCTAGATCACACTCACATATCTCTATCAGCTCCGCAGATCTAACAGGGGGAAGAAGTAACATGTATTTATGGTGTCACCGAAGTCAATAGACAGACCTCTAAAACACACCCCGGGAGGAGTTCTGTTGAAGGAGAAGGTGATACGTTAACATCGACAGTTTCTAATCTACCATAACTATTCTCTACCTAAACTTTTGCTATGCCACAATAGCTATAAACAACATAGACAATAAAACTTGCAGTGAGGAGGTTTCCAACAGCTCATCCCTTTGTCTTAAAGCAATACTTTAAAGTATAGATCAAGTCCGAAAGCTCCCTCATCTTTGTCAAAACTCTCCTCTGGATCTGAACCCTGTGACTGAGACCATATTTTATGGTGACACCCGTGTTTCACATGCCACTGGCTTTAATTTTACTATGTCCACCGGACATCTGGTCAGAGGCGTGGGGGGTGAGCACACTCAGAGACCATTTCTTGTCTCCCACACCCGGTGCAACTGCAGGCTGGCGGTAAGGAGAATTGTAACACAAATACCCTAAAAAAAAAAGAAGAAAATACTAAAAATCTCTTCTGCTTACACTGGCTGTATAACACTAAAGACCAAAACTGACATTAAAGGGCAGGAGCAATCTGCTGCTCCCAGGTGCTCTGTGACCAGTGAAGGCCTTAGAACGGCTCATTAGTGCTTCTTCAATAATGGATTCTGCATCGCAAGATTAATTGTAGCCATGTGCTCTGTCACACCCGCCACAGACTATTTAAGTTAACAATCCAATCAATAACCTTTTTCAAACAAAGGCAGAGATTATCTTGAGGAGAAAAAATAAGCAAAGACTCCTTTTATAAAACAAATGTGAAATTATTTATACAGAGCAAAAGGAATTTTCACCCAGTTTCCAATTCTTTCTCTTATCTTCCCTGTGTAGTGGTGGGCTTTTTAATCAATAGCATAATAAAAACCCACAGGGCTCTTGGCTATATCGCATCAGAATTTATTCCATAAACTATTCAGGTCTTTAAACAACTATAAATACATATTACAGATACAATGACCTATGTCACAGGAACCCCATCCAAATAATGGAAGTTTTACATGCAAAGAAACTGCAAAATTTCCTCCTGCTAAGATGGAATAAGGATTGCTGTGACCACCGCCATCATTAGACAGAATTATTACCATTATTTGTGCAAAAGAAGGGAAAAGTAACTTGTAATGCTAATAAGGGATATGATTTTATGCTGATGATATTAAAATTTAGCCCTCATTTGCGTGTCTAAGAAGGCATGCTTATAGATATGTAGTGTCAACAACAGGCAGATTAGAAAGGGCCCTTAAAAACCCAAATCAGCCAGCCATACTGAAAGGCTTGGCTCTGCCAGAATCCCAGGGCTCAAGGAGCTACAACTCCCTGAAAAAAAGACCAAAAAAGTTACAAGGGGATGAAGATGGGGAGCTCTTGGCATTTTCCTGGCCCATCCCATCTTGCAACGTCAAAGCATTACAATGCAGGGACATATGCCTGCCTCCTCAAATGGAAGTCTTCAGAAGCCTTTGAAAGTGTTTGTGGGGTGAGGATCCAAAGCACCACCTGCCACAGTACCTCTGCGATACAGGGAAGCAGGAGTATTTCGTTATAGAAAAATATAACAGCTTTCCTGGTGAGCAGGCTGGGTGTCAGGGGCTGCAGGTGAAGAGCTCTCGTCTCACCCCCTTCTGCACAGAGCCCTGCTGAATCCAGCTTCTTAAGAAAAACAAACCACCAAACAAAAAAGGAAGTCTCACTGGTAGGCACAATGGGGTTTTATTACTATAAGACAGAAGAGAAGGAGAGGAAATACAGGAGAGGAAATACCACCACCGTGAATTTCTGCCTCCTGATGGAAACGAGAGAGCCTGGCTGTTTCTCCCAGTGTTCGAGGCGCTGTGTTCCAGCACCACCGACTCCGCTACAGAAGTGAGTCCGAAAGGACTCAGGGGCCTCAGTGAATAGGCTGGTCAGTCTGATTTGGTCAGAGACCAATTTTCCTCTAATTTAATATGCCGCAATATGCCAGTAATTGTAGAAGAATTAACGCCTTTAATAATTGATGGAGCTCTGAAACCATTCAGCTGTAGCAGAGCTTATAGTTCCTATTATTTCATTTCCTGGCCCTATAGTCATTCTGGCCAGCATGGACAGAGCTTACACGGAGCCCGTGGAAAGGCAAGGGGCACTCTGATGCATTAGCACCCGGCACTGGCAGCCAGCTGCACTCCGGAGGTGGTTTGCTTTTCGGTACTGCCAGTTCCAGTGGAAAAAGAGACATAAATTACAAGCAGTTGCTCGAATATTCGACATCAGCAGAAGAGAGCCCACTTTAACTGCTCACCTAAGGGACAAATAAAACCCCTGTGCAAAAGATGGCGGTTCTGTCCCAGTCGCAGTTAGGCAGGTGTAATTGGAGTTAACGGGAACTGAAAGCAGGACAGGCCCGTGTTTGGAAACAATTGACGGCGGAGATCTTGATGAAATTATAAAATGGTGGTGCGTGGAAGGTGGCACTTGCATTTCGCTCTGCTGGCACTACCCTGCTGTTGCTTTACACCCGCAAACACCAAAGGGCATGGGGGGAGTGAGCTCCTACCGAAACACCCCTCATCTCGAGGCACTCCCCAGAAATTTGTGTTGCCTGAGGAAAGCCCACTCAACCGCCAACTCAACTCACTGCCAGCTTTGACTCTGCAACGCCGCAGAATTTCCTCTGAAATGCTTTCAAGCGTCAAGAGCATCAGCAAGGATGAAGCGCCTGGGCTAGAGTGGGCACACCGAGAGCAGAGCTCGGCTCAAAGGCTGCTCACGTGCATAAACAAAATGAAGGATCTGTGCGCACACGGACTCGCGTGCACCCAGAGAGATCAGCCGCAGACAAGGCAGAGTAACTCTGTCTGGCACGGGGCAGCTGGAGGAGCTGGGTGGGATCTGGGGGTGACCTCCAGAGCACGCAAAGAGAGCAGCCAGGAGCGAGTTATTCTGGGCATCCTACTGGTTTGTCAGTCAAATTACCCTCTCCCCGCACGCCATCCCCTTGGTAGCAGATGCCACAAGGCTTACAGGAAACCTACTTGAGAAACGCTTTAAAACATTTTTACTGCGATAGGTTTGTGTGTGGCTTTCCCTGCGTAGCTCCCCTTCCTCAGCATGCACAGTCCAGCCATACATATCTTAGTAGGGAGTAATGAAAAACAGAAGTTACAGATTTTAAAAGCTTCTAAAAACTGCCAACAGTTAACTCTGGTGTATACAAATCACCGCCCCAGGAGAACACCCTGATTTGGGGTGATGATGCTGCAGCCAGAGCAGCCCTGAGCCCAAACCTGGGCTCAGGTTTGCCAGAGGGAGGATGAGCCCTGCCGGGGTGCACACTGCCGTGTGGGGGTCCCCCTCTGGTCAGGCACACCTGCCCCTCCAAAACCACCTGGGACGGGCTGAAATCTGCACCTCCATTTCATATCGCAGCAGGTCTAGGGCAGAGTCTTGCTCCTCTGTCTCCCCCTCCGAGGCCGAGCAGGGGGGGTTCAGGCACACGCGCGACACACGCCGCTCCGTTCGCCGCAAAGGCGCTGTGATAACGCAGAAGTAAGGTGGCAAACCGGGCTCTGCGCGCTTGCAACCCAAACGACCCCCCAGCCCTAAAGCCAAAGGAAATGCCGCATGCCCGTGATGTCCCATCTCAAAATCAGCCAGCACTCTGCTCTGTCCTCTTCCAGAGCAGCCCCCATTAGCCACTGTTGGCTGCTAGACAAAATGGCTATTTCTTGCCTGAGAAAAATAATGTGGAAGCACTCAAATAACCCCGTACTGAAGCATCAGCTTGTTAATGCACTGGTAAGTCATGCCAGCGCTGTACAATTCCTGGGGGTGAATTAGGTCAGAGTGACCTCCAGAAAACCCACCAGGCTGCATCGCTGCGCCGCATTATGGGTAACGATCTGCTAATTGCCAGGAGGCACTTGGGCTGCTTACCAACACCAACAGGAAGGAAACCTGCCTGCAGGCACCGCACGGACTCCATATGCCAGGGACATGGCTCCTAATAACGAGAATAAACCCATTTATAGAGCGCGGCCTGGCCAGGAGGACGGGCAGGGAATGCCAGTGCTGCCCAGCAGGTACACCTCGTGGGGGTCGGTGCCTGGGACCCCCCAGCAACACCGCTTGCGCACGGCAGGGCAGGTTTTGCATTGGGTTGCACAGCAAAGTAGGGGTGAGGTAGATGGAGATGAAAATGAGGGAGTGGGAGGAAGGCTGCTTATCCAGACAGGATGAATCACCACAACCTGGAAAGCCAACATCCCCTTTGCCCAGGGGACATCTTTGTTACCCTTCAACAAACTGCAGTGGAAAAAAACCTCCGGCGCAGCTCCGACCTCGTCGCTATGCACTGCAGGCACCCCAGCCAGGCCAGCTCACACACCACAGAGCTTTCAATCAACTGGCAGGCTCACTAAGCCCTTTCAAAATGAGCAACCAAGCAAAAATACTTGGTCATAAACACTAAAAATAGGAATGGAGGATTGGGTTTTGTCTTGCTTTTTAACTTGGTGAAGCCAGTTCTTCCTAGTGCATTAAATCCACCTCCCTGGCAGCCCATTTAGAACATCTCCTCCCCCCGGGAGAGCCAAAATCCCCAACTATAATGAGAGGAGTGGGGTGGTATTTAAAATGCTAAGGAAACAGCAGCCTGAATAGCCTTCCGCAAGAGCATTACCTTTGTTAAACCCCCCTCTAAAACAAGATATCAGCTCTGCCCTTCCTCCCCTCCCTTTAACCCGAACAAGGACTCTGCTACCTGCTTGAATCCATGTCTGCAGTCCAAATACCTGGACCTTCCCTGATATTACTGGTGTTAAACTGGTAACACAGCCAGAGAGAGGGCCGCGCGCCTGCGGGGATGCCCAGCGCTGCCCGGCGTACCCATGTTTATAAAGGTTGCACTCACAAAGACCAGCTCCAGCGTTTTCACGCTGACCTGACAAAGTGTGTCTAACCCGAGCTGGCAGCGGCGGTGGACGGGACACGTTGCTTTCCCAGGGCGCTCTGACCGCAGCTTCTCCCTTGGGATTACACGGGAAAGCGTGACAGAGGCCACGCTTCATCACGTGGGCACCTCTTCCCTAAAAACAGGCCATGTTCACCCAGACAGCAGGGAGAGCATCAAGACAACCCCTCTGCACCACCGCGGTCCTCCTCAAGCACCGAGGGCTGTGGGCAGAAATTCAGAGGTGATCTCACCCACGGGCCACCCAACAGCCATCCCATAAAAGTAACTGTCAACTGAAAACAGGGTAGGCTGGGTTTACGCTGATGAATTAGGGGAAAGGAAAGGGGAAAAAAGAGAGAGTATTACTAATCTCTGGACAAACTTTCTTTCTGGAAAGATTAAGGAACAACTCTAGACTAATGCCCTGCCAGCACGGTTCCAGAAATTTCAAATCAAATGGCAAACTCCAGAGAAATTATTTAAATGCTATCATTTTAATATTAAATAAACTTAACTATGCGGAAGACACCATGCCATTGCATAGTCAGGGACCTCATTGACATTATGTGAGGTAACCATGTATCACCAGGTAAAGAAATTCAGCACATGATGGGTAAACAGTTGGTAACTGATGTGAACACGCTGTAAATGCAAGAAGTCTGACTTTCCCATGCAGGCATAATTTACACCGTTGCTAACGTGATTGCATATTCAGACATAAGTAGAACTGCTTCACTCAACTAAACACAAACAAAACCAATTTGCAGCAAGTTACTTCAGTTCCTCATTGATTTAAAGAAACCCTTTCAGCTGCCGAATGGGCAGTGCTCTCCACACACACTCTCCATTGTTTGCAACGCAGTGCCAGAAGCTGGAAAAATCCCATCGCCTACTGATTTTTTCCCTTCCCCATTAGTTAAGCCCCCTGTTTGGTTGGGAATTTCTAAGTGCCAATCGAGATTTCATCATATGGCAGCCAGTTTTCACTTCCCCATCAAAGTCCCAGCAACATCAATATCTAGAGGGAAGTAAGAGCTGTAACTGCACCCTGCAGAGCATCAGTACGCGCTCAGTAGGAGGGGATGAAATGTCTCAGTTTACTCTCTAAAAAATGCAGTTTCAGGGTGATCTAAACATCTGAGTGAAGGAGTGAATTTGAATGAAGTAGTTTCAGTCAAAAGCAAACGGGAGAAAGGGTTAAGAGGCGGCAGAGGCAGAAACTGATTTTTCAGAAAGGGTGAGATTTTGTGCCAGTGTTTCACAAAAAAGAAGTCGGACTTTCATTTTGGAGCAATACCTTTCTTCAAAAGTGAGCTCGATAGAATTGTTTTTGAAAAGGGGAAAAAATACTGCACAAATGAAATGTTTCATTCAAGCCTGCGCACACTTGGCAGTGGGAAAGGGTTGTTTCATTGAGAAAAAGAGAACGCATTTCATTTTGAATCGAACCAAAATCTTTTCTCCTCACCAGGATATTTTTCAGTTCAGTTATTTGAACAGCCTTTTTGAGTAACTGTCCAACAAAATGCTGCCAGAGATACCAAAACAGTAGGATTTTTTGTTTGGTTTTCACTGGAAAAACACCAGAGTAAAATCCGTGATCTCTTTGCTCAGAGCTCACCAGACCTTCCACCCCAGATCAGCCAAGTCAAAGTGCAGGCCATTCTTTAACCTGTAAAAAGTGAGTAGCGTTTCTTTAACCTACACAACTGATACTTGATAGCAGCTAAATATCGCATCAGATTAAACAAGAAATTAGCTAGTTCCATGGCAGTGGACACAAATGTCCCTCATTAAACAGTTCACTAGTCCCGCTACTTTTCAGCGCCAGAGGAATTGCTTAACAGAGCCTATAGAAAAGTAGAATATTATCACATTTAACACCAGAAAATGATCTTCCATGGTACTACAGGGAATCTGTGAGTCTTCTGACCCTGCTTGTAGCTGGCTGCTACTTTGGCTAGGGGGACTGTTGCTCGGTGGTTCTGTTAATGGCAAAGAGATTGGGAAGTCCTCTCCTACAGGCTGGTCTGACAGGGTTCTGGGCACCCCAACTCCTCTCACTTTTAACAGCTGTTGAGGGTGTCCACCACCTGTGGCATTCACTGTTAGGTGGGATCCCATTACCCATGAGATGGTTGGCAATTCTCAGTGACAGCTGTACTGAGCCTAACGGGGACTAGTTCTTCTTCACATAATGCCAGACCCGTAAATATGTGAACAGTCACATGGGTGCTGATGTTCTCAGGAAATGCTCCATTTTTTTCTTTCAGATAGCTAAGTACTTGTAAAATCACACCCTTAATGGAAGTGAGGAAGGGGTCTTGGAGAGCTAATTAAGGAAAAGGCTGACTCATCCTTGCAAGGGAAATGAAGCTCCCTAAGCTAGGGAAGGTCCCTTTCTCCAGGTGAAGGAATACATGGCTCTGGACCATCTGGATGTCTGAAGAGTACAACAGCAATCTGAATTACCTAGAGAGAGTTTGTGGATAGATAAAAACTCTTCTAAATCTCCAGGCTGATAGACATATGCAGAAACACAGTTGGTGTAGAAAGACCTGAGAAGACCTGGGGCCTGCTCTTTAAGAAGCCCAAGCCCAGATATCCCAGCAACGGATGAGACTTCTGAGCCAAGATCCAGCTGCAGAATCCATTGCACCATAAAGCAAGTTGTTGAGCCTGAGGAAAGGCCTGGAAAGACTTTAGTGTTGTTTAACATATTTCGGTCATTCCTAGCAGAGCACTGATATGAAGCAACCACGACTTGTAGCAACAGGGGAAAATTAATTTCTCAAACCTAGGCTTAAAACCACGCCATGTAAACTCCACCATGCAAAGTGCTACATGAACTTGAAAGCTGTGTGACACTAACATAAAAGTACCCCTTTAGTGACAGCACAGTTTTCAACTATTTCCTGTCCAATGGCTGCCTCTCACATTGGACAGCTGACCTCAACAGTGACTCCTGAGATCATCATATGAAGAAGCTAATAGCTGTTGGCTAATGAAAGAAATCCAAACTAGCAAGCTAAATCTTCAGCAACGCTTGACAAAACTCTCTCCAGCATTATTTAAAATCTCTAATCTGTTTAAAAAAAAAGAAGGTTGTATCTGAAAGATCATGTTCATTCTCCTCCTGCAGTCCACAATGAAGTCACCGGCACCAGGACACTAGCAGCAAAGAAGAAGCGTAATGAGAAGGGGCTTCAGTCCAAGCAAAAAATGACTTTTAACAAAGTGCAAACCTAGAGATAAACTAGAAGGTCTTACTGAGAATTGGTCATGGAAGATGAACAGCACTGAGAAATGGAACTCCGCTTTGAAAAAAAACTGCTCAGCCTAAGACATTGAATGCAGCCTATGTCTGTTCCTGTTCAAGAGGTACCATCCATCAGCTGGGATCCCAAAGGAGGAGTACCTCTCTGCAAGCTCCCCAGAATGGCTACCTGTCTCAGGCAGGCAACAATAGTTCCAAGAGCTTCAGCCCACCAGCCAGCTTCAATGTTCAAAGTGCATTGCCTTTTCCATAGCAGTGCCATAGTTGGTTTATAGGCCATTCAGAGCTACCACAGCTATCTCAGACAATGTAAAACAAACCTGTTTCTAATTATGTCCTGGATGGCAATATTAGCTACAACATTGTGCTCCAGAAATCTGTGCTGTTTTAAAGGTAAAAGTCACCCTTCTCCCATCATGGTGCACGCACCATGGAGAATTACAGCTGCAAGGACAAAGTTTCATCAAATAACAGATGATACAGTAAACGTTTCTAACACACACAGAGCAAGAGCATTTGTTGAAACAGCAAAAAACGCAGTCGGGTTTTTAAAAATATACTGGTGAAATTAAAATGCCACAGATGGATGGCTCTTATCTTAAGTCATTAAAATCAAAGATAGGACTAAACTGTGGCAAATGTCCAGCAAAGGAAATACAATTTTACAATAATTTCCAAGGGACAATGGACATCTTAAACAGATCAAGCCACAATTTGGACAAGACTAGCCAAAGCTAAGAGTAGTCACTGCTTATGTATTCTGCTACTTATGCTTTATGTGGTTGAGTTCCTACTCAGCCATCTTCAACACTAGGGATGTGACAGGATATAGAGAAGTTTTATGTCATTGCTAATAAGCATTAAAACTTGGTTTTACAGAGAAAGGGTTACGGGTTTTTTTATCAACTGCAGGCTAATGGATCCGATTATAAGTAGGGCTCACAGCTCCAGGATGCAAATTTAACCAGATTTTTTTTTTTCCTGATTCCAGGTAAAAGTTTGGTATAAATCTTAAAATAGTGCAGTATTCTAGTTCAGGTCAAAGCAAAGAAACCAATGCTGTTTTCAGCCCACCCAGAGAACTCGGGATTCCAGCCCTCATCTTTGCCAGCCTTCAGCTCAGTCTCAGCCCAGGGAAACCTGGCTTTGGAGGCAACCATTAGCTGCCGCAATGCTGGCAGACATTTTTACTCCTTCCTCTTGTCACATCTGACTCTCACCAGCAAGAATCCTCTTCCAGACAGTAAAATAAGATACCTTTCTAGCCAGCATGCCAACACAAATCTGCTCTGGGGCTTAGAGAAGAGTGGGGTTTTTTTCTATCCAGATAATTTCTGCAAAATGAAAACTTCCCTTTAGAACATTTCTATTTCAGGGCCTGTGGCTTAAAACAAACAAACAAACAACCACCACCAAAAAACCAAAACACCCAAACTCAACAACAACAAAAAGCACAAAAATGTTCAAAGTAATAGGACTTATGCAGAGCTGTGCCTCTGTAGTCTGACAGCCTGTAACAATAGCTCTGCTGTGGTGGGAAGGACCCCATTCATCTAAACAGGGTGTCGACAGACATCCATAAAGGCCACTTCCAACATACACTTTCACTCCTGGTTACCTTAGCAGAAACGCCTAGCTCTGCTCTCTGCATCCATCACACTGGGGACAATGAAAATGACAACTGTGTTAGAATGGGACATGACCTATTGAACAAGAAAAGTGCACTGATGCCACAAGCAGTTTCCTTCCTCCCTTTCTTCAACTCTCCTTTCTTTGATTTGTCAGCATTCAGCTTTGCCCGCAGTCCAACATCCATCTGGGTCTCTCTGTCCTACGCAGCACAGCAGAAAGCTCAAGAGGAGCTAGGAGAACAACAACAAAAGCAGCCATGGCCGGGGCTCAGTATCTGTCATCACATACTCTCCCTCCTCCCTGCTTTGGGGCAGGAAGAGAAGATTATTTGCCCCCCATGAAATCCCCAAGGAAAAGCAGTTTTGTAGGCCTACAACTCAGTTGATCGTAAGAGTATCTGAGAGCAAATTGCAGAAAGGAAATTGGAAGTTGCTAGGAAGCGCTTTAAACCCAGCAACCCTATCATCCAGTATGTGCTCTGAGGAGAGCATCATAGCTACCTTCGCAGCACACCTCAGAAATATGGGTAGCACCTTATCCCACCTTTTCAGCTGCCTCTGGTCCCCAGGGCCCAACAGCTGAAAAGGAAGGAAAGACTTCTTAGCCACGGAACAGCTGGGGGCAACCCAATAAGGAGTCCAAAAGCTGCTCTACCAGATCCCAAACTGGTCCCCAAGAGCCACAGTGACTGAGGACATCAAAGGTGGCTGAAACTGCCTTTTGATTTCCTCCTGCCTCCAATGAATTTGCCAAAGGCCTTGCACAGGTAAAGATAAGGTCTGAAGGCAAGCAGTGAATTTTCAAGTCATATTCACCTGAAGAAAGAGTGAAGAAATGAGAGCTTCGTAAAAACGACAGCAGGCCTATTAGGTAAGAGGACACACAGAGTTTCCTAAAAAGTTGGTGTCTAATCTGAAACAGTATTTCCTCTTTCTCTTTCCATCCTATACAACCATGCTACTAACCTAATGGGTGTAAAGCGAAAGGGAGAGTTTGTGCCTGCACTGTGAAATGCAGCAAAGGGAACCACAGTTTCCAGTTACTCCAGTCACTGTATTAGAAATGGCATAGGTAGGGTCGCAACTCCTTAAGGCAATGCCACTAAAACCTCTATGAAAAACTCTCATATAATTTAGACTCCACCTTTGAATCTAAATTAACTTAATGCAACTCTATTAATCTCATGGGGAAGGTTATTAAAATACAAACATATTTAGGAAGATCCTCTATTATAACCAAATGACAGGGAACAGTCTTAAAATGAGTCCTACACAAAAGCATTATTTTATTTCCTGCCTACCTTCACTATAGCAAGCAACAGGACCAGTTTCTGTAGTCCAGTGAATGGAGAAGAGAAAGTAAAAGAGAAAAAGGAAGAGAATTCTTGGTTAACGTCATGCTTCATTAAGAAATACAAAATAAAATCCAGGGACAAAAGTCATAATTTACAAAATGGAAAAGGGAAACAAAATCAATAGAGGAGGAAGTTTTATTTTAAGCTTCAAAGAGGGTATTATAAACAATGGAGAGCTTAGAAAAGTATATGTACAAGTAGTATGTTATTCAACAATGTCTTTTTAAAAGAAGATTATTTGCACTAAAAAAGACCTTGTGGAATTGGTTTGATAAAGTAATATTTACAGAGGAATATACAGTAGGGATGTTGGAAGCAGAACTTTTATTTGGAAGGAATATTACACAAACTGAACACAGACCCTACAGTTTGGAAATCTTCATTACAGTTGTGCGTCTCATTATATTTTGATGAAATAAAATTTGATTTCTTTCTCTAGAGGCAGTTCACCACTGCAAGTTTAGAAACCAACAAAATGAACAAAAGAAAACCATCCTGCTAAAGAGCCCAATTAGGACATAAATTTAACTTAGTGGGAGCAGGACTCAGGTCTACCAGATGTCTTACATGGTTATTTTTGGCCCTATGTATTAATCTGGGAAGGAGCAGGAGAAGGGGAAGGAAGAGGACAAAATCTGCTGCTACTGATACATGGAAAACTCTCAATGAGGTGAGTTTGAGGTGTACAAGAAACATGATGCAGGATCAAGCTCTCTGGCAGCTTCAGCTAGTCAGGATGCATTTTTTGTAGACAGAGCTTTTTCCACTCCAAAAGCCAATAGAAGTCACAAAACCATGTTTTCTATCTATACCCTGGGTCTACACCAACAGGTACATCTGGCTTCCCTGTTACAGAGGAGTAGTTAATCTCAGAACCAAGTCCAACACCCTTCTCCTAGGACACAGGCTATCCTGCATCCTTACCAGACTGCATCACACATGAAGGCGATCAGTCCTGCACTATCCACTGTGACCAGATTTGGCAGCCAACAAAATCCTCCATTGCTTGTACAGAGCAGAACACCTTATTTCACTGAGAAAATGACTGACAACTTAGAATCCGGGATGTGAACATCCCTCACCGCTGCCTTACAGGACAATTTAGGATTGTAGCTGCAGGAACTCACATTCTTCTGCTGAGTAACCCCTGTTGCTTACTGCTGACATGAGGGTGGGTGTACACTTTTCAAAGTCCACTACCACTTAAGAAAGGCCAGAAGTCCACAGGGTTCCTACACATGGCATCATCCTTGACTCCAACAGGAAGTTCCATGCCAAGAGCACTTGAACATTTAGATACTTCCCTTACAACCAACTCACAATCAGCTGTGGAATTACCAGAGCAAAAAATAATACTAAAATTAACAGAGTTGTTTTCCCTTTTTAAACCCCTCTTTCAGAAGCAGAAGTATTTCACAGAGTTGCACAAGAGCAAACCTCTTTTACTGTGCAGAAAAGACACATCAATCCTACTGGGAGAAGACAGTCCTTTGAATTGGACACAGAATCTGGTAACAAAAAAATCCAGCCACTGAGCCTGGTCTTTGCTATTTCAACAGTTTTTGTTCAGATTTGTGTCTAACACAGTTCAGCAAAGTAAGTTTTAAGCATCTAACAGGATAAAATTATTAAGGAGAAAGTAAACCAGAACAATCTTCACTTACCACATCCAATTTGCAAAAAACAAAGATACCCAGCACATGTATGAATGGCTTCTTTAAAGTAAGAGAGAGAGCAGAGTTGATCTTTATTTTCATTATTTAAAAAAAGTTTTTTCCTTAAAGTAAATATTCAGTCTTTATTTTACATTAAGTGCTTTTTAAAATTTCATGTCTTCACAAAATTGCATTTAAAATTTGAAGTAAAATGTATTTCAAACAAAAATACTGTGCAACATCAGCACTTCTTTTCTCTCTTAAATATCGAAATAAATAAAATAGTTAAGTCTTTTTTCAGTTTGTTTGTTTTTCAGTCAGTTCTACTGTAGATCAATTCCAGTTTGACCTGGGTTTATACACACGCTTAAAAGAAAGTGAAATCAAGACTTTAAAAAACTTCTTTGTATTGCACCAGCTTAGGGCATCCCCGGAACTTCTCTTAACAGTTGGCAGCCGACTTCCCACAGTCCAGGCTCCTGTGCCAGATGAAACACAAGTACGGGAGGGTCAGGGAAAGGAGAGGAGAAGTATCAAAGCATCCTGGCTTTCCTTGGCCTTCTTCTGAAATGTCTGGCTTGAAGGATGCTGGAGTCCACGAGGGCAGGGCTGACTGTGGAAGGAAAGGCAATACAAAGTAAAACTAAATAAACTCAAACAGACAACAAAAGCAAGTGTTTAGAAAAAAACAGAAGAAGCACAAACCAACCTTCCAACACTGTTTGCATTCTAGTTCTTTGAAAATATAGCTCAACAGTCTCAGTGTCAACTGACTGTGGGAGCCATAAGTAAATACAAAGCAAACAAACAGGACATGAAGGAGCGTATCCAAAAGAAAAGCACCGAACGCTGTCAATCTTCCTTACTGTGAACATCATTAAATAACCTTCATCATTCAGCTTAGTTAGCCGTCCCTTCACTAGAAGCTAAGACCTTCGCTTATGAAATCCTGCTCTGATTATATTGCTCTATTACTACTTATTTGTACAGAGCCACAAGTGTATGCAGTGCTGCACAAAAAACATGTTTAGAAGTCTGAACGATACACATAAGGTAGCAGCAATACGATAACTTCTGGAAGTAAGTGAAAGATTGCATTTTGCATTGTGCTTAATCCATGAATGGACTAAGCTGCATATTGCTAGGCTCCTGAGCAGTATTAGATAGCCCATAAAATAATCTCTTTATTTCCACAAAATGCAAGTGCCTCCCCCGATGTCTTCCCCACACCTCTCATATCAGTTCTGGATGACATCAAGGTCCAAAATCTTAGGAGATGCCAGTGACCAAAAGAATAACTCAAAGATATGAACTGTCAGCATCCCCTTAACAGGGGTATCAAAACTTGAAATCGCAACAGCTGGTTTAGGTTTTTCCTAAATGTTATTACAACTTGTCTTCTCTGAAACTGGCAGCTTATGGAGATACAGACAGGGACATGAAAATAGTTCCAACCCAATTGCAGTATTCTATGGTATTTATACAGGTTGGGTTTTTTTCAACCCTGGCAGATATCTGGCAAAGAGAACAAAGGTTGGTAGGGTTTATTGTAATGGCTCAGTCAGCGAAAATTCAGCCTGGCTACATTCCTGCACTGTGAGGGTTTGTCAAAACAACCCCACGCCAGCATGAACACACGCATGTGCCTCATGCTTTACATAAACTCATAGCTACAAATTTTATATAAATAAGAAAAAATCATAGAGAATAAGAGATGGGTGTTGATTGGAAACATCTACGTATGTTGCAGCACAAAACACACTGGGCAGATTTTGTAGTTTGTATAATAAGATGACTCCCAGTGGGGTCCATACAATGTTCGCTTGAGGAACCGATTTAGTAAAACTGCTTGCCATGGGGAAGAGGCAAATTGCATGAGGAGCCAGGCTTTGAAAGCTCCATAGTTTGATGGTATTTGAATTATAATTTTAGGGCCCATCTCAAAATATCATTGCGAGAATTAACCAAAGAAAGGGCAAGGCAGGAGAGAACGGCAGTGGTTACCCAGCACAGTCCGGACTCAGCGACTCTCTGGGTGCAGTTCTCATTTGCTCCGTGCACCAGCAGGCAGCAAACTGAGCCTCTGTCTTCAATCAAGAGCCTAAGCTGAGGTCTGTAAAATGGCAAACTAGAACTCAAAATGAATAACTAATGTAAAAGCTCAAAGGCAAAACAATGCGGGGAGGGGATTCTAATAACACATTCTGCTGAAACAAATGGCCATCTCGGAGCTTGTCTACACCATACTAGCAAGCGTATTAACAGTGAGGGTTCATTCAATAAAAGCAATAGCTAAGAAAGCCCAGTGCTAATCCTTCCAAAGCCAGTGGCAAGTTCTCTCCGGACCTTGTTTCAGCAGCCTAGACTCATCATTTATGACCCTACCACATATGTACAATGTTATTCCAAGCACCATTACATATACAAGAAATAAATATCCAACCCACAAAACTGGGGGTGCCTGGGTGGAAGGGGAGAGATGCAAAGTAAAGCAAAACAGATTTTGGTTCCATCCCTGTTCTGCCACATGCCTCACAATCTCCTTTAAATTTTAACTGTTACACCAGAATCCCATATTTTCATAAATTTTTCTCCATGTATGTTATCACGCTTAAAATTTTAAGCTGTTTTCATGCAAGATCTGAGGTCTGTTCTTGCTAAAATGTCAACTAATTAAGTGCCACAAAAGGGAACATGCTAAGGATCAGTGCACACTCTACACGGCCTTTCCTTCCCCTAAAGGAATGGTGCCTGAGGAAACACCTCACACGATTAAACACAGAAAAGTCTGAATTTAGGGCCTGAAATGAAACATCCCTTTGTTCACATTTCACATCGAAACAGTCTTATTTTGGTACATGGTTTGTGCAGGAGCGTATGTTTCAGGAGAATCTTTGGACAGCCTTGTGCTAACCTTCCTCTAATAAGTACTTCTTTGGAGGAGAACTGGAAGAGCTGGGCTTGTGATTAGTTGAAGGACCGCACCTTCAAAGATCTTCTTAGGAAGCTCAGAACAGCAGGTCTCATTGAACTGCTGAAATCACTGGGGAACATAGAGCATCACATTCCTTTCTGATTTCAAAGATGACTGTATTTTTTAGGGACAACCCAGGATCCACACTGAAAACTCTCTTTATGCCTTCCTAGTTTGGTTTGGGACTTAATGTGTCTTTGTAAATACAATTGGCACTGTGCTGTTCCCTCTTTTCTGACCTGGCTGTGCTAGTGTCAGGCTCCTCTTTTTCTTTTTTTCTTTTTTCTGGTTGCATTTATGAAATCTCCTCATATATATTTTCTGCCTCATTATCATTGTCATCTTCCTCTCATCCATCTGAGAGGGTCTCATGTAGCAGCCCCTTTGCTTTGCTTTCATCTTTGACTTGCAAGCTACCAACTTACTTTCCCTGTTTGCAGCCTTCACTCCAGCAGTACCTGCCCTGAGAATATTTCATTTCCATATCAACACTCCATTCAATATTCACCGCTAGCACTACCTTACGACCTAGCTTAAACAAGTACTCTTTTTGCTTCTATCTTTACATCTTCATTTCGTCCCTATGACTGATGCCTTCCTATGTAAGACACTTCTCTGCCTGCTGGACTAAACTCATGTTGGTTATCTCACTCTAATAAGAAAACTTGAGGAATCCAAGGACTACTCTGCTCTCCATAATGATAAATTTATTTTACCTTCCTTCCTCTCTGAGGAGTAGATTGAACCAGTGACCATCCATATACACATTAACGGTATAAATAACGGTGACGGGTATTTTTCTATGCTATCTGTAATAAATGTCAGCTGGCAATTTTTATGCACTCTCTGAGCTGTTGTGGCTTCTTCCTGAGGGTACTGCACTACCCCGTTGTCACAAAGATGGGTGGTTAGGTTGCGAAAGGATTAAGACTGTATGTATTGTTATAGTAACTGCATTTGTGAAACTAAATCAAGACTTGATGAATTATGGGCATCTGATCATTGTTTGTATTCCAGAAGAGCCCAGAATGTGTTAGGCATGGTTCACAGAAGACAATGGTAAGGACTCCATGTGGAAAAAATTATATTTAGAGTACGCCTATTCTGCAGTAAATGCAGCGAGTGGAGTTCTTCAGAAAGACGTACCTGGGTACCTCAGCCAGCTAGCCCAGGTGCTGCGAGGACTACAGTCAGCACAGCAGCATGGAGCTCAGGACAGGCTGCAACCACATGGAAGAAGCCGGGTAAATACAGCTCTGAGTAAATGCTGAGCTCCGTGCTGCCATCCCTGCACCAGTGGCCAGGTGCAGCCACCTGGTTCCCAGTCTGTAAAGCCTACACCTTTCCGGCAGTACGAGGCAGACAAATGAAAACTGAACTCTCTTCATGTTCTTGATAATTCAGGTCTCCATTACTCCTGTGAGCTTTTCCCTGTCAAAGCATACTCTGATTGTATTTTGAGGAACTCTTTTCTTAACCGCCTAATCTGTGTGACAGGACTGCTACGTGGATACAATGCAAGTAGATGCACGATGGATGCAAGAAATCATGTTGTTTGTTTACTGTGGGTTTGGCACATTTCTTGGTACTTGCTCCTTTTCTATTTTGCCTGTTGTTCACACAGGCACATCAAAGAGTAGCAAGAGAAATGAAAAAAAAAAAATTTTCAAGGAATGTGGGATTGAAGGGCAGGAGTAGCAGAATAAATCAATTTGAACTTCAGTTTTAAAATTCTATAACATTGCAGATTTGCTGTATTTATTTGTGAACTGGGAACAACTATACTTCCGTACCAGATTCTGCTCTCAGTTGCATTAGCATAAATTCAGATAAAATCCACTGGACTTCACTGATAGTACTCTTTGGCTACAGTAAGGTCAGTATGGAACAAGGGAGCCCACAGTGCCCCACACAAGGGCTAGTTGCACCCATTCTTGGTTGGGAAGTATCTTCCACTTCACCTTCTGTTGCTCTTTATGTTAATGTTTGCATTACATTTGTGAGTGTCCGTGTGCATGCATTTCTGATATAAGTTTACCTACACACACACACGTATATAAAATGATACAGATATGCAAACTAAGTCCTAACTCTTTCAGGGATTTTGGAAAAGGAGACATCTGTATGCCTGTGCCTCACCCCTGGAAACCATATGAAGTTTGAGCTTTTAGTAAATATGGAAGATCGGCAAAATATTATAAATTTATCTTGTGTTCCTTCAGAGAAAAAAAAGGACTAACTGTGAAAGGAATGGATGTTTTTATCCGTTAAAGTACACTTCTCATTGACAGTGTTAAGTCAAAATATCATTGATTTGACACTTGATCGATTATAATACACCAGCAGGAACAGAACAGCAACAGAAAAGGATTATCAATATGGGGGAAGCTTAAACAAGGCTTTCTCCTGGCAGGTGTGCATGGCTCTGACATGCACTGTCCTATGGTATAAACACACAGAGGTATTTCATAACATTTTGTAACACCATTCTGAAGACATGATTATTAATGTCATCTAGACATCAGTTAGCATGTATTCTCGATTTCTGCCCATGCACCTAAAAGCAGAATCTGGCCACTGCTTACTCCATGTCTAAAGTGAACAATAAAAAAATTGAGATTGGATCCTTTGTCTTTTTTCTAAGGTTTGGGGGTGGGGGGGTGGAATTTGAAAGACCTCTCACAGACAGTATTGTGCTACCCCAGCAAAGGTAACAGGAGAAACAGAATCCATTTGGATGGGCTTCATTCATGCACTGGAACAATATATATCCAAAGTCTTCATTGCGAGGCTGAGATTTTTATTTTGGCATCAAAACCACAAACCTCCAGTTAAGGGATTAGGCACTGCCCAGACAAATGTCTGTTTTGCCTTTAATTTAAATGAGGCCATGATTTCACCCTGTTTGGCATTATATATGTCAGCAAAAATATATCCTTAGAACCTAATCTTGCCCCCACTTCAGGGAGATTTTTGCCTGCATGAGGACAGCAAAACATAACCTACACACTGACTTCTTTTGAATCACTTCAGACTGTACAACGAGGCTGGATCCTGCTCCCAGTGAACTTCCCTTAGCTTCACCAGAGGTGTGAATGTGGCGCATACTCATAACACAATTTAATCCATGGGACTTACTCCTACAACAAAGCTCAGTCAAGGGTGTGTTGAAAATCCAGGGCACAGAGATTTCACAATTGAGTGAAAAGACATTTCAGCTCGGACATACCTTTCAAATCCTGCTGCATGTTTCCTCCTTTCTGGGAAAGTCGCTGGGAAGGGAGTCACTCTCTTCTCCATTGCCCTTGGAACTTTAATGACTATTGCTTTGGTTTATGTCAAGAGAAGCTATTGAAAAGCAAACAAAGTGTCTTGCAAGACACTACAGAGAGAAAAAAACCGGGCGACACAGGAAAAAAATGCTGGGAATTAAAATTTAAAAATGGAAAGAAAAGTACAGGTGAGGTATTTTTCCATATCATTTCTTCCACAGTCCTGCTCCTCCATGTTTTGTCTTTGACGTCTATGACTCGCCATTCATATTCCATCCCTATGCTTGGAAATTGCTGTCCATGAAGTGAAAGGTGAAGGAAAAGAACAAAAAAGTAGAACGGAGTGAGGAAGACATGAAGGGGTGCAGGGAGGAAGAGATCTATTGAGTGTAAAGGTGTCCAAAGGAGGGATGGAAACGTGTTCCCCAAGGTCATGGTCTTCAATGGTGCTGCTTGTGTTTTCAGGCTGTTACAGACAAGCGTAGCAGGTGTACAAGAAGAGCCAAACTCCACATGCTACAGTAAGTGCAAAATCTCAAAACGCAGAAGCCATCACATCAAGGGTTTCCTTCTCCTCCAATAGAGTCCGCCCACAGTGGTTCTCTAGAAACAGTTCTATTATCAAGTAGACATCCATTGCTTTTTTGTTTTTTTGTATTTTTATTTAAAAAGTAGTTTTTCTAATAATATATAGAATATATAAATAATAATAATTAAAAAAAACTATTTGTGTTTGCTTTCTGCTCTCCAACCCATCTGTATTTTTCATGGTTTGCCGATATATATATTAAAAGACAAGAAAATCAACTCTGCTCACTATTAAAAAAAATATTAAATCCACCTTTTACGTTTCCAGAGAGAAAGAGAAGGGGGGGAGGTGGGAGGAAAACAAATTAAAATGAAAAAAATAACAGGAAAATCAAAACCTTCTGTCTCTTCAAAGTAGTTGTCAAAAGCTTTAAATGCTTGTGCTTTCAGTGTACACCCCACAGGAAAAACAACAAAAATAACAACAAAAAAACCCCAAAAACCCAAGGACCTAAAATTAAAAAAAAAAAGGTAATAATAATCCTAGTAGTAAAAAGGACAGCAAATCACTCAGAGTTTGTGTGTCTTTTTAGTTATTTTAGCAGCCGCCCTTTTTGTCTGCTGAGGGAAAGCTGTCACCACAGCCACCTCCTCGGCTCGAGAGAGGCTCTTCTGCATCGTCCTCGTCAAAGCCATGAAAGGTCGAGGTGTCGCTTTCTGACGTGGAACCGAACAAGTCCTCCGTAGTGCGTGCTGGCGCTGCTTCGTCCCTCCTGCCTTCTCTTCCCAAATGAGCTGACATGTATGATGAATATATCAGCACATGGGTTAAGCAACAGGCATCATCATCATAATTTTTTAATCATCATTATTATCAAACAATTCAGACTATCGAGCTCATAGGTGTGTGCTTGTATGTGCCCGCGCCCCTCAACAACATAGCTCAGTAGAACTGCAGTAAGAAAAATAAAAAAGGATCAGTTTCTCTTTCAAAGAAAAAAAAATCTACAAACAACACAGATGCCCATAGCTATGGCAGCGAAAGGGTTAATTGTATTTTCCTCTCTTCAAAAGACATTAAAATATTTCCCCATGATTACTTAGATCAATTTTAAAAGATTTTTAGACCGTATAAGTAATTAGACACCGTTAGCTCTAAGCACAATGACTGTCCTTCAGACTGGCATCAACTGTCACAAATTCACTGGTATAGAAATGTAACCCACTAGGTAGCTCATCAGCCTCAGGACTATTTTTTATCCCTGTCCTTCACCTGATCCTAAAAGATCCCCCTCTGTAGTCAAAATGAAATACATTTTGAAGACTAAGTGAAAGTAACCTAATTTCATGGCATCGCCTTCAAAAATAAAAATAAAAAACCCAAACCAAATAGATACAGTTCAACAGCTAAGAGGAGACGTGACCTTTCTTGGGGAACACTGAATAGGTCAAATGTGTGTGAGTCAATCCAACTTTCAATATGAAACAGGAAATTCTCCACATAGGACATCAATAGCAACAGCAACAACAACAACAACAAAAACAAGACTGCAAGACTGAGGTTTGTTTTCTCCCTCAATCAAACATGTTATGTGGTTAATAGTAAAGCCTTCAAATTCCCTCTTCAGGAAAGGCAGAAGAAATGATGTCTCTTGTGCCCCAGCAAAAAAGAAAGTGTGAGATTTTAGGGAACGGCTATTTTATTATTCAGAAACAGTAGCATGATATTAAGCAACCGTTTGGTCCCCACTCCAGCTACAGGAACCAGCCATATAACAAATACACAGCATTGCTTGAGAAATGAAGAATTAAATCCTGCTCACGAAAAGAAAATGGATATAACAAAATAATTGGCAGATGAACCACCTTGTAGAGATGTGATTTTACTGACTTTGTGAAGGGAAGAAACAATGTAATTTCCACGACCTCTCTTTCAGTATAATGAAAACGTTCTCCATTATCAAGAAAGAGAAAGATGGCAGCCACCAAAGAGTTTTCATTGTTTAAGTTTACAGATTAGTGTGTGGTTGTACCTTAATCACTTTCATCACACATCAGTCACAGCATTGCAGACCCCTATGAATGACCCAGGTGGGTCAGAATTTGTAAAAGGATAGCATTTAATGGAACTGATTTTGTACAATTCAGGTTACAAGCGGATCTACTTGTTCTATCACCCTAAGGAATCAAGGGAATTAATGTATTTGTGTCACATTCTGATATAATCACCATAGCAATGTTTAAATAGCAAAAAAATATGGATTCATCTCACTGTGCCATGTCAGGACAATGCTAAAATGAGTTATATTGAACTATAACAATCAAGGGAAAGGGCAATGATCTTCCAAGATGGCACCTCAGACCGCATGAGCTTCCCGCCTCGGTTATTAAGAAGCAAACACGTATACAACCAAAAGGTCCATGTCTCTGACTGCACAGCACTCGTAAGAACACCCCTGGAGAAAACCGAAGGGGTTGCCATCGGTCCTCTGGTGACAAGTCAGTATCACTTCAGAATATCTTCAAAGGTCACAACAACTGCAGAAGGCAATTTGTTAGTGAGAGTCTAGTCCTGCTCCCACTGAATGTGGTACGAGGCTTACTGTGAATTTCAGCGGGAGCATAAAAAGGCCATTCCCTTGGCACAAGAACACTCCACATCACATTTCAGCCACCACGCAACAGGCATCTTTCAGTGACTACAGTACAGAAGCAGCAGCAGCAGCAATACTGAATTTCATGGTCTCTCTGGTTTTCATATTTCCTTTTGATGGTCTTATCACCACTAGTATCACCACTGTCCATAAATATCACAACTGGAAGCTTGGACCAAAGCTGGAATATGCAGTTGTTAAAGGTCTCCCATCCCCTCTACCACCACCACCACCTCCCATGCAAGCTATAAATAACTGCTCAGCTGGGATAAAATTTCGCCCCCCCCCCCCAAAAAAAAGAGAAAGAGAGGAAAAAGAAAAAAGAAGAAAGAAAGGCAGGAAGAAAACAACACTCCAGAAATAAAGACAACCCAGAACGGGGAAAACACAATTGCCTACATTTAAAAAGAGAGAAGGGAAGAAAATGGAGAAATAAAAACCTCTTTAAACAAAATTAATGATAGTCATCTTGTAAGAGGATAATTCTTGACAGCTACCCCCATCCTTACCCTGTAATTTCCTCCCTCTTTCTTTTTTGGATGAAGAAATGCATGAAATGTGTAATCAATGGAAATGCTTGTCATGCAACTTTCATAAATCTTGTAAGTAATTTATAGTTGTAATTGCAGCATTTGAAGACAGAGCCCATTCTTTAACATTGTCATAGGATTTTCTCCTTCCATTTGAAGAACAACTTGTACATGTACCAACATTCACAGAAGCTAATAAATACATTAAAACTTTATTATTTCGTAAGACCCCATTAACTTAAAAATGTGAATCCAACAATGGGTTTTATGACAGAAAATTTCGCAGTCATCCTTTCCCAGAAACACAGACAGGAGGTAAGACCTCATCTTCTATCCCCTCCCAAATGTGCTGCCTTTCTTTGAGATCTTCAGAAGGAGCAAAAACCAAATCACACGGATGCCTTTGTACAAGAAAGTTGCAAGAAGGAGTCACCTACCAGAGCGCCCACAGTCTGAGCATGATACAAGTTCCTCAGGCCGGCCACTTTTTTTGTTCATATTGGAGCCTCCAAGGCAGAAGTCACAGTAGTTATTGGGAATGATGACCCCGTCTGGTCCTTTCTGAGCTGCAGTCGGGTTAGAAATCAGAGTTACTTAAAGAGCATTCAGTTTGGACATATACCCCTTCTCCTTGATATGATGTTAGCTTGGTGAGTTTGCAGGCCACAGTCTTCCCAAAATACTGTCAATTAGAACAAAAAGTGAACTGTATAAGTCATCTCCATTTTAAGTCCACCCCGCGGTGCATCCATTTTGCCTGAAACGCACTTCACTGTTTCCTTTATAATGTCGGCCGGGCTGGTGCCTCACAAGGACCTGCTGCCAGAGGTCCCTGTACAGTTCAGAGACTTAGCAACAGGCACAGGCATAGAAACGATCCCTAACAGGGAATCAAACCTATGCTGCCAGCGAGCCAAGCCTGGTTTTTCAGACAGCAGCCCTAATCGTAACCCCACAAAATACAAATTCAGAAAGGAAAAATACACTCCAAAAAACTCAAAACCCAACAGCAAGGAGATGGTGAGATAGATACCCTAACTGGTTTTATTTCATGTAGCTTTTCTGGGGGTTACAGCTCAAAGCGTCAGGGTGTCCTTTGTCAAGAAGCTGGTTCAAACAGCTGTGAATATTCACAGGCCAAGCCGCTTGTGGGAGGTTCACCTGAGGGTTAAACCACCTGCAGCAGAGCATGTCACCTGGGAGGGCAGCAGGTCCAGCTCTACCCCAGCACAGGGGCAGAGTCAGCCCAGGGCAGACGTCCCAGCCGGCAGAGTTAAAAACTCTTTCAGCCAAGAAAAAAGGAGAGGAATTACATTCTTGTTTTCCAGCTAGGAAGAGTTGGAAAGGAACAAACACATGCTGGGTCTTAAGTAGAGGAGAAGGCAATTCCCCTAGAAAGGAGGGGGAGGCAGAGGTCTTCTGCATTCCTATTAGTTGTGCAGAACAGCAATGTGCTTTTTTTCTCACTCGCAACTCCCATTTTCCTCCTCTGCTCTCCAGAGAGGGAAAACTTCTTGTTCCTGTACACTCTAACTAGGAACTGGGGAAGGGAGAGTGGAGTGGGGGGAATGGGTTGTCTTCCTTTCGTTTCTCCTTTCTTAGCTTAAAAATTCCAGTGGTATACCTGGCCTAAGCCTACCCCATGATGATTTCTACAAACTAGAAAATGAAAACCTTTAAACTGCACCATCTATATTTAATTATATTTTAATGTATATTTTGTAACTTGCAGATTTTTAACAGATGTTTTGACAGCCTCTATTAATGGTCTTTTTGTCCACATCCAAATTTCCCCCAAAGAACAATGACATTCTAAAGGGCTTCTGGTAGCAGGCCAGGACATACACTTAAAATTAAAATTTCCTCAGAGTTCAGTCTGCTTTTCTGGTTTGCGTGCATCCAGCTAATTCATTTACTTTCAGGTGCTGATTAGCTGAGCTTTTTGGAGATTGGTTACTGAAAGATTGCAGGTAAGGTGAAATTAAGAAAAAAAACTAAACCCCATAAGGCTGTGAATACCTCAATATCTTCCTGCATGGTTGCCGAGTCCCTGACAGTATTTACTAAACATGGGCTTTGCTCTGAAATGGTCTTGGTTAGCAGATGCCCAGTTCTCCCAAAAACAGAGCGAAGTTCCCAGTGTTAGGTTAGCATTTTGCCTGTTTACAGAGAGGCATTTAATACATGCATGCAAGATAAGCAAAAAAAGAACAGGAACCAGGTGGAAGCCTAGTGCACCGGTTCATTTTAAGAGCTGCAACAAAATGATCATAAAGTTGCTACTTGTATATATTTTGTGTATAAAAAGCAGATCACCCTAGCATTTATTTTTCCCACTGCAGCCCCATTCTGGAAAAGTTAAGTAATTACTTCTTTATATTGTGCTGCATCTACAGACAGGCCATGTGCAATGCAAACTCAGCACGCTCAGCGTTCAGTGATTATTTCTCTTTGTTCCTTATTACGTTACTTCACCTTTCATCCAAGTTTCTTAAAGTGCCTTGCAGATACTAAGATTCTAATATTAACCTCCAGTGAGGTCAAAAGCCTGTTTTGCCATTGACTCTAACAAAAGTGTTGCTAGGCTCTAATTACATCTCATGGTGAGGAGGTAGCATTGCATTTTACAGCTGGAAGACATGGAGGTAGAGTGATGAGCTGGCTTACTCACAAACACACAACAACCCTGTGGTGAGGCCACAAATGAAAACAAGGATTCAAGGTGCCGGCCAGCAGACTTAGGAAATAGCTCCACTTCTACCACCACTCAGAATGATATAATTGATTTAATACTCCGCATATGGTGACTTAAATTTTTCCAGCGTGGCTTATGGCCCTAAGATCCACTGACTGTCAAACTGGAAGTGGGACAGGGGACCTTGTGAAAATATCTATACCAATCAATTTGTCTGCGGTGTGTGGGACAAGTGGAAGGTATTTGCTGACCGTGAGGAAGCTGAAGGTATTCTCCTAGACTACTGGCAAGGGAATAAGCATGGGTTTTAATTACCTTCTTTTTCTTTTCTTTTATTCTTTTTTTCTTCCAATTTAATTTAGTTTTAATGTGACTGCCTATGTGCTCATCTATTGCTTGTCTGTCATAAATACAGACCTGGCTCAGTTAAGTGTGATAGAGATATCAGGCCTGAAACATCATACACAGATGAGAAGTTCCTAAAGTTACATCAATAATGCCTTAAATGATGTCCCTCTAGAGCCAAATAAGCCAGGCAATGTTATTCTCTTCAATGCTTTTTTTGTTCTAACAGGTGCAAAAACTAGAATCAAACCTGACTACAGCTTATTCTCTTGATCGGTACTGTACAGTGAATTAAGACCCAGGCTAAATCACAGAAGGTTTGAGAATAAAGAGATTTCCAGATGATAGTAAGCAGAGTTCTTATTGTCAAAGGATTTTTTTTTTTGGTGTATGTCCTTGGAGATTTTAGTTCTATTTTACTGTTGTTCACCAATGATGAGAGAACTAAGAAACAAAGCAAAGATAGCAAGATATAACGTGCAATATTCATGAGAAGGGTATCATGCACCAAATGACCAACCCTAATCCCACCCCTTAATCAATAAAATTACTTACAAAAGTATACATGGGAATGGATTCACAGGTGAAAGCAATCACTAGGGACTAATGTGTTGCTGCTTGTCATCTAAGACACAGTAATTAACTAGGTGTCCACTTTTTTTTTTAACCACAAAGTAGAAACTCCTAGCTTAAGCCAGACGATAGTTAAGATAATGAGAAGTAACTCACTAGCAGTGAGCTCAATCATTTGGATTGGGTGAATACAACCAAGGATTTTGTCTAAAAAATGTTCACCAAGAATCAGAAACTGTTTTAAAGCAAAGCCTTGAAACCAATCCTGGTCTTGTCCCAACTTACGCAAAACTCCTCTGATTTTCTTTTACATTACAAGCTGCAACAACAGATCAAAAGCTCTGAGGAGCTCTGAGGAATACTGCCTGAGCTAAGATGTGCTCATAGGGGGTGTATTTAAATCAGCGCCTCTTGCCATTTCAACTCAGTGTCGCTTTCTAGTTTCATCAAAGGCACTGCCTTCATATACATCTGCCCCAAAACAAATAGAGTACACAATCTTTCAAAATACTTGTAAAAATGGATGAAGGAGGGACACAGAAAGATTTGCACAGTTCAAATGATAGTTTCTCTGTACCTGAAAGCTGATTCATGTGAAGAATCTGAGACTGAAAACAAAGTCAATATTTCCAAATAACTTTGGTATGTACTTATTATGAAATATATTTTTCCTTCTTATCCTAATCAAGTTAATTTCAAACTATACCAAGCTAAGCAAAATAAAGACCTACTTAAAATATGGTACCATCATTTGCAGGAGTCTTCTGGCAAAATAAGTACTGTAAATTAAATAAATTCTGCGGTATATCACACAGTAACTTTACTCTGTAGACAAAACGTAAAAAGCTAAACAAATTGACTGAGTTTATATATTTAAAAAACTTCTGTGCCTTCTTGATTTTGAAGGCAGGGGCTATAAAGAGAGTTCTAGCTTCCCTTCTCCCCTCCAAGTAATCAAAAAACCTGGAAGTTCTCTTTCTCATGATTTCAGTTCAAGAATAAAATAAAGATGCTTCTAGAGAAATAACATCAATAAATTAGGATTTTTTTTTTGCTACATCATCTTCTGGAGCCACACAACTCAATAAGAATCTCAGTTTTCTAGCTCACATGCTGCAGGAAATATCTTGAATAGAAGGCAAGTTCAGAAGACGCAATTTTTGTCTCTGTTTTTTAGTCAGAAAACTCCAAATACATGTATTTTAAATAGCTTTCCTTCAAAATGTGACCCTGTAATATACACAGACAAACCCCCAAATAAATACAACCTTGTGGTGTTTCAATTTTCTAATTTCTAAGGGAAGTTATTTTGATGATTTGGATCACAATCTTTAAAACTTGCAGCTGGAACCAGTGCTTAAAAGAAAAACTGTTTTCTCTGTTCCTTGGTACCAAACCACAGTCACATATGTTTCTCCAGCCTGTAGGTGATACAGCATAACGCTTAACCATGGCTTAAGCCGGGCATTTAGGTTTGGTAGCATTTTATCCCTATTTTTTATCATATCCACACTACTGGAAAGGCAGGGGGGACTGAGGAGTAGAGTGCGTGCCTTGCTGTCAGGGTGGGGGGCTGTGCATCACTTATTTAAACTATTACAGTGAATTGGCTACAGTCAGATATATATGTGCTCCCAAAGGGATTTTTCCTAGCATGTTTTGTCCAGCTCTTACCTGTTTCTTCTGGGCTCAATCCAAAACCAATAAAGTCCACTGGAGGTTTTCAATTCAATTCAACAGGCTTTGCATCAGGCCATTTACTCTGTTTGCAACAAAAATTTGCAGAGCACAATAGAGACCACGGGAACCTGCGTGTAGGCCTGAATCCAGTCAATGCACTTTGCGATGCAGGAAAAGGGGTGGATTTGCTTTTTTTTTTTTTCCCCCGAATCCACAAGACTCTTTGTCTGAGACAAGGGCCCGGTTTTCCTTTCTGACACCTCCCTTTTTCTCGCTGTCAAAGCTCGAGTCTGACATTTGGCTGCCTGCGCAGCCGAACGCCAGCCAAGAGCCTGAGGCGGCAGTGGCCAAAGCCCCTCGGAGAAGCGGTGACATGCAATCCCAGCCTACAGCCGAAGTGCCCCCATGCGCCTTGGCTGGCCCTCCCTTCCCCTTCCCCAGCTCATCCCTGGCACGCCTGGCCCGTCTCCATGGCGACCCGGGTGCCCGGCTGGGGCTGCCTCCGGCCTTGCCACCTGTTATGGCTTCATCCCTCGGCCCCCTTCCTCCGCTGCTCAAAAACACCTCGGTGGAGGAGAGGCAGGCTCGTGCAAGAA
Source organism: Chionis minor (assembly GCA_013398295.1). NCBI lineage: Eukaryota > Metazoa > Chordata > Aves > Charadriiformes > Chionidae > Chionis > Chionis minor. Next base: position 1,626,698 of record VZSF01004546.1, read on the forward strand.
ATGACGATGTGATGATTGAATTTTTAAAAAGCGGCTTTAAGGAGAAGGGGAAAGAAAAGCGGCCCTTTGGACCATGGCTTTTGTCGAAGGAAGAGGAGGGAGATGCCCGGCTGGGCTCTGCCCTGCTCACTGCTGGGTGTAAGGAGCAATGGCGGGGGGGCGGAGAGGCAGGTTGTGGAGGCGCTTCTGCGCTCAGGGCTAGGCCCTGCCCGGGAAAGGAACAACAAAAGGAAAACACGTATATATATAACCCCGGGTGTGGTGAGGAACAGGCCAGGCACAGCTGAAACGCATTCAAGGCCCCGGCTCTCTCACATGCGCGCTGCTAGGGAGAGGTGAGCACCGTCCTTGCCAGGGAATTCAGTGCAGGGTTTTTTTCATTGCAGTTTTCCAGGAGGGGGGAAAAAAAAACGTAAATCAAACTGAATGAGAGGAAATGGCCAGTCTCTCTGGGCATGTTTACTCTGTCGTTAACACCAGAGATAAGCGAGTTGGCTAACCCCGAACTGGGAAGTGTTGGGGCACTTGATAGAGAGACAGACGCTCCAGCAGGCTGTAAGTGCAGCTTAGGCTGGTAGCCACACGTCTGTGTCCTTGTGCCACAGCATTCAACCCAGTCAGCTCTGAACTTGGGTGTAGCATTGGGAAACGGCTGCTGTTCTGTTCCCAGCGCCAAGCTAATCAGCCTGCGCAGCCTGATGGGCCTCCGCTAGCTCAGGCTGCCCAGGCTGCACTCCCTGGCACGGCACGGCACGGCACTGGCATGCCCTTCGCTGGCAGCCAGAGAGGCAGGCTACGCTACCAGGAGAGGTGCTGCAAACCACCCACCCAAAGTATTGCCAGTTCTCCCTAGTAACTGGAGTTTTTTTTCTCCTCTTTGAGCGAGCTGGCGCTGTGGGGATAGAAAAAGCTGTTGCCTTTGCACCATTTCGAGCAACTCTGACAGGTTTGCCTTTCCGCCAAGCCCCTGTGCACGGAGAGGCACGGCCAAGGAGCGCTACAAGCTACGAGAAGTGCTACAAGAAGGAGGTACATCTGTAGGAGTCAGAAGAAGGCTCTGAATGTGGGTAAAGGAAGAGCATTTGATCGTGCCTTTTACAGGAATCGATATGGCCCTTAAGCTGAACAGCTAATGAACAAGCTGGGAGGTGGGCAGTGGAAGGTACAGCTAGGAAAATACAGCATTGACTGATCAGATCTTGTAGATTTGGGGAGTCAGCATTCCTGTGCCATAAGGCAGCACTTCATAGAAATGTCTGTGCACTGATCTTATAGTCTTCTACGGGAATACTTAAAGCATGGGCCAAAATCCCACTGCTCAGAGTAAATTGCTGTAAATGCCTAGTGCCTCATGACAATTACCAGCAGGAGATACAGAATAAGAAGGCAGACAAAAAAGTGTGACATGTTAATATACAGATCTCCTGATTTGGAGGAGTACCTCTCCTGAACCTTGGCCTCTGGCTACTGAAATGCATCAATCCCATCAGCTCAGGGAACTCAGGAAGGGATTATAGTGCCCCATATACAGCCCTGTCCGGCAGCATCCACAGTATTAGGTAAGAATGGCTGGTGTCACGTCCCTGTGACGTGTAGGCTTTGGATCTGGAAGTTACTCACTGGAGGAGTGTGAGAAGGCAGATCATCCAAGTTCAAATTCATTCAAAATTTTCAGGTTTTCAAAACTAATGAGTCACATTGGAAATGTTTCCCATAATCTACTGAGAAGCACTAGGTGCTTCTCTTCCACGATAGTTGGGCATTGACAACAACATTTCAGATCCTGGCCAGGCAGTATATAAAAAAACCAAACCCAAACTACCATAAAACTCCACACACAACTCCAAACAAAAGAACAAGAAGTCTCCTATGGGTCCCTGTATATAGGAAACAAGTTTGGGATTTTCCACTATTCCAAAACTCTAAACAACTGATCTGTTTTTTTTCCTCAGCACCCCAAAACGCAGGCACAAAAGTCTGAGAAATTTACAGCTGCCAACAGGGTTTGAGTGGAAATCATTATGCAGTTCTAATCTCTTCAATCACTACTGTTTCTTTTAGTATTCTGACTCTTTTTCCTTATGGAAACAAGCTCTGGAAAAGAAAAAACCAAACAGATTAAACTAATGAGAAATCAACTCAAGGTAATGTACATATTTTCACTGAAAGGGCACCTGCTGCAGGGTATCTTGTCGCAAGGTGGGCATTGATGCATCCTTGCATTCAGAAGTAGCTCCCATCATGGCCCCAGTGAGGATCAGCACTGAGGCAGGGAAAAAGTAGGCCTGATGTAGCTTTTCAAATTGATGCTGCTTGTGGAGAGGAACAAACAGCTCGTCTCCAACTGAGGGGCTGACTCTCGTCATTTATTCATGGCCAGCCCCCTGCCTGGATGGAAATAAAAATGTTTCAAAGATGACTGTGTGGGGGAGCTGGAGGACAGCTTGGAGGCACGCTGAGGTTAGCACATTAATTTTTTATCTCTGGAGACTGGGTATCCAATTATGCTTAGAGTACACAAACAACTTTGGCTGGTCTCTCCAGTAGAGATTTATCCACATCATAAAATCTGCAATGGAACTGGGCACAACAGGCTGATGCCATGAAATAACGTACATAGGTGGGTTTGCAGGTCAGATACACAGCTAGCCGAGTGACAGGAGGGGACAGGACTTCATTCTCATTAACTATGTGTATTGCAGGATGGACCAACTTGCACACGGCAGCTAGGCCAGCGACAGCCCGCACAGCGTGCTTTATTTAGGATTGACATTGCCCAAAGTGCTTGTGGGCATAAGATCTGTTCAGTTGCTGTTTACTGCACAGCTGCCTGTAACCAACGTTTCACACAGCAAAATGCCACTGAAAACTCTTCTTTAAAGGAGAGGAAGTTTTTCTCCATGTAGACACACTATCCTATTCTCCCAGGAATTAAGGAAGAGCATTTATACTAGTACACTCATTCACACGCACATTTCAATAGATAGAAGTCTAATGTAATTCGTATATCAGAAGTGTCTCAAAATTTGTGAGCACCAGCTGCCCCCAGAGCTGGCCTGTACCCATGGAGTGAGATGGAATAAAACAGCAGGTGTTTTGTGGCAGGCTTGGATGCACCCTGGGCTCACAAATCTCACGCTCTCGGTGCCAACATGTGGAGGAAAAGCCAGCAGAAAAAAAGGCTGAGAATAGTGTGGGATCATTTATTTTTATCAGTGGAGTTGGGGAAGGGGAGAGTTGACTTTTTTAAGGGTTTTCTATAACTTTCTTTTCACAGTTCCTTGCTCAGCTAAAAAAATCAGAGCGTAGGTCAAAAATAAATGTGTGTGTAGGCCGAGGTAAGACTAGGCACTGAGGAAGGGCTATTTATCTGTGTCAACGGGCTACATAAGACATATATAAATAAGGCAACTAAAGCTCAAACAAAGCACAGGCTAAGATGTTCTAGGAAAGGCAAAGGCCAGAGAAGACTGCTGAACTATCTTCCATGTTGCAAAGGGTAATCTATAGGTGAGAAAGAAGGACAGAAGGAGAGACCTTCTACACAGTCAAGGACAGCGAGATGTGCCAAGGAGGCAAGACTTGGGGCTTGGGCCAGTCCCGGTTCTTTGATACCCATCTATTCAGTGGTTCTCAGGTAGGTTCCTCCTACCTACGTCTCTTTTCCAGTCTCTGGATAATTTACTGAACTACTCAAATTGGTCTGTGCATGAGGAGAAGAGCAAAGATAAAGGGCGTGCAGAAAGACAGGAGGCCATCAGCTCTTGAGCTGGCACCAGCCAGGGCATCAATAGCTGAATCCTACAGAAGCCCTGCTCCAGAAAGCTCCCTCCTGCATCGGCACAGCTGCTGTTACCACAGGTACTGCAAGGAGCGGAGGCTGCAGAGGAGACGTGGGTACAAAGGAAGGAAGTTCAGACTGCAGCCGCCTGCCTGAACTTTGCTGACCCAGTGCTCACCTCCCGCAGCACAGCAAATTCCAAATGGCTGGTTTGAATTTGCCTTGCCTTTTCTCAATCAGGCTGCTCATATCTCTCTGACACACTGCTACGCAAATAAGCGGGCCCTGCTCTATACCATATCTCTGGTCCTCTGTTCAGTAGGTTGCGGATTAGCTGTTTGGATTAACATCCCCCCCGCCTTCCCTCCCCCNCTGCGACACTGCAGACCTGTCAAATCTAATTCATAACACATGCCTAGCAGTTCTTAGGGGAGAGGAAGGATCTGATGCCCTGGCTCTCCACCATCCCCCTGTACAAAGGGACCATTTAATGACTGCACATTAGCAATGTGGACAATTAGCATTCACATGGAAGATAAATGGCAGCATAAATTAAATATCACCAAGTGAAAGAGCAAAGATGCAAGATCTGAGCTCAAGGCTGTAAACAAACAAAAGGCAAAAAGGAACGAACAGCCACTGCGACAGCTAAGCCATTTGGGAGAGTTACCTTCCGGCGTCTGGGACATTCCCCAGGGGTGATCTTCACATTCACGTGGCTGTTGCCCATACCTCACTGGCTCCTGGCTGGTTGTTAAGCAGATTCTTTCTGCTCAGGAATCTGGACCTCAGAGTGGTTTACCCGACTCGCTCTGAACTTCTGCCTGTTTGGGGATCTGTACATCAGCAGCTTCCCTCTACCACATACATCACAGAGGAGCTCTGGAGGAACACAAGCCCCAGCAGCTGCCACTTTACCTTTTCCCGGAAATGCACCTTTCTTTCATGGTCCAACGCTGGCTGCCCCTAACCTTACCACATTTCTAGCTCTTCTTCTTATTAACTTGATAACTTCTGTCATTTCCTAAGCCCTAGAAGCATAAGGACTGAGACTGTCCTTGGCCTCCATGACAAGCTGAAGTGCAGGGGACACTACCCTTCTTTGTTTGGGCATCTGTGCCATTATCAATATTAATTCAATACAGATGTGCAATATGCTTCTCAGATATGCAACCATTACTGACTACTGCAGGCACAGGAAAAAAAAACAAACAAAAAAACCAAAAACAAAACAAAAAAACCCAAAAACCCAGAGATTATGTAAATGCAGTAAACAAAAGCTACTGGCTGAACACTGACATTCTGCAGCTTGCCCAGCCAGTCTTAGTCTTAGTCTCTTAGTGCATTGACAGCTCAAGTTTATCAACAGCTGGAGGAGTCAAAATTACTTTTACTGTGAACCTACAAAACATGTGAATAACTAAAAGGTAGAGCATAAAAGTGACAGAAACATAGGGACTGCCAAATGGGATCACACTAAACAGCCCTTCAAGCTCAGACAGTGGCTAGTAGCAGATGCTTTGGAGGAAGGAAACCCCCTCCCACACCTCCCTGGGGACAATTATCAATTATCCTGCTTAGAAAGAAAATGTTTTCCTACTTCCATATTTCTTCACGTTCCTCTTAATGTATTAGAAATTGTTTGCCTGGATATTTTCCTCCATAAGCATTTTATTGCTTTGTCCACATTGTTCATTACTTTGAACTAAAATGACACAGTTCACATGGTGATCTGAAAGGACTTTTTGAAAGTGCACAAAGCCATCTACACAAATCCCAAGGTGAAAGCAAACATCACATAGTATTGCACACTGAAAAACTGAGAAACAGGGGCTTAGAAACTTGCAAAAATCAGTACTAAACAGTCTCTTTGACTCCCAGTTCTGTGCCTAAGAAGCAGAGGAAGGACAGTCAAATAGAGCCAACCGGACCACTAAGATTTCATTCAGCCCTGTACCAGTGCGGGGAATTTAGGCACATGACTCTTCTGCCCACTCATGTTTCAGCTCTCCTCCTTGTAGATCAGTACTGATGCATTTTCCATAGATTTTCCCAAACTGTAACTAAGAAGTGGTTTTTGGTATAGTTGAAGGAAAGCCGTTTGGGGAGAAGATGTAGGGATAAGGCAGACAGGTGCTGTGAATTTCATACCTAAAAAACTGAGACATGGATAAATGTCTGTTTTTCAAAGGCAAAACAAAGGCAGCCCCCTCATACTACTGAGTGTGTATTTCCTTGACATCTCTGCTAACAGCCACTGGGAGGCTGCTCGATGATGGGCAGGTTGGGCATCTCTTCTTTTCCCCCCTCTCCTTGCCACCTCCTCCCCACAGGAACAGTAATGGAAAAGTGACTTGCTGCAGAGATAATGCTGGGTTTGAAATGAATTTCTGACTAGCTGAGCCAGCACCCAAGTGAGCTGCGGTTGATTAGCTCCAAGCATCCAGGTCCCAATCACTCACAACGGAGCCAGGCAATCACGCCAACCTCCGCAAGGCAAAGACACTGTGGAGGCAACATCCCTGAAAAGGATCTCAAAGGCAAAGGGAAAATACTACTCACGTTTGTGGTTTTCGTTTCTGTGGACAGGGGAGGAGCGGGTCTCCTGCTCGCGGGCTTCATCACCCTCTTCGCTGGCGAGGTGGGTGTGCGCATAGTGGTAGCTCAGCCCAGGCCTGTTCTTGTAACGCTTGCCACAGACTGGGAGGAAAGGAGATACGAGAGAAGGGAAGAGAGAATGGAAACATCAGTGTGATCTGCATCAATGGCAGCATCCTCTCAAATAACACTCCCCTCTCCCCCGAGAGCGGCACCACACGCTCCATGCACCTGCCCGAAACTCTTCCAACCAACATTGGTGAAAGGCGACAGAAGGGCAGCCCTGCAGCCGCAGATGCCCAAACAAGCTTCCTTCCCACCGTGCTGCCAGCAGTCCTTCCGACAGGCCTAGGCAAATGCACAGTCAGTCTCTGCAGCTCATACCGCCCTAATTCTCTCTGCTAAGATTACTAACAAGATTGCACATAAAATTAAATGAAATGCCAGTTCCGATGTGGGTGCTGCACAATGCACAGCAACAGGAACTGAACTGAGAAGAAGGGACATTATTTTCTTCATTACTGATCTCTGAGAAAAGGAAACAGTGCTTCTTATTTTTTTTTAAAAGAGCTTTCTGTAAAAAGGTAATAAATAGCTTTATTCGCAGATTCCTAGTCAAGACAAAGAGATGGAAATCATCCATGATTTCTGGCTAGAAGAATGTGTAGTAGTGATACTTATTTGCCCAGCTAAACTTCATATTTAGCATCCCAATAAATAATACAATCCGTGACAGAGAATCCTCCTCCTGAACTTTTGTTTATTTTAAGACTAAGTCAACAGATATTAAGAACAGGATCAAACAATTCAGGGTGATGAAAGGTCTGCATTTTCACAGGGAGCTCACTACAAGGGCAAGCTTCATCGTAAGATTCATTACATACAAATTCAGTTTCTACAAAGTTTTTAATTTATGTTATTGTCTCTAAAAGTTATCTCTTTTCATCTTCCAAGCAGTCTCTGAATGTCCATTTTCTTTTTATACAGCTATTTCGGCTACGAAACACAATTATTGCCATTTTAAAAGATTAGGAAACAAAGGCAAAGAAGCTTAGTGCCCTTCCTGCAAATTTTTATTCTCAGTGACATTTTCAGTCACTTTATTAGCTTCATTAACCTCAAGGATTTCACACAGGAATAAATGTCATGCCCAGTAGTCTGTCCTGCATAGCTTGCTTAGGAAGGCAAAGAAAGTGGTGCCAGAAGAGAGCACAGAACACACCAGTCTCTAGTTCTGTGTCTTGTTTTTAGACCCCTTGAAAAACTCTCCAAGGGGGAAGTCACCACCCACTCCTAAAAACTTCACTCAGCACTGATACTGAAAATGTATCCTGTAATGTATGTAGATACTTAATTCCCATTCCCCAGACACCTGGATCTGGGAATGTCATAAGGCTCCATAAAAAAGCAAACAATCAAAACCAAAAAACCCCAAACCAAACAAAAAAAAAAAAAAGACCCACCCCAATTATCCATTTACATATAAGTACAACTTCCATTATTATATTTTTCTGCTACTACTCACAAAAAGCCAATTGTTGGTCCACATTCTGGAACAGACGATAGAAAATTATACATCAAAGCCTATCATGATAACATATTTGATTCTCCATCTCTTCTAGCTGATTTGCAAATTCCCTCAAGGAAAATATTTTGCCTTATTAGAAACATGTAAAACAACCTCATGATATGAATAAGATGAGTGATCAGGAGTATTAGATAGTTTTATCCCAGTTTTCTCCATTCTGCAAGTTGTTGATCACACAGTCATCATAACAGGACAAAAGCTTTTCCAAACGTAATGTGTCCTTAGCCATGAATTTTTTTAAGTCTTTGAATGCCCTTGACTTAGAAATGAGAACTCCTGCAGGAGAGAGGGGGGAAGAGTTGAGGAGAAATTAAATGCCCAGATACATATGCACGTCCATTCTTTGAAGCATCTGCCCTCGTTTCATATGTAAACCTAACTATCGCCAGACATTTTGAACAACTAGACTGCTGTTAGATGCAAGCTCTCCACAAAACGTCAGTTCGGTCTCCCTTCCTCTAGTACCAGCCATGTATTCTTCTAATGCATTCCGGGGAGGGAAACTACTACTCCTCGTCCTCTGTGGTCCTAGAGAGCAAAGGAGAGGCAGTGGAACAGACACTGGGAGTCCCTGACAGAGAGTCAAACAACAAAAAAATGTAACACAAAAGTAATCGTCAAACCAAAGAGAGTTACAAAATGCTCACTGTTTAAGTTATGTCAGAAAGATAACCTCCTCTAATTACACAAATGTTACAGCATTTCTTCGAATGGAGAGATTTACATTTCTAGCAGATTGAGTATCATACTAATTATCCTACTCTATCCCCCTTACTTGTGTGCATTTGAAGATGAAAGTTAAAAAATAATTCTTCTGCTATAAACTTCTGATACTGCTTAAAAACTTCTGTGTACTTAAATTATTTTCAGAGCACTATCATGTATGTGATCAGTATTGTACTGACAAAGGAGGTGGCACTTGGAATTCATAGCTGTGTGATACATACTGTCCAACTCTGTCGTGCTCTTATATACCTTCATCCTGTGTTACTCCTAACCTAGCTGCAAAATCAGATAAGCTCTAAAACCCAGTCCTATTTGCCTATTAGAGGGAGTTTTAAATTTCAAAACAAAAATATTTCTAGAAATTCTACCAGACTTTATTTCATTCAGCTCCACCTGAAAACACACCCGCAATTCTAGCTCTACTGTTGTTACCTTACAAAAGCATCGTGTCCTTGAATATGGCTCTCATGCATCTTTCTCCCTCAATGCACAAAAGGAAATTTGCATTCCCTGCAGGAAGTGACAAGGCTGTGGCCTTGCCTCCATTCCCTACCGGATCCTGCAGGGATTTTACCCGCAGAGTTTGGGATGGCATAGCAAATCAGATGGGTCTGCAGACTTGCCCTTCTCCAGAAAAAAACCTATCAGTTCACCAGAGAAAACCAGCAAGTATCAATATAAGCTGGGGCAGTAGTAATTCTCCAGCTGAGCCCTTCCCACTGCCAAAACTCTTTCAAGGCCTTCAAGGGTGGCAGCAAGCTGGGACATGCCTAGCTAAAAAGGAATTTGGAGGACTTTGTAACCAGAGCTGAGGCAAAGGAGTTCTGTTTACACAGTCCCAGCAGATCCTTTGTAGGACCAAAGACTTGCAGCTTCCAGCAGCCTTTTTTCTCGGCATCTAGACTTTTCCACCTTTCAAATTCATGTTCTCTCACGGAAAAAGTGCAAAGTGATGCCATGAGTTGCAACTGCAGAGATTTCCTATTCCCCAAGCAAATTAGACTTTTTCAGGGGGAAAAGGGTATTATGGTATTCGTCAGGCAAAAGAACCGTTGGCTTCAGTGAGACTTTGCTAAAATAAAAGCTAAGTCAGAAATTCATGGTTTCTCCAACAGATTGAATCTTCCTGAATTCACCCTAATCTCTTATTTTCCAGATAGAGCACATGTTATTAATCTACCATATCACTGTGCTAAGAAGTAGTTTCTATAAAAGGGCGATCGTTAATAAACACTTAGCTCTTATATAACTCTTCCACTGCAAGACTGGCTTTTCAAACATTAATTAATCTTCCTCCACATTCCTGAGTGGGAAATACTACTCTCATTTCACTTCCGAAAAAAAAGAACCACGGAGGGGTTAAGTGACTTGCCCACACAGTGATCTTTTGTCATTACCAGGATCGGAATTCATGAGTTCCAGCATCCAGACCGGTGCTCACACCACATCTTTCTCATTCTCTGAGCTGACAAAAGCATAATGAGAACTGGTTCCCCCAGTCTGAAATGTACGCTGGTGATTATGTTCTTAACACTATGCAGCTCACACATAGCAACTGAGAGTGTGCCTTTCATAAACTTTGCCAGGTGGCCTTGCCTCTCTTTCAGCAGCTTTGACTTTTTTTTTATCTTTAATTTTCCTTGCTGGATAGGCTCATCATCCTTGCATGTGGTAGATTTCATCCTGAATCTCAACACCAGGAAGTTGACTTGATCTTTAATTAGGTAGCCAAGCCCAATGAAAACAGCAGGAGTTTGTAGATCGTAACCCACTCCAATTCCTCCTGCATTCAAAGGAATTATTTTGCTATAACCTGATGTGAATGCCATCTTAGGAACAAGCTGGGTAAGTAAGCAGTAATACAGCAGTGCAGATCAAACGCCACAAATGGGGAAGAGGGCGAGATTTTATTAGGCCACCAGACACTCTCCTATGATAAGCCTTACTTTCTTTCCAGTTTGAAGACTGACATGAAGAGGTTACACAACTGTGTTATGGTAGAAAAACATAATTTGCGGACAGTTTAATCACAAGCATTCAGTGTTTCATAAAAGAGAGCTCTGTTCTACGTTTTGGCCTCTAACAGCCTACAACTCTTGGGATAAGAAAATTCACACTCTGTTTACTTTTCTCAATGAGTAAAATTAATCCAAAATACTTCCCTTACTTTAAAAGGGAATTTGAAATCTATGACTTAAAAGACTTCCTCATCAAATATTTAATGGTTATGTTGCTGTCATTTTGAAATTGGTTCACATTTGGTCTTTGGCAGGCTGTGAGCTATGTTCCAGCCAGCTCTCCACATACATTTTGCACAATCTGTCACCAGTATGAGACAGAAGGAAACAATCCATGTTTTTAGTGGAAACAGGAAATTAGGGGAGTACATGCTTGCTTTTTTTTTTTTTTTTTTGTGTCACTGAATCTTGTCCCCCTCATTGTCTTTCTTTGCTCTTCTCCTTTGCCTCGTGTTCCTTCTTCTCAGCTGGGCCGTGTCAAATGCTAAATCTGAAGTTAACTGCTGGCAGGCAGTCATTCCTCAAAGTTATCTTCCTGTCCCACCATTCAATCCACTCCAAAAAAAACATTCCTTGTTTTGCACTGGTTTGGTAATACAATCTCCCCTGTTGCAGTCATGTCCACACTCTGGCACATCTAGAGATCTCAAATGCTAACAGCATGTTTTGACCTCCACTGACGGAAAGGCATTACGTTTGTCCCTTTTTGATGAGTCCTGTCATGCTATACATCTCTAGTATTAGAGCAGCTATTTAGTAACCCATTTCATAGGAAATTTTCTGTAGGTAGTAAATAGTCCTTGTTTAAATGCCCCAGAGGACAAGTCCCAGAGTCTACCTGCTGTCTTAAGATCACAGGAACTTTGAATTCCAGTGCAAAACATGCACGAGTCAACAATATCTATCTCCACATTTCAATAAATTAATTGTTAGCAGGAGCAAAGGGGAAAACAGATAGCCTGTATGAGCACAAAACGTTCAACTATCAGAGTCCATTCTGTTCCCCTCTTACCATATGCTCTACTCCAGACCTGTGTTATTAATTTTTTTTTTTAAAGTGTCCTTGCCGCTCTAATCTTGGCTTTTCTACCAATAAAGTAGTCAATGAATGCCAAGTAAAGCAGTCATGGTGGGAGAGTTTTTTGTTGGGTTCATCTGAACAATCATCTTATTCTAGATCTTATTGCTCATTAGCTACTTAGGGATTCACTAGAAAGGATAATACCAGGAGATGATTTAGGGCTTAAACTGCTAATAGTTTAAAGGGAAGCTAAAGTCATGATGGAGATTTATGAGATGCATATATAAACATAATGCTATCATCGAAGCATTTTCAAAACAGCTTGCCATTGTGATATTTAACCAAAGGTCTGTCCTAAGCAGCAGCAGTTAGTAGTGTTGGACTCATTCATAGTACCCGTAAAAATTAAGACAACAGATTGAGTCCCAGAGAACTGGTAAAAATCAGGCTAAATCATGATGTATCTTGTAGGCCTATATGACAGGATCAGGTCCATTTCAAGGCAATGAGAAAGAAGACAGGTGAAGTTTGCAAGGAAATTAATTACTAGAGCCATCACTTTGTGAAAGAATACGTCTCAAGGAATTGCATTTGGCAAGTCATGCTAGAACAATATAAAATTTAACTGGGATTTTCTAAGGAAACTAAAAGAAAGACGTCCTCAGTACCCACTGAAAGTCAGTGGAATCTGTTCATCTTACATCATTTAAACCACCTGAAGACTCCAGCCTTTTGTTGGCAGAAGCTATGATACGTTTAGTGGAGAAAGGAAATGGGAAAGAGAAAAAACTAACCTCAAAATAATGAAATTTCAATACGCCACTGGATGATGAACTTCCAGAAAAAGCAGGCTATAGTGATTTGGATGTAGGGTCAAGCATTTTTAAAAACCAAACTGCATTCTGATAATTAGTAGTAGTTCAAAGTCAAGTTTCAAGAATCCACTTAGGGACCAAGCCTTATATGATCTGTAGGCACAATACAAGCAGATTAGTGGGCTTGTAGTGGCCTTAGTGGGATACTCAGGGAGCCAGTTGAAATCAGTGAAAATTACAAGCCTAATTTTTTTGAGAACTTCACAAGACACCTTTCTGCATCTTCAAGGATGTTAAAGAGTCCATTTTGGGCTCAATGCTTGCCTCTGTTTCTATCATTAATTTGGAGGGTGGAATAGAGAGTGAAAGAATCAAACATGCAAAGAGCTGATCATTGGCAGAAACAATGGCCTAATAATAAAAATATATCAAATGAGCTGCATTAATCAAAGAATTACTTCGAGCAGTAACATAATTAGTAAATATTAATATGACATCTAGTAAAATAAATAAAACATAGTATAAACAGGACAAAGCAGTATACTGAGGAAACTAAAGATGATAGATAATCCGCCTGAGTAGAAACAGGTTGAACAGGGAAGAAACAAGAAGCTATAGCAAATGGTATATTAAATATGAATTCATTCACATGGTGGACAAGAATGAAAACTCCTTTGCCACTGAAACACGACACAGCACTGGAGAAGAGTGTCTTGCATTGAAAAAGGTTTTGCTAAAACAGCTATTAGATCAGGTATCTCTGTACCTCTCATATAACAGAGCAAGTTGCATAAATTCAAGTTCTAGAAGTAAATGTTAAGTTACATATAAATGTATCAACGATTCATCTTCTGAACTGCTTCTATCCTCAGAACAGCACATTCTACTTAGTAGAATTAAGTAGCCACTGCTACTTAAATAAGACCCTCTGGAGATTTTTCAGAGAAAAGAAACAAGCTTAGTAAAAGAGCTGAAGAAAACACAGCTGAAAGAAGCCCCAGCAACTGTTTACAGACATAGAAAGAAGACATTGTTATCCACTAAGAACAGAGCAAGAACTGCTGGCCTTAGACTGCAGCAGATAAAATTCAGGTTAAATAACTAGAGAAACCTGAAAATGGAGTTTTTGACAAAAGAATCAGCTTCTACAAAACATTATAGGATTGTGTCTCTGGGTACATGCAAGGTTGTATTAGTCACTGATCCAACAGAGATCATAGGAAGGTTTCAGTCAATTCTCTTTTTCCACAAGGAACGGATCTGGATGCATACCTCAACCTCAGAGGGACTGTCAATAAAGGATACAGTACAAAAATAAGTTGTTATGCTAAAATAGCAGTTTATACAGCAATAAAACTAAAAGGAGGCAAGGACATGTCAGTAAGAGGAAAAGAAAGAAAACTTCTTTTAGAGATAGGCAAGGGAAATTTTACATAGAGGGAGAGAAAACAACGGTGGAAATATGTACATAGTAAGTCTCTGTGGGAACATGAGAAGAATGAAACCAGACAAATGAGGATGGACAGCAGGAAAGTTAATAATTTGTACAAATTCAGCACAGACTAACCACTCTGGCTAAAGGAAGTAGACACCTGGAGTCATGAAGCTCAGGTGCCACAACTGATTGCAATTTTTAAACCAGAATACAAGTTTCCAAATAAAATTTCAGAGAAGCTTTTTTTCTTTTAAAAATAAAAAAATAAACAACATGAAAACAGTAGGATGATTTTTAAGAAGACTGCTGTGGTAGAACTGACGGTTCCCCAGCTGATGATTTCACAATGACATGACATCAATTCTTATTACATACTTAGGTATTCATAAATTCATTCCCTCTGTCCCTCCTTTAAAAAGCACATGCAGTTTATCATGAACAGCTGTGGTGGAGCATCTTCCACCTCTCTTGCTTAAACGTTACAGGCTTTGTTTTGCTCCTCGAGCCCTACTTTTCACTATTTTTTACGGCACTTCTCTCTCCTACCTAGGTATTCAAGCTATGTTTGCGTCTGGTCTCATACAGCAGCTGACCTATTCTGCTACATTACCATCTCCAGCCTATATCCATCTCACATCAGGCTGCTCCGCCACTTTCACTATCCAAGCATTTATCCCAAGGGAGCTTAAGACACAATGCTATCCAATGAAACTGGATGAAAATCTGAGCAACTAGTCTTCCACTTGCTGATTTGATGAAACGAGGCATTTCATGATTATGTTAGCAATTTTATTGATGCTTTAAATGGCCAAACACTTTATTATGACCTTCTTACAGTACATGCTCAATAAAATCAGCAGAAGTAGTTCAGAATATTTCATTCTAAAAAAACCACATTTTCTTAAAAACACAGGATGACAAAACATTTTGAGCTTTGAAAACCTTCCTCCATACAAAAATTCCTTATTTCCAGTCAGTTTTAATACTTGGACCAGGTTTAATATCAGTGTATAGCTGAATGCCTCTTCCAAAAAAGGCAGGCCTTTTCAGAAATAACATAGCTATCTTCCAACACAAGGGGCAGTATCAGCTGGGTACCACTCTTGCACCCTCTTACTGACACACACACTAGTTTTTTCCCCATAAACTTTTTATTATTGATGAAACCCGGTGATATACTCATGTTTCCCATAAAAATGATTGTGTAACTATGAAAAAAAGAGCCGAGCAGTTCTTAACCACAAATCATTTTTTGTGCCCAAATAGTTAAATAACAAAATTAATTTGGTTTTAGACATGCTTATGCTTTCTTCTTTGTGGTCACTTTCCAAACTCAAATATCACAACACTTGCAGAAAAAGCAACCTGAAGGTAAATTAAATAATATACAGAAAAAGTAAAGTGTCAACCCATTAAGGTAATTATTTATACCAATAATGTGATCATAGGAATCGTGTTTTCCCAAACAGGAAAGAGATTCACTATTTTTGACCTGCACATTTCCACATAAAACAGATCTGCACATGGAGTGCTGCAAACCAATTTCTAACCTAAACAATTAGATTGACATTTATCTATAAAAATATTTAGCAAATAATCTCAAAGAAAAAATTGATTCAAGAAATCCCGTATTAGGTTACTGATCACCCAAGCAGGAAAAAGGCTTCAATTTAAGCCGATTATTCACAATGAATTGTATGTAGTATTTCTACAGAAAGTTAACAAGGGCAGTATATTACTTCAGGATGATGGCATTACAGTTGGGACAGTTCTTTCCTTCTGCTCCAGTCCAGTAAAAGAGTTCTGCTATCACATAACCCGTTTAGACTCTGCTATCACATAAACCTCAGCTATCTACAATGGAACAGGAGGAGTCACTGTGTAAAGTCCAGATTCCAAAACTCCTTATGACTCACCCTCTAACTATAAGTCTTTTAAAACTGGAAGGTATCAGCCAAATGAAATAGGAAAGTTTGTATTTCCAAAACCAAAGTGGAAATTTATGCTCCAAAATCTAAGCCAAGGCAAAATTCCATCAGTACAACAACGTACCAGAGCCTTGACTTCAGCCCAGATTTCTGCTGCCTGCTTTGGTATCTTAGATGTTTTATCTACTCTGTGCAAATCACTACTATGCATGTTGTGAGTTCTCTGTAAGATCCAAAAGAAAGCAAGATCAGACAACAAAGAGTCATTATGTTCAAAATGTCTACCACTGACAAGTGTCCTTGGATTTAGAAGGATGTTCCAGAAAGAGACAAAGACAATTATGCATATACCAGCAGAGGAAAGCTGTGGATTTCAGCAAGATACATACTGGGCTCCCAGAGAAGTCTTAGAAGATGCATTTTAGTTCTTCCAACACACAAGGAGAGCTATTTAACCACTGTAGAAACCTCCTGACTCTTCATATCCTTAAAGAGCTCTTCCTCCTTGATTATGTGTTCAGACACACCCGTTCATGTGCAAGTCCTTCCATTTGTATACATTGGCCTTAGAATATTCACCTTGCCAAAGCAAAATACCCAATACGTCCATCACTGTACTGTGCAGTCACCTGGGCTCATCATAAAAGAATATGATTTGATTACATGGAATATAGTTCCTACGTACTGTGCATGCTTTTTATTTCTTTGTGTTTTTAAAAACAAGCAGGAAATACCCCCATTGATTGACATAGTAGCGGTTGGTCTTTTAAGTTCCGTAATGTTGTGAGATAGGTAAACAGTGGAGAAATGGGGATTCTAATTGTCCTTGAAACCAGCAAATATTTTTGGATCACAGAAGTGAAGACCTCCTGCTATTCTCCTAATTGTATTAACTTTTGTTTGGTTATTGTCTTACAGGATAGAAGGCACCCAGTAGCACAAATTATTATTGCATGTATACTCTACAGTAAGCCTTAAGATGGGAGACCTCAAAAGTGTGTGGGTAAGGTAAGTGCCCTTCACAGAAATGACGTAGTGAAGCAAAAAAGAGTATCAAAAGAAGAAAAGCACTAAGGACTCGATGATAAGAAAAAAATACATTGTGTATCAAATATTGGACTCCTTCCTCATACTAGGACTCTGGTACCCTTCTTCAGTTTGGACATTGGGCTCTGATATCATTTTTCAGTTGGGAGAATATCTTACTTCACCTGCAGTCTCACTGTGAGATGTCAAATAGTATGGCCATATTCAAAGGGAATATGTATCAAAACAAAGCATTTCAGTTGTGTTTGTTTCTTGGGAGGGCTCAACTCCTGATGATGCCACAAGACTACCTTCTGAGTGAGGTATGAGAATAAGACCTTCAAAATTTAGCCCAATGAGATATTGAAAGGACTGAAGGAAAGAGAATCACCAAATATATGAAGAGATACAACAAGGGTGAAGTACCTTTGTCGGAGGTTTTTGAGTTATGCTTTTGTTTGTAACTATCTGAAACAGAGAAAGAAATAGAGGGTGAATCTTACATGGGCGAAAGGAAGACAAAAGGCAGAGAAGCCAGAAAAAGAGGAGAAAGAGAAAGAAAATATAAGAGATGATTTATTACAGGGCAAAGGGAAGTGGAGTCTTGCCGAGGACTTAATTTACTTCCTTCATGCAGAAACACCAAGAGCAGCAGCAGCAGGTGGCAAACATGCAAGTCAGAGAGCAGCAGAATAATTTGCTGGAAGGGAAAAGATGAAGCCCTGAGTGCACTGAGCTGGTAGGACCAGGCTGGAAGCAGAATCAGCTGTCTGGGTGCTACTTACTGTCACAAACATAGGGTTTGTCATGATCATCCTGGGAGGCAGCATCATTCCGTCTCCTGCCACCTCCAGATCCCCGAGCCTGTAAGAACAAGAGGAATGTTAATATTATTCCATCGCCCCACAGGTCTCCTTGTACCCCTCACCCTCCTATGAAAAATGTGCGATATAAACTAAACAAATCCTTAGCTTCCATACAGGTTTGTCAAGGGTGGACTTGCCCCTTCATCTCCTAAGACATGTGCTATGTTAATGGACTTTACAATGCAGTGGAGATCCCTTCCACAGATAAGCCAAACTGTTCATCCATAGCAGTAAGGTCACTGCCAGCACATATTCAGTTGAGTATCATCATACATTCATTTCTGGAGACGTTCAAATACCTTGCTTAACTGAATATGAATGAATGAATAGATGAACAGGTGTTAGAGGATAAATACAACCATTAAATCAGCCAGAAAACAGTCCCCAAGTAAAACAGAGGTAAAATTATTTCCTTTAATATTTTCAAATGGCAGGTTGTTTGTTTTATTTTGTTTTGTTTTCTAGCTGAAAAGCAATGTTTTGAAATGGCCTTCTGGGACAAAGATACCATGGCTAATTATAAAATGGAGCTTTGGTCAGTTAGTGGAAAAGATAAGGTCACGTGGCTATCTTCAATAACAGAGAATGGGAACTACCCAGAAAAGCGTCTCTGCAGTTCTGTGTTCCTACAACATACCAAGTTGGCAGCCCAGGAAAATGAAAAGCTCTGTTTCTCCACAGCACAGGCTGCTCTCTCCTGAGCTCCAGGGGTAAGAGTGGAATTCAGCATCAAAGCTACTTGGTCCTGACCCTTCTCAGCTGAGATGCCAACAAGGGGACAGTTGATATCTGTCTAATGGTGGAGGCTGTGATGCGGAACTTGGAACTGAGCCAAGGCCTTCAATTCTTTCATGTTCACTAACGTACAGTCTGCAGATGACAATAATTTTAGACTTGATCTTTATTTGAGGAAGTGATCTGAAGGTGGATTGCTAGATAGCCCTTTATTAATTCTGCCAGCTACTCTCTTCCTGGGTAAAAGCAACAAAATTATTTCTGCTGCTCCTCTTATTAAACTGCTGATGTTTCTCACCCTAGACATGGTCACCTGACTCAAATCCTTAGAGCTTTTACATGTGAAAATAAGAAAGGGACAGAGCTTCATCAAGTAAACCTGGAGAAAATGTAGAAATTCTGAGAATATTAGTGCCCCAGACACAAAGGGGTCATATGAGCTCTGTCCCTCTTCTGTGGATTTGGGACTGAACTAGCACTATTCGAGCAATGGACATCTAAAGAGAAGGAACAAGGAACAGTTTTAGACTGGACTGCCAGAGACTGTCAAAACAGGGATCTATAAAAACTTCACACATTATTTCCCTGGGATTGCTCAGGTCTAACTCTTAACACAGTCCTGAAGGAAAGACATGGATTTGCAGCTGTCTGGATGGGGTAAATACTATTAGGTATGACAAGTATAGCTCTGCCTTCTGCAAAGACGTCAGTGCAGACCAGCACACATGTGCAGAGTGAGATTTGTGAGGGTGAACTGAAAAGCAGTTTCACCCTGGAAAAGGCCCCAGCAACAATTGTTTGGTGGAAGCTGCTTTACTGACCATATCACACAAAATCATCTTACTAGTCTGCAGTGTTTTCTCTCTGACTGCCAGCTGTGTAAACCCCCTCTGGGCTATGAAATCAAACCCAGGCTAGTTTCTTTCTTCCCTCACTACTGCAAAATGTGCTGAATTCAGTCCACGGCAGCTCCTGTACAACCCTCAGCTCATCAGAGAGTCTTTGTAGAGACAAGTGATTGGCCCTTAATAAACGTTTGTGCTGATACCTGGATTAGGATCCAATTTCTGTATCCTACCGGCTCCATTAACTTTTCAGGGCTGTGAAAAAGCTGTAAAGTCTTATTTTTGTCACTAGTCAGTAGGTCTGACTCTGTTTACACACTGAGAACGGATCTGTTGAGTAAGAAGGTACTATTTTTACATAGGCATCTTTCTGAAAAGGATGGTAATTTAAGGTCTGCTGCTCGGAGTTTCGCTAGTCTTAGAGCCAGCTGTTTCCCTTCAAACCGTTCTCTACAGAAACACAAGGGTACAGCATTCATGTCATGACCACACGTCAGATATACTTTTTCATGCACTGAACACACAGGGGGAGATTTTTCAAGTCAGCGACTTTCAATGAGACTTGGGTTCCTAAATGTCTTTAGTGCCTTTGAAATTGTCCCATGGGATATTCAGCTGACAAGCAGACTATCTGTACAGGTGCAGCTGAATTCCTCTCATATCTCCTACCGAACTATCTTTCCCAGCTCCTACCACATTCTCCTTGTCCAGCAAAGATACTAAAAAGCTCCTTCTGTAAGCCCATCTCTTTGGCCTTCAGTGTCCTTCCTAAAGCTCCCACCATTTCAGGGCTGGCCTTGACAGGGTAGTAAACCGGGCAGCTGCCCCAGAGGCACTAAATTGAGCGCCTCGTGCTTGCTGTCAGCACTCCAGTCTGCTGAATTCAGTCATCCACGACTGCCTTCATTCTCCTGATGGGATGCAGCAAAGACTACGAGACTTGACGTGTGAGGCCTGGAAGCCGTGGCACAGCAGCCTTGAAACAGCGCCGAAGCAGCCCGAGAAAGTAGCCAGAGGGACAGATGGAGAGCCCAGGATTAAAAATAAAATCATACTGTAGGGAAAGGAAGGGGCATGTGCAATTTGGAAAGTCCAGAGCAGTAATTCTGTCGCATTAATCCTGCATCGATGCTGTCAGCCCTTCTCACTTCTTCTCTGAATCCCCGAAGGCCACACTCTGCAGGATCTAGTTTCCTATGCATGCCCTTCCCCTCTCCTGCCCTCTAAAAAAAACCCTCAGCAATTCCTTCCCAGAAACAAAATGCTGCCCAGGTTTCATGTCCCCTAATTTCAAATCCCTGGTCCCGATTCCCTTTACTGGGTCAGGCTCACATTAGAAAAGGGCTGCTTGAGGAGTGGCAAAACACTCGTGACCAGATGCAATTCAGGCAGCAATTCAGGCTTACCAGTTTTCAACAGCTAGGGAATCTGGCCCTAACTTTGAAATCCTAATTTATACCACATTTTGCTTTGGTTATTGATGCCATCATATAAAAACGAAAATTGCTCAAAGTATTTGGCACTCTTCAGACTTCTCTTTTTTGCACTGAATGAAGCCAGGGCACTAGCAGAGCAGGAGTTAGTTGCAAGAAAGAGGCAAGAGATCCTGCTGCTCCTGTACTTAATAGGGGGCCGGTTCTAGGGCAGAAAAAAAGACGTAAATTTATGCTACAAAATGAATGGCACATCTAGTACTCTCTATCTCCTTTCCCTATAATAACAGAAAAAAATCAATAGAGTTATTCTGAAACAGTTTCCTGAACAGGGGAGTAAAACTTTGCACATAACGTTCACCTCAGGACTTTTGTTCGTGTAGGCCTGGGTTACATGAATACAGCAAATTCCCTTCTCCTGAGCAGAATATTCCTTTTAGCTATTCACTCTTTCACTCACCCTAACCAGCATGCGCAATTTATGTGAGAGCAACGTATTAGAAAAGAGTCATTAGCCTGGAATATTAGTTGATTGCTACAGTCAAGCTTGTGTGCATGTATCGATTCTGATTCCTGGGTTTGGTTACTGGTTCATACAAATTTTCTGAAACTTACATTTTTCTGGAAAATTTTTTTCCAGGTGGGGGTCTTTGGCTAAGAAAGAAAGAAAGAAAGAAACTGGTTCAGGTGATTTTGAGAATAAGGAAGGTGAAATATATACTTATCCAATTATTAAAGTGCTTTGATCTTATATTAAAGGACTTAAGCTCCAAAATAAAGAGGAGCAGAAAACTGAAACAACACAACAACAGAAGAAACCAAAAGAGAGGGTCTGATGCATAAGTACATTGCAAGTATTCAATGTGGTTTCATGTCTCTCTCTTATTCAAAAGCTATTATATCCTGCTCATTTGGTCTAAAATGTGGCCCTTCTTGCTTGACTCCTACAAACACATCAAAAGGTATTTCTAGAGCTCCTGTGCCCCTGCAGCATCCGCTGGAGCCAAAGAGAGATGAAAATGCTCGAAACTTCTGAGAATTGTGTTCCCGATTATTTAGATGCCTAGCTTAAGGGGCCACAATTGAAAATGTTGATTCCAAGTTTTAAAATGTTGGCCTCATTACTTAACTGGTGCCCTGCTGAAATTGTGAAAAGACATCTTAGGTAAGAGAAGGGACACAGACTCCCCTACGGATAAAATATTGCCCAATTTAAGCAAATGGAAGATTTGCCATGGGCTCGAGAGGGCCAGCGTCAGCCACAACGTGCTACCTTGGAGAAAGCTGCAAAATGTATTAACACTGTTCAAGTTACTTTTATTAATTTTTTTTTTTTTGGCTGTCGTGACTGAATTTGTTGCTTTTCTGTAATCAGCAAATGTTGTTTTAAAGTAAGAGCATTGTAATAGCAGGATGTCATAATAATTATTACAGTTTACATTACAATTGTAAATACAACACTGTAATAAATTTACCCCAATTTTTTACTCCCAAGAGTCTTTTTTCTTGGTAATTCAAAAAAATAAAAAGAAAAAATATTTTGAAATCTTTGACCATATGACTGAAAATTACATACAGTAATCACTATCATATATCGATGGATATACAATCTGCATACACAACACATGTGACAAATATACACTAGAAAGCAGAGGCTTGCTTCCTTCCTTTCTACTCCAGTAAAGTCTCCACTTACCCGTCCTCTAGGCCTGTTCTTCCGTTTTGGAATATCTTCTTCCAAGTCCTCTTCCTCATTCACTTCATCTGCATTTTCATCATTTTCTAAAACCCTCTGTGGTTGAACAATAAACAGGAATGGTTAGAAGAAAAGAAGATGGCACATACAACCAACTGCTGCTCTTTACCACAGAGACTGCAGGTTATTAAATTACAGTTGATTAATGATATAATGCCAGATCAGATCCCAGAACCCCTACTTCTTTCTGTGAAAGCAAAATTTGCTTTCCCTTCCACCCTCAGTTCTCCAGGGAGTTCTTATTAAAATATATCCCTGATATCAGTCAACTATTAAAAAAGGTTCCTAAGAAATAACAGTGGCATCACTGAGCACCAATATCCCACAACAACACAAGTATTAGTATGCATAACTGCAGGCCCTGTCTGGGAAATTGTTTGCATGATTTTTTTTATTTTGGTTTCTTGCGCCTCAAATCATTTTGTTTACCTCTAATGCTGAGAACACACTTTAAGAAGACAAAAGTCAGTAGTTTTCTCCTTGGCAGCTCAGAATTTTCTTTGTTTAGCAAAAATAGAGAAAATTTTCCCATATATTCCAGCACGTTGAATGGATCTGTAAAGTAAGATCTTTCAGGGCTTACACCACAACTCTGTAATCTGAAAGCAGGGTCTTCATGCATAAGAATGCCAAGGAAGTACATGTCTCATTGAAGTTAACAGGAACAACTGCAATAGTTCCTTCAATTAATTATTTAATAGGAACAATAATTCATCATCTCACATAACAGTGAGATGTCCAGGTGAGGGAATTTCAATCCTTTTATCTTGATCTTTTGAAATGTAACCTCTGTAGAATCAAACAGAGGCTGGCCGCCCTGAAAACATGTGCAAATCAGACATCGCACGGACAAAGGCAAGACAAACCACCACAACACTAATGTGGAAAGAAGTCCCATTGAAATCTCCTCAACCCTTGGCATGTCTGCCAGAAATACAGAAATAGACCCCGGCCACTCCTGCCACTCATTTCATAAGGGACTAATCTGGAATCACTAACTTATCTTTGCCATGTCACCATTCATTTAAATTACAACATGCACCCATGATGCAGATTCAAATCAGTGACTTTAAACTGATGGGGATGCTTTTCAGTCTTTTACTGTATTTGTGCCTTCCCTATAATTTCTGCTTAACAGCTATTTCAGAGCCAGCAGAGGGAGAACAGGAGCAAATCACGGTTGCTTTCTTTCCTTCCTACATACCTCAAGCACCAAATTCTGAATTTGTGGAAAATTCAGAAAAACAGAAATTTCACTTTAAAGATATCCTGTATTTGGAAGACGAACTATACTAATTTATTCTTAACTTATCAGCTAAATTTTTAAGATTAATGTAGGACAGTGTCCCTTTTAAAAAGCACAAACAGCTTTTAGAACATGGTAGAGGATCAAGTCTTCATCTGGTTTTTCCTTCTTTTATTTTTAAAACAAAGCAGGCTATTAATGAGGTCAGACCATCATGAAATATAATTTCACATAATACTAGAGTACTAAATACTAGAGGGTGGAAAAGTTAAGCTAGTTCCAGTTCTACATGCAAAAAATGTTTCTTCAAAATTCATGCAATTGCATACATTAATTGACTGCATCTTAGAAAACTGGAGCACTCAGAAAACATTGCATGAGAGGAGACTACTGCTACGCAACAAAATATGCAACCTTAATGATATAAGCTTATATTTTCGCAGTGGTTCATATCTTAAAGTATCTCCAAAAAAAGAGAAGGCTGCAACTCTACTGTTTGCGGGAGCGGAAGGAGCTAGTTTACAACAATAATGCTAAACAAGAGCAGTTAAGAGAAATATTACAAACCACTTTCTTCATTTAAAATTACAGCATCAATTTAAGAAAGAGAGAATAAGTAATCAAATGTGAATTTGGTGCCATTGCCAGGGTAATGACTTCAGTTCTTGATAGAAGAGGCATAGCCTTTCTGATGCATGGTCACAATGCTATTCTAAGCCTTCTCCAGCAAACGATGAAGACACACATTCGATACCAATTTACTGTAGGGCAAAATCCTGAATCCTGTTAAATACCAACAGTACGGGAGGTCCCAATGACTGCGTCTATTCAGCAGGGGCAATTCCTACCCTTTTTAGCAAAGCAACTTTTCTTTTCCTATTCTGTCTTTCTAAAACAGTTTCCCAGCCCAATATACTTCAGTGCAGCAAAGTCTTCTTCTGACAGATACTGTGAATTTGAGAGGGTGGTAAGTGGCTGGGACTGAGGTGGGAATTACAACTATGCCTATCCCACCTGCTCAACCTCACCACCACACGCCCTTTCATGTTATGGCACAAAAGAGCATGCAAAGGAACAAAAGAGAGCTTTGTATTCTCTTATTTGTTGTATGGATAAAAGGCACTTACCATGATTTTGACCTGGTGCAGTCTAGCTGCCAGGTGCTGAAGTACACACTGAAAGCCAGCTAATAGTAAAGGCTTTGGCAATCATTTTTGTATAGACTGAATCCAGATAAGCTGTGTTTGCAGAAGAAACAACAGCAAGACATGCCTTTTGCATCTGTTCTGATGAAACTTGCATCCAGGTGACAGGTCACAGCTACGGCAGTTTTGCTGAAAACTTTTTGCACCTCCTCCCTGCTCTGCAATGCCCAGACTTGTGTCAGTTCCACCACCTCTGAAGTCTCTTTCTTTGGACTGCTGCTGGGCATTGTTTGGGACCTCAAACCACACAGCAACATCCAAAGGTGCTTGTTGATCTCATAAGGGTGCCGCACCATGACTGCATGTCACCTTGGAAGCAGGTTTAAACACAGCTTTAGGGTCCTCAGCTTAACAGACCCAGATACACTGCTGAAGAATGAAACACAGAGGGAACCTCATTCCGAGCTTTTCATCACTCCATGAGTATGGGATGCTTCCTCTTTCATGGTGCTCCTTTACCTGTATAACTGGGAATGGGAAACCTAATTTTGCTGCCCTTATATGTGTGAAATTTCTAGCAAATAGAGCAGTAGGACTGAGCTCCAAGTGTATAGATTTGATGTCCCCACTCTTGTTTCATTTAGCATGGGGCTGCCCATTCAAATTTTTACTACTTTTAGGTATAGATGCAGTATGTTGTATCTCAGCCAAGATGGCCAAGTTTGACACATTGCCAATGACTCTTGCTAAAAATCACTAATAGACTTACAGTGCAATGGGTTTTTAGCATCATCAAAGATGTGCTGCTGCTTCCCCAGGAGAAGTCTGCTTTCCCAGCGATTTAAGAGGTCATTATAAAGTTACATGCCCTTACATAAGAATGTTTTATATTAGCTGAATTCCTTATATGACAGACACACAAATGTGTTTCTACTTTTAATTGTTTAAGGATAAAATGGAATCTTGACAAATAACTTCTAAACCATAAAGCGTGTGAAGAGGCAACATTTCTCATACCTGCATCACTAATAATAACTGAGATAATAAACATTAGAATATTTTTAATTATTTATTTTGCCTGTATACTTCCTGAAAGCTTCTCAGTATAAGAAAAGACAGGCAAGGCAACAACATGTATTTGTCTACAGCCAGCAGCTGTGAATCCAACTTCAAATCCATGTCCAAATTCACATTAAATATGAAGCACTAAAATTCAGTTTATGGTTGTAACCCATCTCTGCTTGTTGGTTTTATATGTAATCATCTCATAGTGCTGCAAAACAAATTGCAACACGGGAACCGTGCAGAACACAGCTAACCAACCGAGATTCTTGTGACAGGAGAAGTGTGCGAGATCCCAACTTCATTTTGAGCATCACAGTGTAGCACAAGGGTTTGATAACATTTTGACAGTAGAATGACAACAACTATCAAGAGATGCACTCTTGTGGCACAGGACAAAATCTGCTAGGCTTAGAGACAAATAGTAAAATCCAGCCCTGCTGTCAGGGCATGGGGCTCTCCTTTACCTGGATTTCTTGTATAGTGTCTTCCTCTTTAGTGTCCGCTTTTTTCTCTATTCCCTCGCCACGCAGCAAGGCTTCCAGAGTTGTACTTTCTGATGTAAACCCATCTTTTTTCAGAGGCAGATCAACTTCTGAAAAATAAAACACACCAACTATATGTGTCTCCTCCAGACAGCTAACAAGCAAAGGGACAGAGATGACAAGCAGAAGAGTGATAGACTTTCAAGCTTACTTCTATCTTGAAGGAGAATTCTTCAAGTTGTTCTTTTAACCGCTAAGGATCCCCATATAGGATTCATTTCTATCCTACTGAAAACCTGGAATCTTTTCAATTGCTGTGTTTGCTTACAGGAAAAAAAGGCTGGACATACCATATCAGGAGGAAATAAATAGGGGGAAAAAAATCTTTTTCCTTTATGTAAACTTCCTATGCTTCAAACAAAGAACAAAACCAGGACCTTCTGAGATACTGAAATAACAAATATGAAGATCTGATCTCCTGAAGTAGAAATGTAGTTTAATGCAATTTAGCATCTGGCAGAGTTTATACAGCACAGCTTCAAGCAGCATTCTCCTACACCAGGGTATGTTTCACACACAGGGTAGCGGTAAGCTAGTATGCAGCGCCAATGCTGAGAACTTAAACTGAAAAAACAAAGGGATGTGTCTTGAATTTTCATTTAATATTAAGTTTCATTTAATATTTAAAATATTCAGTTTGTTCTAAATGGGTCTTCACCAATGAAGAAACACCACTCAGCATGGCTATGAGTGCAGAATCCAGCCCATAAAACAGGACGAGCCCCAGCCACTGCTGGAAGAACCAAAGGCTGGCCCGCAGCAGGCCTGGGGCACAGGACTCCAAGAGACAATGTAAGTTTATGAGGAAGCCTGATGCAACTTGCTGGACAATTGAAGGAACAGAGATTTATTCCCGTTCTGAGTGCTGCCACTGGATTACGAGGCTGCGCAGCAGGCAGGTAAATACAGCATGTTAATTTTAGCAAGATGTTAAAACATACCTAGGAAAGAATTTAGTTTCCCTTGTAGATCCTGGCCTCTACCTCACTTGTGCAGGAGTTCATTCAGAGCAACCCTATGGCAGGGAGACATCCCGAACATCTCTCTTACCTGACAATGCCAGGTGTGGATTTCTCAAGTACTCCCTCCCTTCTAAAATTAACTCCTTCCTCTAGGCCAACAGATTTATAAAGTAATAAGGTACAGGACTGATGCTCACAAATCGGCAACCGGTGTCCTTATTTCATGGCCCTGTCCACTTCTTATCTTTTAGGACTGTGTTGTGTTCCCCAGTTTGCCTGAAGCTCCCTGCCTTTCTATCACCATGAGTTGAAAACCCTGCGTGGCAGAAATTCATGTGTTTATAAAGCCCCAAATCACCCTTGCAATCCAAATAATGAATGAACACTTCCACCTGGGACAGTAAAGTACAATCTGTTTCTTGGGGGCAATTGTGTCCCAGGAATATGTTTGTTCTATATATGAAAAACTCTAAGCCAGCAAACGATTCAAGGTCCCTGATCAGTGCTTCCACAACATGCTTGCTCAAGTCTTCTGAAGTGACAGAGCATTGCTCAGCCAATAACCACAGAAAATCCAGCAAAAATTCCAGCAAAAGCTATTCTATTCATGGAGGGAAAGCCTACGTACAAACCATGCAGAAAACCCAAACCACTGGGATTTTCAAAGGAAACTCCCAGGACGACCCACACAATGGGATGGGGTCAACAGTGAATTGATCCCCCTTCTCATCACAAGGAGGTCTATTCAATCAGACCTCTGTTTTCAGCATTAAGCTCTGCACACACACCCCATTATGCCACCTTCCCCAACTTCTCCCTTACTGGAGCTATAAAAAAGACAGAGAAGTCAACAGAGAATCATACAGATTGAATTTACTGTATGAACTCCTAGTACCTCCCTCTGGATGCTAAATGCAGACATTTCAATAGAAAGAAGGGATTTTAGATTTGATTTCTGTGCAAATTCCAACACTTGAATCTAAAGTCACTAAGGAACCTCCATAATCATCTCTGGCTGTGGGCCTGGCTTGGTTTCAAAGTCTTGTGCTTAGGTGCAAAAGGGCATTTTCTTTGTGTTTAGAATCTTGTGGGACTGCAAAACCCAAGGGGTCATCATACATTCAGCAGGAGAAGAAGCTCCAAGCGAGCTCAAGGGCATCGGAAACAAACATGTCTTCACGGTGACAAGCTCTGCCTGTCTCTGGACACCAATATGCTCAGCAAACAAATACATTGGAAAAAGGGAATGAGCAAGGAAGGGGTGAGGAATAAGTAAAATATATACATGAAAGTAAAACGAATTCCTGTTTGTTCCAGAGATATTGAACATTAAGTCAGAGGGAAAGGTAGACTTTAAGGTCAGAAACTGGCAGCTGTCTTTAATAGGCTTGTTTGTTTTGTGTGGTGCTGCTACTTCCCTCCTGCAACACTCCAGGAGACTTTTCATCCAAAACTCTTACAGCATATTTTAATTATTAAATTTAACATCCCACTGCCAAGGTGGTGTGAGGTAATACTTTTATTCCCAGTTTTCTGATGGGGAGATTGAGTCACCAAGAACTTAAGTTAGTGAGCAGGAAATCCAGCGAAAAGAAACTCAGGGCAGCTGCCTCCCATCTGCCTGCTAAGCTTACTGCTATTCAACTCCTTCATTTTCTTCTCCGCTATTAGATTCTAGGAGTCCATTTTCATTCCTAAGTAGCTCTAGAAAGTTGGAAATGGCAGACACTATCTTATCTGGACTGTAAAGTTTACAGTATAAAAACTTTAAAAGGTCCAAAGACAATCTCTTAGTAAGGAATTCAATCTTTGTAACGAATTCAGTCCTTTCTGGAAGATGGCTAGTCTGTAAAGGATAGAGTAATGAAGACAGGAAATTATGTTTCCAAACCACTTTTTGAATCCTGAGAGATAAGTCTCCACAAATCTAAACAGTGGTTCAGTTAACCTAAAGAAATAGTTAAACACTACTAGGTATAATTCAAGTCATTTCACTTCACTAAATCCCTAATTTACTCTTTCTTATTTAACTCTGCAGGATTTTCCCACAAAAGCTAGAAAAGTATATTTTTCTCTTATGCCTGAACAGTAAAGAAAACTGAGAATCCCATTCAATGTCTGAAACGTAGTTTTCATGTGAAAGATCAAGGCTTCCCCCAGACCACGGGAACTGCTGTACAGAAGCAAAGCAGGGTCTGTTTTACCCGCTGTTCTGCTTATGAAGGTACCAGCCAATGTCAGAAGCTTCAAACAAGGCCAAGGAGAGTCTTCTAGGCTTGAGAAATTAAGCCGTGACCCCAAACTTGCCTCTGTTTGCTTTGATATTTGTTGTGCTATCCTATGCAGTCACATCAGATGCTGCAGAACAAGGTATGAGTGTCTGTCAGGAGAGAATTGCAATGAAAGTCATCTAACTAATACTAGATTTCATCCTGATCTCTAACAGGTCAGTCCTAAGGGATAAATGCAGTATAACTTCCACTTATCCTAAATCTGGCTCTTCTGCAAATGCACAGAATAGCCTAGCCCCTTCTGAATTTTGGTACGCTCTTGCCCTTGATTTTTTCCCACCTGAGTGAGTTCAACAGTTAAAATATGGTTTGAAAGAAGGCGTGCGTCACTTCATTGCTTGCCCCCTTGTTCTTGCTATGAAACAGGGAAAATACAAGTTTCTGAACAAACTTTTTTGTCATTTCTTTTTATTCCTTTCCTTTTGAAGATAAACAGTCACAATCTTTTCTATTACTTTGCTGTGGGAAGTTTTCCATATGGCTTTGTCCTGTCAGACCTCTCCAAAGTCCCTCTTATTCTTCAATAATCTTCCCAAGATGCACCAATACTGTACCTGATGTTTTCAGATGAAGCCACATCCCCCATTTAAACAAATGAATTACAGTATTCTTTATATTACTCCTCAGGCAGTGTCCTGCAGTGTTCAAGCTGCATACTAAGCAGAATTAGGGACCTTGTAAGAGGAACAAGAACTTCCTGTAATTAACACTTTCAAAACACAGGTGGCAAATTACAATGTCCGTGCTGCTGCCCATTCACATTCTGATCTACCCAAAGAGGCCCGCACAGACCTCTCTGGCCGTGATGGCTCTAAATAACTTTGTACTATGCACAAATCTTTGTAGTTCACAGGGTACTCCCTCTCTCCAGGTTGTTCATTACTATATTACATAACACTGGACCAAACACCAAACCTTGATGCACCAGCTGTTAGCCGCCTTCTATAATGAAAGTTCTTTGTTTCATCTTTTATTCTAAAAGTTTGGATTCGAGACAATTCTTTGTTTCTCTTTGGAGGCCCATTACATACCAAAGGTCTCCAGGAAATCTAAGCAAATTGTCAACCACCTTATCTATTAGTCCTTTACATATCATATAAATAATTTTAAGAAAGTAGTGAGACATGCTTTTTCTTGGTAGGGAATAAAATGTAGTCAGTTAGAACCTCCTATATCATAATTTTCCAAGTACTTTACTGCTTATTTCTAGTTACCATTACAATCAATTTCTCAAATGTTCATGTAGAATTTATGGGTCTTTAAATCCTTGAATCACATCCAAATCCTTTTTGAATATAGGTAATAACATTTGCTACTCACTAATTGTTCTAAATTCTTTCTGTTGTAACTCCTAGTTTGTATTACAAGCTCTTCTTCAGACGTTGCCATTTCAGAGAACATAATCTTTATTACAAGTAATAACTACTAGTAAAAGCGCTGTAACTAAAAGCTTACTCTTTTATATAAAAATTTTAAGGTTTCTAGATACATTTCCTTTTGATTAGTATTGCAAATGCAATAGCACCTGGTTAGTGTAGGAGATACAGGAAATAGTCAGGACCATACAAAATGGAAGCGTCAAATCAACAAAAATCATCAACAAAAACCAAAATGTTATTTAAGAATTCTTCTTGTTTTAATAAACCATGGTATTATTGGTGTCACAGCTAAATATTGGGCATATATTATAATTCAAATATGTGTGTGTGCATATAATTAAAGTATCTATTTCTTAACTTAGCAGAGTCCCTTTCATAGTGATTAAACCAACATGGTTATTTCTGCTTACCAGCTCGGCACAGCAACCTCTCTATTTATCAAGGTCCTTAGACCATGGTGGTAGAATCTGAACAAGCACCCATGCCAGCATCATTCCTGTATCTGTTTTCTATTGAACTGCTGCCTCCAAAAGAAGCACATTTTCACAAATCCTACAAAGTGGTGGGCTTTTTCAAGTTTCATTTCACCAAAATAGCTGCAAATTCCTGTCCTTAACTATGTGACATTTGGTTTACAACGCATTGGGAGCCAAGCAACTTTTCTGTGTCTCTTTGAAACATAAATTAAAACCAACCATCCCTTTTTCTATACAGTGCAATGTATTTGTTTTACAATGGATCATTTCCATCTCCACAGTAGCAGCTGCCACCCAAGCCATCATCTCTGTGCACTCGTAAGCAGCTCCATTTCCAGTTCTAATTGGGAACAGAGATACTTATTGGGTGAGTTCCAGCATGATCTATCACGCCAGAGACAGCTACTATGCAAACCAAAGCAATCCAGCTTCCAAAAGCCCTCTTAGACAAACACTGACTTTGCACACATAGATCCTTGCGTTTTTGTTTCTTGGTGCTGGTTTTTTGGAACATAAAAAGTGCCAGAGGAAACTATATATTAAGATTCCATGAAGTGCTGTTTTAAGATGGATAAATCCAAGGATATTACCTTAACAACCACTACTTCTTTAAAATCATGTAGGTGGTCTAAAAAAGCCACGTAATTCACAGCAAACAGAACTACTGCTGAGCGAATGCAGCCACTAAGCTCATTAAGAGGATGTGGCAGGATGTGTCTGAAAGTGCAGTGCAGTGGCTCAGCAAGCAATTAAATCCCATGACAGTTTAAAATGAGAATCTATCAGTGTCACAAGAGTGTGAAGCCTCAGCATCTCTGCTGTTCCCACCCCCAGCGTTTTATTTATGATGGCGTATTGGGAACATGGGAAGTCAAAAAGATTATAATGAAATATGCCATATAAAAACCAGATTAAGCCTGCTCTTCTTTGGGGAAATATGCAGAGAGAGAAGCTGTCTGTTAGCTGTCGAGTTTGCAAAAGATACCATCTTTTGGGATGGTGCTCTCTGCCAGCAGACAGAGTGCCCCAGGGGAAATGGTGGTGAAAAACCCAGACAAGCAGCATCCATCCATCCATCATATGCTCATCTCCACATCTCCAAGGCACAAATATAGCGTTAGAGTGCAAAGGGTGGGGGCAGGGGGGATGGAATCCCTTAAGAAAGAAAGAGGAGACAATGCCTTACGTGAACGAATAACTGGATATTGTAGCTTTTCTGTGTGCACAGAACCAGACTCTTCTTAGCTTGTTTGCTTGCTTGCTTGTTACGTTCATGGCCAGCAGTGATTTGTTACGTCCTTGGAATGGAGGCATTCACAGCAGTGACCAGAACCAGGTATATTAAAGGCAGGGCTCTGCAAGCTTTTTTCATAAGCATGCCTCTGCCAGCACAGCACAGCACAAATCTTCACTCCTCCTGCAGATCTGGATCTTCAAAACCCTTCTTTCATGGCACCATCTCCAGCTATCCCAGGAGCAGATGCTCATGTTATGGCCGTTATGCTTTAATCCTGACCTTCCACGGTCCCTGCTAACCCAGCCTGCCCTCCCAACACTGCTGCAATTCAGCACCCATCTGTAGCAAACTTGTGAGTGCCAGTTCTAGCCTTAAAATCCTCTCCAACCCTGGTCCGCAGGACCTCCTGCCAGCCCAGGCCTGGGCCTCCCCCGAGACTAGACTCCTGGTAACACAGACTCTCACAATCAGTCCATAAAGCCAAAAAAATGCCCCTAGAGACTAGTAAACATCAGATTCACTTTGTTTTTAATCCAAGCCAGATGCAATAAAGCCATGGCTGTACTGGAGATTGTAAGGCTACTCCAGTAACTCCTTGTCTCTCCCACCAATTCCACCCTCAAACCTCATGTATATTATCGCATTCTCAAGGTATACAGGGCCATGGTGAGAACAACAATCCGGTCAAAGAGAACTGGTTTTAGAAGCAAGATCACTTCAAAATAAGAGAGTATTTATTTCCCCAGAAACAAACCATTTTGTGTGGAGAGAATAGTTTGGAGGACCATCTGCCATCAAGTGAAAACTCCTCTTCAGGCTGGAGCCATGGGATCCTATAAAGCCCCAAAATGAATCTTAGTAAACACTTGTTGCAAATTTTAGGTGCTCCTGAGGTTTACTGTAGGGAACGCTGGGAGACTGAAAAATCCCAATGTCTCCCTAGCACCTGCAAAGCTGCCAGTCTCACAGTGGGGGGGGCAGGGGGGAGCAGGGGGCAGGGGCAGAAAGTGAAGAGGTGGAAGAAGACAGAGGAAGCTATCATGAGGGGGTGGATGACAACCATACCCTTTCACTCTTCAGCCTAGACGTAAACTGCAGAAAAATCAGAGGACAACTTATGAATTTTAAGACCAGGATCCAATGGAAATTTTCTATCAGGCCCTAGCTAAAATACGTCCCAGGTGGCTACAACACAACAGGAGGGAGAAATGAGGCTGCAGAAAATAGCAGAGGCCCTCAAAGATAAGGTTGAGCATTGTTTAGTTTAACCCATCATCAAAATGTGGACTTTACAAGCAGCTGTATTTCTTTGGCAGACTAGAATGCCTCTATAAAATCTCTCAATAAAAAAACCCAAACAACAGCCCTCCTGTCAGTTGTCTCTTGGAAGTTCTTTACAGATTTATTTCTCAGCACAGATATAAATCATTGTCACATATAATATACTGTACCTGCTTCTCAAAGACTGCCAAATTACAATATCAGGCTAAATGCTGGATCAGGTAACTGCCCTCAGGGCTCAAATCATGAAGGAATATCTCCATTCAATAACATTCTAGCACTCATTTGTGTTCTCGTCACTCTTGCACTTGTGTTCTAGATGGGCTCAGACTCACGAAGACTTTTGCCATATCAGGCAACACTGTAGGCAATATCGAGGGACAGAGGCTGGCTGGGTAACTGCTACAATTTAGAGAAAATTCCTGAGTACAAAGTCTATTCGTTTGATCTTTGCATCACCCTAACAGGGCTTCTGGCCTGCTTGGAGTAAAAGAATAACTTGGCCTACCTATCTGCAAGTGGTCTTACAGATACAGTCACACAGATGGATGGGCTTTTTGACCGATCGGAAGACGAAGAATCTGATTATTGTCCAATAACCAGACAGCTATCAGCAAATGCCAGGCACCGCCACACCCCAGAGCCGGGCCAGTTACCTCCACACTGCACACACTGCAAATGGTGACAGGAGTGGACCTCCACTGAAATCACCTGTACTACTTCCACATGTGATAGCACTGAATAAAACCACTCATACCGAATGCAAACTCATACATAAACCATGCGTAAAACCAGCCATGCTGTAACCTTGCTGCACATTCCGTGAGATTCTGCGTAGCTTCCCCTCTTCCTTATCGAGGACAGGGGAGGGGATACCTTTAGTAAGAGATAAATCTCTGTAATGCAGTTATCTCTCAACTGCAGTGCACAAGCATCCCAATTAATTCAGTCCAGGCCTAGCAGAGCCGGCACTAAGCCAGAGCTGATAAACCTGCCAAAGCCAATCTGAGTCCTGCAATGATTCTCGGGAGCCTGCTCTGCGCTTTCTCATGCTCCGGACTGAGGGGGATTATTTGCTTGAGCGCAGTGCTCAGCTCTGGCTGGCTCCACGTGCCCATATGATGTGTCAACTCCATTCAGTGAGGCCCTTCTAAAACCCAAAGCGCTGGGGAGCAGGCAGAGGCACCCAGTCAGCTCTGCAGGCATCAGCAAGTATGCAGCAGGGCGTACTAGCACTGCTCAGCCAGGATACAGGTGTCCCGGTCCTGATCCTGCACCTCTGTCTGCAATGCTCCCACTTGCGGGAAGACAGTGCTCTCCAAGCCAGGCAGACCCGGGAAGCGGGATAGCCACATTCGCATGGCACGGTGTCTGAAGAAGTCAACCACACCAAGCAGAGCTGGTTCAGCATCCCTGGCTCAGTAAACACCAAACCTGCATAAACCGCTGAAGAACAGAAAGGCCACAGCAAAGCAGCGATGATTTTAGGATGGGATAGGGTACAAGCATCCCAGACGCTGCCCTTGGCATCGCTGCTGTCTCACCATATGATCTTGGGCCAAACTCTAACAAAGGTACCCTCTGCTTTTCCATCATCTGTCAAAGGGAGATAGTCTTCGTCTATCCTCTGAGGTTTGGTAGGGCTTGTTTAATATTCATAGGCATTCAGGGAATCAAATAAAATGCACCAAAAACGCAAGGTGTTCTTACAGGTTCTCACAAAGCCAGGTTGAAACACATTTTTTTTCCAGCCAAGAAAAACACTGAAAAAGCAAGACTGTTCCCACAGATACCAGATTTCAGTGGCCAATTCACAAATTCCAAGGACTGAGAATAATATTTACTCATATGCTAAGATGCATCTGACAGATGAAGCTGTATAATTGAAAAATGTTATTATAAGAGGGAAGCCTTGTAATAGAAAAATGGCATGAGGTGCTAGTAGGTATCCTTTCAGAAATGGGAAAGAACAAAGCAAATCACCTACTGAAATGCTCAGATCTCTTGCCACAAAAAGGCAAGAAATTCCAAGAGGCCTATAAAGCGTTTAGACAAAAAGGTGAACTTTAGAATTAATAACAGAATGGTAAACAGGAAGATTAATGGCACCATAGAAAATGCAGATGGTGAAGCCCAGCCTGCAGGCTCAGCAAGACTCTGAATAGGGAGGGGGGAAAAGGCAAGGTGTAAACAAGGTGACCTTCAAAGCCACGGGAATGCCTGCCAACAGGCCAGCCAGAGGGCATCCTGAGACACAGATGTGCCATCTGGGGTAGGCTGTCTCATGACAACATGAACAAGATTTGGTTTTTTCCAAAATTTGCAGGGAGACAAAATGGGTAGCGGCAGAACATATGACCATTCATTCAAAAGGGGCACAGTTAAATGCACAGGTTGGAAAAGGATGCTATCTATTTTGTAAAAAAAATACAAAAGAATTCCCTGAATATTGCCACACAGAAAGGTCTTGTGCCCACTTGTAAAGCCTGCTCATGCAAGGTGTGGGGGAGGAGAAACTGGTTTTCACTAAACAAATGTTTTCCTTGAGGGTTTGTGCTTTAGGTTTATGGTAAAAAGAAAAAAAAAAAAACCTCAGCACAATCTGCAAAGCAGCTCTTTAAACTCATGATGGTATAAATTTTCCTCATCTTGGCATAAGTCTATTCACTCCAGATGGTACATTTGGGTTGAAAGCAGGTAAAGATTCCTCAGACATCTCTATGTCCAATATCTGCTTTTACAGAGTTCCCTTGTTCCATCTCAGTGGTTAGTTGGGCCTTGAATCTCCGATAAGCTTTGTGTATGCCTGGGAGATCTCAGTTCTTTGCCTATAGTAAAAACTGGGCAAGACATCTCCAACCACAGTTCTGCAGCGGAGGCTGGCTCTTTCAGGCCTGTTGATCACTGAGGTCAATCAGGAAAATTAAAACATAAATGCAATCACACTTTTTTCAAGCACCACAGTGAGGCAGTGCTAAGGGGAACAATGCTATCTCTAAATAGACCTTCTGCAAAATAAGCAAAACATGTTCTGCTGTCATACATAGAGTCAAGAATTTTAGGGGAAAACAGAATAACCAAGCACATTACAGCTCACTGTGGAAAAAAGCAGACCCTAGCTGTGGGAGTCCCTCAGGTAGTGAATTCACACACCTCTTCGGCTTCCAGCCTGGCTCAAAGCACATCAAATCTGAGTATTTCAGGCAAAAACTGGCCCATCTGAGCTCAGTGCTGAAATCAGTTAATTCAGTGCTACGTGAACAAGCAGACATACCAGAATGTTTTTTATCCTGATCAGCTGCAACAAAGATATTGGCATGACCTCCAGTTTCACAGTAGAAACCATGGGTGCTGGATGAGCTCAGGCAGCTTGTACAAAGCCTGTGCAGCCCCAGCACTGTTGCATCAAGCGATTGCTGACAGGAGCTGCCACCATGGCTCTGGAAATCAGTACCTGCCTTTCTCCAGAAAGCCCCATCATGTGGCTCTGTTGATTGCTTTTTGAATAGAACATGAATGGAGAGATGAAGTACACCCCTGAAAACACTGAAGTGGCATTGAGGAAGAAATCAGGAAGAACAAGGGAGAAAAACAGCAATATGGAGGAAAGCTATTATATTCCTTCTCTTTAGTTTAGCCTACTGCAGCTAAACTATGGCAAGCTTGTTCTGAAAACTGCCACTGAAAAGTCTGAAAAATGGAAGCTCTGGGCCTTGAATTATGCCTCTTCAATCTCTCTCCCTTTTCTCCTCTCTGCTAACACAAAAACACTGTAAAATCCTAGATCCTGAAAACGTACATTCTGGGCCCTTTCCACACCTTACAAAACACAGTGAAAATAGATGATGATGGGGAAGAAGGAGAGATAGCCATGCAAGGGGAAAACAAAGCGAAATAGAGAATAGTTGCTCTTCTCTCCCCCTGCTCAGCTTTCATTTCCCTCTGTTCATCTAATGTTGAGCCAAACTAAGCCAAAGGAGCTGCCGTGCTGGGCTACAAGATTGATGGCTGCAGGCAGACTCCACAGCGAAGAGACGGATGACTGGTCATTTCCCGCGATGCACCGAGAAACATCCATCCTTGCAGCCATGCTGAGCCCATTTGTGCTCCTTTTGAAAAGAGAGATAAACACGGGCAGCCGGAGGCACCTGAGTGTCCTTCTCCCTCAGAAGGACAGTTATACTCCTCTGGGTTCCTTGAGAAGGTCGCTCTGTCCATCCCTGAACATCTGGCTGTGGGATTTGCTAACTCTCTCCCTCCCCCAGCAATCATCCATCTATTAGAGCACAGTGCAGGTTGGAAGAAAACGGTGAAGAGCATGGTGTGACAACCTCATCAATCTACAGCTACACGCTTGGCTATTTGGTTTTCTTTATGCTATTCCTAAATGCCGGGGGGGGGGAGGGGCTGGGGGGGGAGCAGAGACTTGCTACTGGTATGAAAGAGTGGATTGTGGAAATGGCAACGTGGATTGGAGTAAGTCCTTATGACTATTAAAATGTTGTGCATGTACTAAAGCAGTAGGGAACTAATTAAGATTCAGGATTGAAAGGCAAAACAAAAAAGTTGGATGCACTCTGGTTCCATCTGTAGCACTTGCTGTGAGTTCAGATGTACTTGGGGCATCACCTTTAGCAGAGAGAGGTGGGTTGTTTTTTTTATTTATTTTGACCATTCAGATATTAACAGAAAGCTCCCTGGAAGAATATACTGTATGTATATTTATAGTGCCAACCCTGGTATAGCAGCTTCAAAGGCACAAAGCACTTAATCCCGACTCCTTCCTATTTAGTTACCAGTGTCTTTGTTTGCTGATACTGTCCTGGCCTACAGCATTGCTTACAGATACAGCCTCTGTGTTTCCAGTTCTCCCGCCACGCTGCTACCTCACTTCGACAATGAGCATTATATGGCAGATCTACTCATAGCATCATTTACAAAAACAGCATCACTCCAGAAATTCCTGTAACTATGAACCTCACTTTGTCAGAGTAGCACATATCTGTAACTGTGTCATTCACAGACATTGCACCAAGGAAATCATGAGAAGATAAAAGCATTCACCACCTCTCAAAAACACAAAGAAATGAGTCACTTGCTTAAAGTTCGTAAATGTAGTTTTTGTACTCTATCTGAGCCAGCTTTGAAAATTTCTCTTTTACTCCCATCACGCAATGCTGTTTATTTTAGGCCAACAACAAAAGGATTTTCACTCCATCTCTGTAGGACATGCATAGGATATTAATCACAACCATATGTGTTCCTAAGACATCAAGCCCATGCTTCCCAAGGGCAATCACATGCATTCAGAAGTGCATCATTTCCATCAAGAGGAGTAAAGTTTTCATCCTTTCCCCTACATCCAGAACCACAGCTTTAGCTGATGGAAATTGCTGCTCGCTGTAGTCTTTAATGGAACTGTACCTACCTACAACAGCTAAGGTCCCGGGCCCTAAATTACCTCATCTGTTTAAGGGGAACCATGCTCCAAGTGCATCCTAAGTGAAATCTCTGGTCAGTCTGGAAGACATCGCACAGAAGAACCATATTCATCTATTTCATTCTCAATTCCCCTACAAACGTACATTGCATTGACCCTCCTTCCCCCAAGGAGTTCATTATTGGGAATGGACACCATGGCAAACACCAATGGTGTCAGAATCCTGAAGCACAAAATACCTGTAATAAACTATTAGGCAATCAAATGCAAAATGCAGGGAATATTGAAATTAATTGTAATCTAGTAAAAACATACTTAATATCTCCCAGGTACAAGATGATTATGAGGCTGTAAAATGTTTACTCCAGAGAATGGGAATGATAGACTGAAGACTTCCACCAAGGAAGGTGGTGGGAGATGCAGGATGTGGGAGAGGAAGCCATCACACTTTCCATTTTACTCTCAGCAAATCCGTAAAGCTTGGCTTGTAAGACTTCACACTGGACTTTGTATTAAAATTTATTGCTCATTCTTTCTATTGCGCACCAGAAAAATAGCACCTGCTCTAAATTTTGTAATATTACATACTACAAAACAATTTCATTTGCTATGTGTCAGGAGAACAATAAAATTGAATAAAAGCTTTTTTAAAAATCATATTTTGAATGTAATGATATTCCATAATCTTCTTACTATTTTTTGTTAACATTTTTTTCTGTACAATAGTGCACAGGTTCTACTATATGGTCGATCTAGTAGTCCAGTGACTTTTTTGGGCTTTATCTTGCAGGATGCCGAATACCAAACCTGCAAATCTGGTCCAACCCCATACTTTACATGTGGATTTCATTTTAAGCATGTGACAAGTCCCATTAATTACAAAAAGATCACTCATGTTCTTAAAGCCCAAGCTCAGGTGTTTTCCTTGTCTGGAGTGAGACAGCTTGGCATCTTACAAGACTAAGCCCTGGGGACTTGATCCTATAAACCCTTTTTCATGTGATTACCAGAGAACTCCCAGGATTACTCACATGAACATACAAAATAGATGCAGTGAATTAGATAAAAGATACCCATTTCCTAGGATCTTGTGTCCAGCACTTGCATCTAAACTACTCTTGTACTTCACAAAAATCCTTCTGCCGATGCGGCTTATTCTTTTTCAGGCATCGTTACTGGCTATACTGAGAAAAGTGCCAGGAGGTTTGCCAGCAAAGCTGTTCAGTTTCAGTTCTAGCTGCAAGACTCCTACAGGGCAGACGGCTTCCCAGCTACCCCTCCCCTTTGCCAGAGAGCTGATGATTTGCACCTTGGGGGAAATGAATCTGCTGGGTTCCAGCATTTCCCCAGGTATCATCCCCTGGCGCATCCCCAGGGGTTCCCATACCCCTTCCTCCTGACAAGCCCTGAGGGAACTGCTTGGGGAACCCACTCCTAGCCCCCCCACGCCTACTCGGGGAGTGCCAAAACACTCTTTCAAAGCCACCTTTTCCCTAAGAAGAGAATCTCATCCTTAGTTCACCTGCACTCCCTTCTTTTTAAGGTTAAATCTGTTTATTCCGGAAATAAGTAATCCTGATGGTT
Organism: Chionis minor; assembly: GCA_013398295.1. NCBI lineage: Eukaryota > Metazoa > Chordata > Aves > Charadriiformes > Chionidae > Chionis > Chionis minor. The sequence goes on from VZSF01004546.1 coordinate 1,667,917, forward strand.
GCTTACAAACATCAATGTTAACTTCATAGTAAGGGGATAAATCCCACAGCATTTTACCTCTCCAGCAGGAATAATATGTCTCCTAGAGACATGGCATTCACAGTCAGGCCTTGGCAGCTTAGGAGGCACACGCTGAAAAACCTCTTCCCAAGGAGGCATCCTAGCAGCCAGATGTAGGTCAAACACACAGTAGCCAAGAAAACTGAAAGAGCAAAAAAACAATGGGCTGGATAACACAGGAAGGGTGGCAGTGCCACAAGTAAGCTCCCTCTCAAGCAGCCCAGGTATTTCAAGCCAAAACCATCTTAGCTGCCTGAGCCCTCCAAGCTTTCCTCAGGTCTTGCAGATCGAGCCCCAAGAGATGACCTGCAGTCACACTGTAGAGGCTCTGAGAAGTTCATCAGCACAACTCATTCCTTCCATTTAATCGTCTGCTGTAAGGACCAAAACATTTTTCAAAATGGCCTGGCTCCAAAGTCATCATAACTCTGTTTTCACAAATATACTAAATACAGCTGAGACTACACATCAGTGGAAAAATCACCTCTAAGCGGCTGCGTTGCTTCTGAAATTACAGCAGCCTTGTGTCTGTGGGTCACTGCACACACAGCCTGTGTTCCCGTTCCCAGAGACAAGACCTGGAGAACTCAAAAAGATAGAGATATAACAGTTTCCAAAATTGCCTTATCTCCTTCAGTTGCTACTTCTGCCTTAGCCTGATGACTAGAGCCAGAGGGCTCAATGGGCTTTTGATGAAAACCCAGAGAGGTTCCAAAGCCCTGTGGCTCCTTCACGCAGCTTTCTCCTAATTATGCAAACTGGCTCAGCCACACAAGAACCAGGAGTAATCCCAGGTGATTCATACGAGCAATCTTAGCTAACCAACACAGTTCTCCTGGTAAAACTGTACATACAAAATACTTGTAGTGACCTGTTCCAGATCCCGCAAATGAAAGAGAAACTATTTACACAAAGTTAATCCCGTAAATTCTAGCAGCATGACTGCAGAGTTAAGCAGCAGAAACAATGTTTTTGTTTTCTTGACAGGACTATTTATAGAATATTATTTGCTTTTCTAGAAATGAGTGTGTTTTATTTCCATACCTGCAAAATCATGAAATCCTATTTGGGGAAAATACACACTCACTCACATCCTTGAACCTACTGAGCTGAATTAGTCTAAGAATTTGCTTATCACAGGTAACAATGCCCAGCAAGAACAGTGCATGATTAGAAGGAGAAGTTATCACAGCCCCCGCAGCCCTGACATACAGAAGGCCAGCTTGTCTGCGGCCAAAATGAAGCAAGAGGAGTTACACTGTGCAAAACTTGAGATATCTTCCTAATATTTACGCGGCTCGGTCAACCTTGCAAAAACTGGCTCAACAATTCACCTGGTGAGTGTCTTTATTTGTATATATGGGTGTGTAACAAATTACTTGTTTTTCATCACCATCCTGGTACACATAAGCCCTGGTTTTGCACCACAGTTGGTACACTTTCATACCAGTTTCGCAAGGCCTCATTTGATGGCCAAAATCTTTAATACTAGCACTTTAAAGGCTTAGCAAGCAGCTCACTTTATTTGTACATTCCTTTTTATTTAAAGGTCTCCCCTACCCCTCACAAACTCTCTAAAAACATTTATTAACTACCTTTTAGGCACTTCCCTGAGACAGACAAATGAGATCAATGTTTTAGCACTTCCATTTTACACACTGAGAAGCTGAAAGAAAAAGAGATGTTCCGTTGTCACTGGTGCTGTGTAGTCCTGTATGGGGTACAGGCGATGCCAGTGCCTGACAGTGGGGCAGGACATTAAATGCAGAGGTTGGCATCTCTTCTGCAGACCAGCAATGAAGCAAAGATATTTCACCACAGGACTCTATATCATGATTCGGTGGCAGTGGCAGTGAATGCAGAAAGGGATAGCCTCTCTGGTATTCCTGGTGCCACGTAAGAAAAGGAAAGCAAATTTTATCTGGCCAGAGATTTGGAACAGCAAAGGTCCCCATTGTAGGAAGAATATAAAGGTGATGGATGAGATGGAATAGACTCTGGTTAAATATGTGTGTAAAAGGAAGAAGCTGATTTACAAGGAGGTCCCACACTGATGAGTTTTCTCTTGGTGATAGAAAATGACCTTTTCTAACCCGAGTCATAGCTGGATGTGTAAGTGCCGTAGAGCAGCAGCTCTTGCCTGTGGTGCCATGTCCTGCTGTGAACAATCTGAAGGCAAAATCAGTGGAGAATTGGAGCCTACTGTTTTGATTAAGTAGCACTGATGGACTCATCTGTAAGCTGCAGAATTAGGTGATGAACACACACCTACTTAAATTTAGGCCAATACTTAGGTACCTTGCTGGATAAGAAGCCCAAAAGAGAAGGCCCAGCAGAACTCAGTATTCATTTTCGGACAAATAAAAGCTAGAGCTGGTAAAAAATAAATATACCCCCCATTCGCATGAGAGGTTCCCAATTCACTAAAGAAATGATAGTAAAAAAACAGTTGGGGTGTTTAGGGATTCCTACAGCCATGATGAATGTTTTCTTTTTCTTACACATTGAAATTACCTATCTAGCCCTGAAAAAAAACTCAAAACAAAACACCTTCCAGCATCCCTGCTCCCAGATCTGGATTCAAAATATAAAGCTCCATTTTATTCCAAAGTGCTACAGAAATGTGACATATATAGGTACATGAAGACCAGCCTCAGGATTCAGCATAGTCAGCGTGCAGATGTGCACTCTAACACATCAAATGAGAACTGAAAATTATTCACCCTCCCTGACACAAAAAATTAAGTATTTTCTTGTTTTCTTCTACATGAGGTGCCAAAAATAAAGATTGATGGTAACGGGTGAAAATGAGATCTACAGGATCCATGTAGAATCGCTCAGTAAAATCCTTTGACATGGGTCATGCAACTTCTTCAAATATGAAGCTCACCATCGTCCACACTCTGTGATGTTATTTGACATTTGACCTAATATTTGCCTAACACTTGACCTAAATATACTACAGGACTGTTGCTCTGGCACCACATACCAAAATCAAATCCTGTTCCTAATAAATAATAATTTTAAAACAGGCTATTCCTGCCACAGAAGATAATCTGTTAAAAAGTTGACTCATGGAGTAGGCTCAGTCCCTCTCATACCCTAGCTTTAGACCCACAAATCTCCATTCCTTTCTGCAGAGATAAGTCCTGACTTCAGTTTACGTGAACCAGAGTCAGGCCCTGCCATTGCAAAAATCAGATTATTCACTGCTCCCTCTGCTGGCCTCGCAGCACCGCCGGCTTCTGCAGACGCCTGAGTACAGAAGCAGACATATGCAGAGCCCATTTCCAATCCTACCACAGCTGAACACCTGGCAGATGGAATCAGGCATGTGAAAAGGGAAAAAAAAGAAAAAAGAAAAAAAAAATTCCTAAAATCAACGATATTTTAAAATACTAAAGAATATATTATAAAAGATGAGGAGTGTTATTTTAAAAGCAAAAGTACTTAAGAATCAGAAGTACTTGAATGAAAAGAAGATTTTAAAAAATATTTTAATTTCAAGATTTTGGAGGGAAGGCAGCAAAAGACACAGAGATGATAACAGGCTATTAAACTTCATCTTACGTGAGGAACCTAGACAAAGTCATCAAAGAACAAAAGTTGCTCCTGTCTGCTGGCTGTCACATCATATCTGCCCCAAATTTAGGTTTCATGACAGCAATTGTTTATAAAAGTCATGAACAATTAAAAAAAGCTAAAATATGCTCTACACAAAAGTATCTTTAGTAAATTCACATCTGCAGAATCCTGTCAGAAGTCTGAACGATAAATACATTGATATTATAGCCCCCTTCAGGAATATCGTATCCAATTAATCTGAATTTTACAGAAGTACTCTTATTCGGCACCAGAGTTATTCTACCAGTTTTGATCCTAAGACAGTCTCAGTGGATCTCAAAGAGGAGCCACCAGCAGATTTGACAATGTAACAGGAACCTTACCTTTAATCACAGGGAAGTTTCCATATAAGTTAAATGGTAGGAAAACTTTTTGATGAGAAAAAATGCACCTTTCTTTACAGTGTTTATAGTGAAACAACACTACTGTCTTGTACTGAACAAGAATCAACATGTGATTGTGTAGAAATTGCTGCAATTGAAAGTGAAACTAGTCAAGATTAATTGGCCTGAGAAAAATTATAAAAGGAAATTCTCATTAAATTAGTGTTTTGAATTATTTTAATGCTCTAATATCTTTGAGTGACACTGGACATAGCAATCAGGGAAAGAAAAAAGAATATGGAACTCAGAAGAACTGAGCTCTTTCTGTGTTCCGGGGTTTGACTTCCAGCTCTACCACAAACCTCCGGTTAAACTCTCATAGAAGTAGTTTATTATCTTTGTAGCTCATTTCTCCATTTTGGAATCGAAGTGCTTCCTTTACTATATTTTGTATATTTGGACTATACAAATATACACATTTGTATATATAGTTTTATATATACTATATATACATACACGCATATATACTCTATATATACAGGTATAGACTATATATATGTATATACAAATATACTATATATTTGTGTATATATATTTGTATGTATATGACTATATATTTGTGTATATATATTTGTATATATATGACTATAGCAGAGAGTATAAAAAGTCTTCACAACAACCCCCAGCATGATGATCTAACATGCTGCTCGAGTCTCCAGATACTATCATATAAATGATACTACTGCTAATTCTGTCCTTGGCTTTTTAATTTCATCTTAACTTTATCTTGGTGAAGTGCCCCATCGTAAAGAGCACTGACCTCCACAGACATGCTGAGCATCTTCCACAAGAGCTGGGGGCACTCACCACTTCCCAGGAGGAACACAGTACCTTATACAACCAGACACAGTCTCTACAAGGCAAATTGAGATGGTTGAAAGAGATAATAGCTTATCTGTAAGGATTCTGTTCATTCATCCACAAGCACGCTGTGTCCTATATGTCACATTAAAAACAGATCAGGCATTGGTTAAGTGGCATCTAAAAATCTATTAGCAGTACCTACCTCAAACGATTCGACCACAGTTCATCATAGCAAATGAAAAATACTTTTGTTTACTTTTACTTCTTCAACAGCTGGTTAAAAAAAAAAAAAAAGCCATCTCTGTAGTTCAGCTGAATGCTAGACTGCCCAGAGATAAGTAACAGGATGGACACTAGCACAGGACACCAGCTCATTCTCACCAGAGCAGCAGCACACACAAACTCTACTCCAGACCCTCCAAGAGGGTGGGAAGGCTGCCCGCTGTTGGCTTTCAGTCCAAAACCAAAGGACAGCAGTGAATTCAGACAAAAGCTTTCCAGTCATAATCTTTACACTTACATAGCATGTGAAATAAAAGCTCCATGTGTATGTATGTATGTATGTATGTATGTATGTACCTATATTTAGCCATCTTGTAAAACTGAAGTAGGACACTACCAGTTTAAATTCCACGGGAGTTTTTGGCTGTACACACCCTATCTGTTCTCATCCGCATAGCTGCAAAGCTTGGGTAATACCTGGCTGTCAGCAGGGTTTACTGTAGGATATACCACTTCCACAATATTGACACCTGACCCAACACACAATCATGATACCACGCATTACCACAAAACCACTACGCATAAAGGACAAGGAGCAATTAAGGTTTCAAGGGGCCTTGGGTGTAATTAGGGATCTCTCTTCCATTTCTAACCCTCATCTTTCCAGCTGCTCTGATATTACTGAGGGCCAGAATCCGACTGTTTGCCTTCATGGCCCCTGCAGTTCGGGTGGTAGTAGGAGGGTTGGCAATTCTCCTTCTTCTCCCATTCCTCTGGAAGAACAGGCCACCCAGCCCAGCCCAACCCTCTCCCTCACCCATGCCAGACTCACAGACCTCCCGTGCACAGGAGCTCTGCTCTGCTCTTGCTCTTTTCCCAGGCAGGAGAAGAACAGCCAGCTGAGGAGTGAGTGTGGAAACATGAGCTGCTTCCAGCCTTCCCACTGCTCCACGCTGAAAAGCTATGCAAATACCACTGCCCAGTCCTGCAGAGAATCAGGATTGTCCATACTTGGTTGAACAGAAGTCTAGTTTCATTAATATTATGAGAGTATAAACACCTAGTATCTTCAGCAATCTGGAGCTAGAAAAATCACAGTATTAGCAACATGTGAATATATTGCCCATGACTGGGGATTTGTTTCCAATCTATACCACTGTTCACAGTCTTGACTTCTACACTCTAATGACTCATGTTAACAGCTCATATCCATTACAACGACGAAAACTTGGCTGCACTTGAGCCATAATGCTTGGTTATGATGATAAGAATGTACAATTGAAAGATGAAGACCAGCCCATGTGAAAGTAAATGTCAGGAATACTTAGTGTAAATCCTAAAGGTCTGGTAGTAATACTGACTGTATTGTCACTGAAGCACTTATCATAAGTAGATTTGGCAATACTTTATTTCTACTGCATATCTATCGGATAGGCTACTGGATGAGATGAAGGATGTTTAGACATAGTATTAACATGAACATTGCTAGACCCTTGATCAAACAACTTCACTAGGGCAATCCGTGTACATAACTCTGGGTACAGCAGCAGAGGAAAATAGACATCATCTATTCCAGTGTTCTAATCTTTACAACTTTGGCTGTAACTGGTCTTAAAACCAAACACTTCCACTTGAAACCAAATAAAAGCAACAGGCCAGGACAATAAAAGCACCATGTTCCGTTAAGAAGCAAGCAGCAACTGACCCCAAGAAAAACATTATAGCGCACTTGCATTTTACAAAAAACAGACCGTTGGAGCGTGATTATTTTCTTCATTAGGTTTTGGTATTACCAAATACGAAACTCCCACTCACTGAGCTGTGTCATGCACTACCTAACCCTGCACGGTACCAACACTGCAAAAGTAGGTTGTAACTATAAATGCTATATTATTACTAAATGATTTATTACACCCTTGAACTGCTAGCAACACAATAGTTTGATTCTACTTACTGACCAGCTGCTGACAAGCTATGACTTCCCAAAGCAAATATCCTAGGTCTATGTATCTCCTGAATTATGGAGAAGTCTTGAACTTCTGGATAAAACTTATCGCTACAATAAGCCACTCCAAAAGCCCAGATGCAGTCCAAGCAAGTATTCACACCCCCTGGTGCTGATCCCACTGACTGCCGGATTGGCAACCTTCGGAGATAAAATCCCCTTCTGTGTTTGTTACAGTGCCGGTCTTACTAGAAGTATTTCCACGCCATTAACAAATGTAGAACATAATAAAACTAAAGTTTAGCCCTAATTTGATGTTGCAGAATTGCACTGCTTGCATATGTTATACAACATAGAAACAATTCAACAGCCTCCTAACTAAAAATCAGCTACCCGCATATTGACCCAGCACAAGTGCTCTCTAGCTTCTGAGAACAGCTCTAAGCCATGACTAGGATATTCAAGCCCTAGGTGGAGTGAAACTATGGAATACTTAGATTAGATTTCCTCCAAGTTTATTTTAGATGTCCTACAGTTGGCATCTACGTGCTTCTTAAGGGATCATAAATTGCCACATCTTTGTCTGCCCCACACAGTCATCTGGTGTTTAACTGAGGAATAGAGGTCAGCATAAGGTACCTTCCTAGGTTCAGCATTAGGCTTTACCACAGCATCCCCTCCAAAATGTCCAGTATTTCTGCTGTCCGTGTTGAAAATAAATTACACTATCTTTTTCTCAAATTTTCAAAAGCTACCTTTAAATGGACATCCAATGTTTTCCATAGGTTTTGCACTTTTAAACTAGAGGTGGGAAAAATCCCCTTTTTGCCTATTGAGTCTATACTGGATATGCACAGACGGAGTGAAATTATTTTGTGATGTAACTGATAAGGAAAGTTAATCACTAGATAGAAATTGGTTGGAAAATAGATTTAAATGGCAGAGCAATATAAATTGCCTTATTTGGCTGCCACTGGCAATGCAACAAAAGTAGCACTCCTGAGAGGCAGAAGATATGTTTATAGCAGGGTATACAGAGACAGACATGCTGAGGTCTCTTTATCTGATAACTTTGTGGTAATTGCCTTTCATGCCCTGTGGCATGTAGGATGCACTAATTTGGCATTCAGTGAGTACAGCAAAGAAGCATAATGCAAACAAAGAGGAGTCAAATTCTACGCTACTGCTTTACCTTACTAAATTACCAAGGCGCAGCCGTGTTTGCTTCGTTACAAAGTCAGAGCTAGACATTTCTATAGGCCAACGTCATCTGCTTCCTAGAGTCCAGTCTCATTTCCATCATTGTAACCTGACTGATTTCACCAGTTCTTTCCAACCAGCTCTGCTGTGAGGTCTCGTTCTATTTGCTGGCTGAGATGTTGCCCTTGGTTTGAACCCCAGCTGAGTGGTTACAGGCATTTCTTCTTGTCCAACTGTCTGCTGACTTCCCCTATATTGAAAGTAGGGAACCTTAAAAAACTGTTTCTGCCAAAATCAACATGAATTTTGCCTCTGATTTTACTGGGTTTAGAAATTGTGTCTATTGCCCCTTCCTGTCTCTTCACCAACTGCTGCATAGAAGTGAAGTCATCAGTACTGCTGAGCATAACTCAGTTCCCAGACACCTTCGTCTGTCAAACAGGTTTTTTTAAATATTCTTAATTTACATTTTGGGGTTTTCTCCTGTACTTTTTATACTGGCAGTGTCTCGCCTGTGAAAAACCACATACAGCTGTGAGTACGCGTTACCTCTTTCTCATAAAAGCTGACCCCAAAGACAGTAAGCATCTACTTTACAGTCACTTATTCAGCATCCAGACTCATCACTTCATATGGTTTAATTGTGGGGGAAGCGTATCAAGGACAACAAGAACGAAAGAAGAATTGACTACAGCACACATTCAGGCATACGCACATTTGCAAATGTGGCATATGCTCACTAATTTTTATTATTTACTGTTTATAATCTGGTCACACCCATGGTCCCCAGTCCCATTATACAAAACCTTATCAGTGTACTGTTGTACACACACAGCAGTCTTTTTAACAAAGATTAGGCAGCAGATGCCAGAGTGAAATTTTGTATTAATAACACACTGAGGCTATAATTAGTAATACATTGATCCTTTACATCCTTATGAATTTGCTAATAAAGGCCAGGATTCACCTCTATGGAAGGTAAATTCAGCTTCCATTGCATTCAATGTAGTACACATTTCTGTAAGGAATAGTTAAGTGCACAGTTTGGTGATTATTGTTAGAGCAAATGAAGTAAGATGCAACAGATGCAAAGAGAAATAGTTGGAGAGGGGCAAAGATAAAGTCCAAGGTCTAAATGCCAGGTTTGCATGTATGCCAGCTGCTCTGCAGCACAGGAGAGAGAGAAAGGCAAACAAATACTTACCAGGTTTAATTTCCAGCAGCTTCAGCCTGGAATCCTCAGGGGGATGCAAACGCCTCTTTTTGCGCCAGCAACGTGCTGGGTATGTGTACAGCTGACCTGGGGCCAGGCCTGAAGGTTAAAGGCAAAAAATAAATGTAATCACATTTCAGTTTGTAAACCACAAGCACTGTCTCTAGCATCTTTGTTCTTGTCCTTCCAGCATCTCGTTGTTGGAGGGTTCAATCCTGCAAATAGTGAGGCAGAACTATGCACTCAAGGCATCCAGTGCTCCTGAGGCTCCTCAGCACCTCTTGGGATCAGGCCTACAGAGAATCTAGGCCTCACTTATAGACTTCGCTCAGCTCACTGAAACCAGAGCTGCACATAAATAATTTGTGATTTCTTCAGGGTAAATAGAATTTCAGACTCTCCTGGGTCACAAGGGTGATGCCTGCTCCACAGGCAGAGAAAGGCCCTTGGGAGAGAAGAGATGAAGTTCCGACATGCAAATCATAAGGCCCTGATGCACAGAGCAGCTCAGGAAATTTGTGTCTTCCAAGTGGGAGCAAACCAAGATCCACGAGGTCTGGCTACTTGGACTCTGTATTTTTGCTTAAATTCTGGACTTTTGTTTGAAGACAGATTCTTCATTCTGGTTATTATCTCCTCATGTCAACATCCTGAATGAGGGAGGAGATACAGCAGTAATGTTTATACTATTACTGCATGCTCCATTGAATCACATTTGGCATCACGGGCTTCTGAGCTGCTCTGGCTCTCCTGACAGACACCCCTCAGCCACCATCCCAGCTATGCTTTGCTCCTCTTGTATCCAGAGCGCAGCAGGGCTTCGTGAATGCATCTCTACTAGGGACACAGAAGCACACTGCCAAGTGCTTCAAAGTATCCTCAACTGCCACAGATACTCAGGACACACAGAAATACCCAGCAAGACACAGAAAAGCTGGAAGAATGTCATTCTGTCCCCTGCTTCCCCTGCCCTCTCCATCCACCAATTCTGCCTTGGCTTTTCCATTCTTCTGCTGTTGCTGCTAGTCTTGAAGGGGATACAGAGTATAACTGCAGTTCCAGACTCACTGCCCTTAAAGACCAGGTAAGACCACAGAAGCCAGAGGACAGGAGTAGTGTTACCATCTCTGACACTGTAACCATAGTGAATAGCTGGACAACATCAAGGCGGTGCCAGTAAAGCAGAACAGCTCAAGGGCAGCAGGATGGCCCAAATTCTCAGCCATCCCCTCTGAAGCAGCCAGGAAAGTGTACCAGCTTGGGAACAAAATTGATTCACTGAACCAAATGAGGATAATGAAAAAATATCCTGTTACTTGGAGACAGAAAAAAAAAAACCCAAAAACAAAAAAAAAAGAACACCACAACAAAATCATTCACCTCAAGAGAATGGGCAAATCAAATTCTGCAAGTGAAGCCTAAGCTCCTGGTTTGAAATATTTCAACTCTTGGGAATGCCAGTTCAGACCCCAGCCCTTTCTACTTCCAAGGCCTTGGTGCATAAACAGAGCATCTACAGCACACTGCCTGCGTATGGCCGAGCGATGGAGCATTCACAGAGATCCTGGCTGTTCCAGGGCACAGAGCGCTACTGAACTGGGGCTTTTCACGCCCTTTCATTGCTGCACAGCTTCCTGGGCATTATGCCCACCCCAAGAAGGATACCTTTCAGAGCAGGGTGCTTGGGACTGGTTTGTGAATAAAAATGTGAATAACCAGCATTTCTGCAGTGTTTGGACACACTTGTTCATGGCACTTTGCAAACATTAGCCACTGCAAACAATTGCTATTATGATGGGGTGGATTGTGCCTGGCTCTGATGTGAGTCATTAAAGAGGTGGAGGCAAGAAGCCTCACCCATTCACAGCAGGTCCTGTGCAAGGACTGGCTCACAAAATAGAAATGGCAGTTGCTAGACCAAAGCAATAGGACATAGAATCAGCCCTCCATTGGACAGGCCTCCACAGAGGAATCATCTGAATGAAATAAGCACCACAGCTTTGAGCATTTGTCCCAAACAGAAAGAAGCAAGGATCTACTGCAGTTCTGGGGGAGAATCTGTTAATGTAGGTTCAGTTATTGAGTGCTTTTATATGATTAGCACCTCTGGATTCAGCCAGGAGTGAAAGCCAAACACAAATGCTGAAAGCTCAACAAGAAACAAAGGAGGTATCCTTGAAAAGACAGAGGTGGGAAAGCCTCTTCCCTAGAGGCCCTACAGCCCACTCCAGGTGGCAGATAGATCAATAAGAGACGGATAATCCAACATCCATCTCTGCACCCCTTGAGGTAAGCTCTCTGTTCCTATTCACAATACGCTTGCTAATTAATACGCAGGTGTTCAATGAACTTAAAATACATACCAGACCTTCACTTGATCGAAACCCATCAAATGCTACCTTCAGTTCTCCACCCTGACCCCCATTTGTCACTGCGCTGGCTCACACGGAGTGTGGATCTTTGGTTTACACAAAGGAGGGGCAAAAAGGAAAGGACGAGTTGTGAACTTTGAATCCAGCCCCTCCACAGCTGATCTTGCAGTGCATATGGAAATAATGCATATACAGGTCTTACTGTCTTCAGCCCTGGCTCGGTTGTCTCTCCCTCTGGTGCCTTATAGGGCAACCCAAGAAGGTTCCGACCATTTGCTTATAGAGGAAATAGCAGAACCTGCAGTGAGTTATGTTGTTTATCTCATTAGTGTAGGAGAGCCATAACTCAAAGCTCGTGTGAAAGGCCAGGGGAGGAGGGGAAAAGGAGGAGGGAGTTATGTGCAGTATTGTGTGAAATTAACCCTGAACTGTTTATCATGAGATGCATTTTTCTGACTCCTTTAACAAAGAGGACAGCAAGAAACCACGTTAATATGCTGAGATCCTGACTCTTCTCTCTGTTTTTCAAGCCCTCTGTAAGTGAAAAGAGGTCCTGGAGCTTTGCCATTTGTCTTTATACAGTTTTTCAGGTTAGGGATAGTAAATGTCAGTGAAGACAGCGCACAAGACAGACACCAGGGTGGCTGGCAGCAAATTTTCAGTATGGGCATAAGTGCATTGTGTACAGCCTGAAAACAGGCATGCTAAAACTGTAGAGGGATGCTTTGACCCACCGTAATACTACAAGAAATAGACGATGCAAAGAGACCCAAGGGAGCACTAAATGGGCTAATAAACATCAAGAAAGAGGAGAGCAAATATGGGGGAGGAGGGCTGCTTCATTTCGCGCTGATTATTCTAATTCAGAATAACAAAGACATCAGGTTTGGTGGTCAAGGCAGATGCAGGAGGCTTGTTTCACTTAAGACTCTCTGTGAAGATTGTTCCACCATCAGTACCCCTGCAGCCCTGCAAGAGAATGCCACCGATCCTCTTTTAACAGGGTAAGCTCCCAAACAGTTCGCTATTAGAAGTGAGAAAAGAAAGGTTTGCACAGTGCATTTCCTCAAGGCGGTCTAGAGAGCTTGTGGCTGAGAAAGGCAAAGCATTAAGACTTCTTGATCCTGGTGTGATGCCGTAACACTGTTACAATGATTTCTTCTGTAACTGCGGAGACACCAATGAGACCTATACAAGACTACCTATGTCTATCTTTGTAGCAGATGCTCTTGCCAAAACATTAGTTGTGGATATAGTTAGGACTGTGTTCAAAAGGATAAAAATAGCAGCAGCTCACTCATAACCAGATGCCACAAGAACAGAAATTCTTTGGGTAAATGGATTAGCTGAAGAAAAAAAAAAAAAGGAAAGCTATTTTTGCCAAAGCAACCTACAAAAGAAGGGTTAGCCCAGAACCTCAGACAACTCCCAGCTTGTAAACCACATTCAGCGGTCCCAGATTACCCCAGTAGTTTTGGCAGCTGAAACATTCTCAGGGTATTTTTAACGCTGATACAACACCTGTTGTCTCCTGCACCAGAAATGGCTGCATTTTACTAGAGTCAATTTTCTGACAGTACAGCAAGAAAATACTAAATCTATTTTGGGTATTTTAGGAACAGGAACAGTGCAAGGATCCTTCCCTCAGTATATCCCAGGAAAGGAAGAGGGATAGTTTCAACTAAGCACTCTTCAGAGGCAGCAATTGGTTTCTTAGTCTGTGCCCAGGAGGGCAGGGAAATATCCTAAATGTTCCTCCCACTTTACCTCCTGCAAACTGGCGAGTGGAGGAGGTAAGAGCAGGCTGCACCTTTCCATAACTCCAGATCTGGAGTTTTGCAAGATTTTTCAGTAGGGTTTACATGAACTGGCATGTGTTTATGTGCACGCATGCATGTCATGCTTCCAGTGCCCATGCACCCTAGTCCCCTTCCCTGCCTGAATTCTCCGGTCTGCACTAAAAAAAAACCCCAAAAATAGAAACTCAGTTTGATGCTGTCAAAAAACCTGTTCCCTGAGCTAACAGTGGATCAGATACTGAGCCATACTCTAGCAAAACTCCCACTGGGGTTCAGAAGGACTTGTGTCTGAGTAACATCTCCACTCTTGAACTGGTCACTGTCCCTTGCCTTTCAAACAAGGATTTCAGATGGATTTACTCTAACAAGGGAAAGACTGACCAAAGTCTGAAAAATAACAGTGCTCTTTTCCCTTGAGTTTCACAGAGCTTTGGAACAGACATTAGCCAAAGCTCTTTAAGGCCATACACCAACTTCTTTCTGCACCTGAGGAAACTGCAACTCCAGAACTGATATCCAAGTAACTTGTCCTATATTTTACCTCAGCTTTATAGCCTTCCCAATATAATTCCTTATTTTCAGCATTCATCTGAGAAACTTCCACTTCCACCTCCACCTCTCCACCCTGAAGATAATTCCAGTCCTGCTTAGAGCAGGGCATTCTGCTACAGACTGGGATCAATAGCATTAAAAGAGCTACAATGATGCAGCCTTAAAAACTACCGTGTCTGGCACTTCTCTAGGTAGAGAGAGAATAATTAGGATGAGTTTTCTGCAGTTACTAAAGGAAAACCCCTGCAGGCACAGAGGTTTAGGCAGCTTCTCTTCTGTGTGGCCTGCAGCAGGTTTGAGCTCCTATTAATTAAACCCCATGAGGGCTGAGTGGCCAGCCCTCCATACATGCACATACATACACAGACGGAATGCTACCAACCTGGTCCCCTGTGCCTCTTCTCCATCCAGATGTAGCAGTTGTTCTGAGCTACCCCAGTTTGCGAATCCAGGAAGGGAAGGCGGACACTTCGCTCTGCACACAGCCGAGAGTTGTAGCTGCGACAGTGCTCAATTGCTTCTTTGTAGAACTGGTCCCCAAGTCTGCCAAAAGAGACAGGGCAGAGAGTTACAAAAGATTGGATTGCCCCCTCAAACAGGACACGGGAAAAAGGGGACATAAGGTCAATTTGAAAATGGTCAAGCAGAAACACTTTCCCTGAACACGTGCAAAGCTTGCTGACACAAGACAGTGCTGAAGCAGCTCATGCAGGAAGTGCCACCAAAAGATCAGACTCTCAGCAACTGGTCACGGATCTTTTCAGCAGTGGTGTAGCTACTGAATGAGCAAATGATGCAACCACACTGGCCCACGACCCTGGATCAGGCAACATATACATCATGGTGACCTCATTCTGTTGTTTCTCTTCCCCCATAGTTTATCCAGCCAATTCGGCAAACCCGTCATTTCAATCCTACGTTACAGCAACTCCTCCAGTATATTTTGAAGCAGAAAGCCAGCCAAGTTTAGAACCTCACTCCAGCAATTCTGCTGTCAGAAAGCCCATAAGAGCCAAGGACATAGTCCTCATCTTGTGTGCTTCTGAGGCATGAAAACACGCCCCTTAAAAACTAGGGCCATGTCTGCAGTGGTCAGACTAGCCATTTTGTCATAACCCTTTCAGAGTTTTCCACAGTCAAGCCCAAGGCACCGACAGTAGCAGTCTACAACAGTGAACAGTAAGATCCAGCATGGCAAATACTGCTTTCCTCTGGAGCCCAGTGGGAGAAACAGTTCTAAAGACAATGTCACTTATTTCATAAATAACTATTTGTTCAAAAATTCTGTAGAATCTTCATCTTCCCTTGAGAAAGGTTTAAAAACTCTGCTTGCTGGAGATTACCAAAATCCTCCCTCCAAATTTTTCTAAACAGGGAAAAGCATCAAAGTAGAGCTACCCTGAGGACACAAAGCAGCTGTCATGCTGGAGCATTGCAAAGTAGGTGGGCCACACTGCTGAACCTCATTCTTGATCTATTATCAAGGTGAAATTCAGTCGTGACATGAATAAGCTACCCATTAGGGGTAAGTTCGTTAGAAAATAGGAGTAGAGTGATGTATAGCATAACTTGCTCTGACTCTGATATTCATTAGTGTGCAAAAAGAGTATAGCATGCACAGCAAGGGAGCTGAAGGGATGCATGCACAGAGATAAAAGTGGCTCCCTTTCCTGTTCTATTAGTTGCTTTCCCCTCTACCCTCTTCCATAGTCACAACTGGCATTTTGAAAGTATACTCCTTTTGCACACCTCTGAACGTCAAATCAGTGCAAATTGCTCTATTTTATCATCTCTGTCTTTTTTCTGAAACACGTCTTTTAAGCCACTCCTTGGTTGCACCTTAAGACTTAGATGGGAGCCATACTCTTTTCCTTTGGGCTGTACTGGCCCAATATTCTCTCACTGACAGGAGACAACAGCAGAGGCCCAAGGAAGAACAGAAGAGGAGGGCAAATACAGAAGGAGGTGTCGCTAGTTCCCCCTTCTCACTTCTGATGATCAGAACTTAACTTCCCAAAGTCTCAGGTTACCCACTGGTGAGGTTATTATGTTTAATAGACCTTGATGAATCTTTCTTCCATTAATTTATCCAACCACCTCTTCAACCCACTTATCTGTTTCATACCTAAAACATTGTGGAGTAATGAGTTCCACAGATGCAATATGATTCATGTGAAAAAAGCATTTTCTTACGTTTGTTTGAAGCCATATCTCAATTATTTACAATTACAAGTCCATAAGTCTCTCACAAAGTTTCCACCGGGTCATTTCTCTAATGAGCAGAGGGTATCCAGCATGCTGAGCTCCTGAATGTGGAATGAGTACCACGGCTGGATGCTGGAGGCCACCAGCTTCCTGCTGCTTTCTACATTCTGGCTTATCATAGAATAACAGAATGGTTTGGGTTGAATGGCACATGAAAGATGATCTAGTTCCACGCTCCCTGCCATGGGCAAGGACACCTCCCACCAGACCTGGTTGCTCAAAGCCCCATCCAGCCTGGCCTTGAACACTTCCAGGGATGGGACCTCCACAACTTCCCTGGGCAACCTGTTCCACTGCCTCGCCACCCTCATAGTGAAAAAGTTCTTCCTAACACTTATTCTAAATCTCTCCTCTTCCAGTTTGAAGCCATTACGCCTCACCCTATCACTACATGCCCTTATAAAAAGTCCCTCTCCAGCTTTCTTGTAGGAGCATTCAGATACTGGAAGGCTGCTATACGGTCTCCCTGGAGCCTTCTCCTCTCCAGGCTGAACAGCCCCGACTCTCTCAGCCTGTCTTCATAGGAGAGGCGCTCTAGCCCTCTGGTCATCTTTGTAGCCCTCCTCTGGACCCACTTCAAGAGATCCATGTCCTTCTTATGTCAGGAGCTCCAGAGCTGGACACAGTATTCCAGGTGGGGTCTCACTGGAGCTGGGTAGAGAGGCAGAATCACCTCCCTCAACCTGCTGGCCACTTCAGCCCCTCCATTTCACTGCATTCCCCAAGGGAGAGAAGGGGGCAGTCCTCCACGAGCAGGAATTGCACGCAGGAGTCAGTACATCCTTTGGCTGCAGAGACTTTCTAAGGGTTGTTCAGCACTTTGGTGCACCAGCAAACCTCTCTTTGAATGTGGTGCCTCATAGCCCCATTCCCCACGTACTGACCACTGGGTCCTGGGCAGCAGCTGGTGCGGGGATCTTTGCAGAGCAGCTAAAGGAGAGAGTTCTCTGGCCTGTACAAGCGAGCAGAGGGCAGAGCCACGGGCAAAGTGCATACAGCGGGATCCCTCCAGACACCGAATGCCCCACAATGACCTCAAACCCCTTTTTCCATAAAGCGGCCGGGGAGGGGGGAGCAGGGAAGGGGAGCAGAGGGGAAAGGAAAAGATAAGCTGCACTACTATACAAAGAATGTGACTAGGAAAAAAATGAAAGCTTATTAAAAGCTGTAATTAAAGTTGTACACTTGTGTAATCAAAGTCAGTAACAAGGAGACTCCAGTTGATCAAAGATTAACAGCTCTTTCCACAAACACTTGAGCTTCCACAGAAGTATGTCAGATTTCCCCAGTACTAAGCCAGGGATGCTCACCAACTCCAAGGAGTTTACTGGAAGGAAGGGCACGGTTGTGTGACAACAAACTGCCACCACTGCACAGGTTTTCTTTATGCTAAAAATTACTCCATTCATTAGAATATGCACACCACAAAGCATCTGTATTAACAAAAACAATACACCACAGCAACCCAGATATAGGATCTGGCTGGAGATGAAACCTCAGTTTCCACCTTCGCCTAAGACCAAAAATAATGATAAACTTAGAATGTTAAATATTTGGCTTTAAATGACACTGTCAAGTAGGGTGTAAGATTAAATTTGAGGTTTTTCCAGAAGGAAGAAAAGGGGTTTTGAGATCCTAATGGCAGAGAAGTTACCAAGTTAATGGATCAAATTCACTCTTGACACAATCTTGTAGTCTAGCTGTTTCATTACATTTATTTTAAAGACTTTAAATATGCATCTTTTGCCTTAAAGAAAAATAGCAGTTTAGGAGAAGCATTTAGTCACCTCCATGCTTTAAGCAAGCTTGCCTTGGATCCACAGCAAGCATGATCAAAAACCCCAGCCCCTAAGTATTCACTGGGAAGGTATTCAGATACTGGGGCCTTGAGAGCTTGCCCTGACTTTAATTATAAACAGAATTTTTTTAAAACTGAAAAATAATCAAATATAGGAAAGTTAAGAAACCATATATTCTTATAAAAGCCATATCTCAGTGGAAAACAGCTTCCCTGCAATTACTCTTGGGTGGTTGGTCATTTTGTTTTACCATTAGTTCTCACCAGAGTGACTTTGGCTGGTTCCAAATTTCAGCTAATTTTTTTTAAGGAACTTTAGAGATATTTTTTTCTTTGTTTTCAGTGCTACATATCCAAACACAGCATATTTTATCTTATGTAGGAAAACCAGAAAGCATTATTAGAATTGGGGCAAAAAAGGGAAAGTACGGTCCTATTGTGCTCATCACTGTGGAGTCACGGAGGTAGGACAAATCCCAAATCCCAGCCCTCTCCCAGGAGGTTTAAAATGGAGCTGGAGAACAGACAAGGGCGGGAATAAGACTGGAGAGCACATAAGCACAAATGAAACTCAGACAGGCTGAGTTTGAGCAAGACACATGAAGAGAAAAAAATAAACGGACAACATTAATAGTAAAAAGTGTATCATATGTCAGGAAGATTAATTATCTGATGTTACATGCTTCATAATTTTCCCAAGCTGTGTTGCTATGGAAGACTTACACTTCATCTCCTGAAAAAATATCTGTAAAACTATGGGGAATTTCTGCATTATTTTTATGAGAAGTATGCATGAGTCAGTGCTGTGCTGTGACTGACTGCAAGGGTCGATTCTCCCCTTTGGACATGGGAGTGAAAGGTCACACAGACTTGTCTAGATTGATATTAATGACATAAAATCATCAGCATATGCATAGGTTTCAAAGATGCTGAGGAAAAACACAAATACCAAGGAACAGACATGAACAACTGCTGGCCAAGGTAGGCAAATCATACTGAAAGCAGCAGAACTGAGAATACAGAACAAAGTTGTCAGCACACTCCGAAAAGCACACAGCCCCTCAGTGCAGGGCCACAGGTGAAATCCCAGATGCTTGGGACAGGCAGGCCGGTGACACTGCTGGCACTCGCACAGGCTTTGCATTTACATTCCAGCCTGAGGACACTAAAATAACCTGGTTCTGGCTGACTCATAAAAACTCCCTGGATTGGAAAGGAACAACCTGTGCTATTACAATCTTCTGCAAGGCTGCATATGTCTACTAGGAGTTAGAGGCTCTTTTTTTGGTGAAAAAAGGCGGGACTGAAAGTAAACAGCAGGCTCAGAGCAGTGGAAGCACAGCGTGAACAGGGAGATGAGCACTCTGGAAGTACCACCAGCCCTGTGGGTCCCGGGACAGCCATGGTGGTGCAGCTGGTGCAATTCTATACAGCCTTGCAGGTAGTCACTGGCATGAGAGTATACACCAGGATGGAGGATCAGACCCTGTGACTTTCATGAGGTCACTGTCCTTTTAAGCATTAAGTAACTGAGGTTTTCTATCACGGAATCAGCTCAGCTAATAACAAAGTCAGGAAAGACCAACTCTTCCCTTCTCTCAATCTTTGCCTGCCTCCTCTAATTAGACCATAGGATTTCTGAGCAGACTCCAACTTACTACTTTCCTGTACAGTATCTAGTGCCACGACTCCTCTGTCTAGACATGCCTCAAATGAAAAAAACCCAACAAGGACTAGCCTGGCTTATAAGCCCATGAGTTAGCAATAAGGACCAAGAGCCTGGCTTCACTCCAGCTGCTTCAGAAAGTTCATTTCTCTGCTGACAAGGGATCCTGATGGGCCCTGAAAGCAATGGAGCAGCTCTTTACCACTACTTTCCAGCCCATCCTGCAGAGTCCCAGCTACTCCAGTGTGCTACAGATTTTACAAAAGCTACAAAACATGCAGAATCTAGCACACCCTTCCTGCAGTGCCTATCATATTTCAGATGAGGATCCAGAGAAGGAGAGCACTCACCGAAGACATATAACCAGCCAAGTTCAGCCATGATTACAGGTCCACATCACCCCTGGAAAACTTGTATAACAAAGAACCAGTCCTCTTTAAGTGCAGCTCTGAAATTTCCACCAGATCCTCCGAGTATGAATTCAGATTGTCTCTGGTTCCTGAGGCCAGGCCCCTTTCTAGTCATTTCCCTCTAGAACCATGCTCACTACATGACTAGACAAGTAAAAAGCTGATAGCACAGAACGAAATGACTAATCATGTAACAGAAAACAACAAACTTTTCCTTCTGAAGTTTGCAATGGTCCCCAGCCATGATCAAAAGTGTGGGACTTGGTCTCCTCAAGACCATGGAGTTTTTATTTACTATACTTTTAGCCTCTAGTCTTATATTTTAGATCATTTGATACTGTGAGGAACACTGGGGACAACTGAAAAAAACATTTTAAATCAGAAATTGTTCTTCAGCAGCACTGTCATCCAGTTCCAAACTGGGCAAGATGTGAGAAGTGGTGGGAAACAAGTGGTGCAACGTGGCTTCAGAAGAGGCTCTGCACTTTCCTTTTGGAGACATTCACGAATGAGTCTGGAAATGAAGCACCAGTAGGGTCTCGGGCCTTCTCACAAAGAGGGACAGGGACTAAGAAATCATGCAGATGCTATCTGAGCTATCAGCTGCCTGCGACACTGCAGACCAAGAGGTACAGCTTGACCAACTGCATGTCTTGGCAAGTGCTGACAGAACTGCACAGAGCTGGCTACACTCTTTTCTTTCCAGCAGATCCCAGGAGGCCCCTGACAGGCGGCTGCTCCTCCTCTCCATGAGCCTTGACATGAAGAATGCCACAGGGCTCAGTTCTTCCACCACTTCTATTTAATATCTATGCAAAACCTCCAGGGAATATGATGAAGTATACGGGCAGCAATGCCAGCCATTACGTTGATGACATGCAGCTTTGTGTATGTTTTCCCCCTCATGCAGACGGCACGCTCCCAAATCTCTCAGTGTTGAAAGCAAGGGTAGCATGGCTGGCAGAGGCAGAAATCAGAAGACAGAAGGTAGGCTGCCTGGAAGTGGGAAATGTTGCAAACTATGAGCTAACATTATATATGATTCAAAGACAGGCACTAATGCAGACAATCTGATAGATACAATCATCAAAAGGGTCTTCCTCTCTCCCCTGCTCCCCTCTCCAGTCAGCGTAATTCTCTTTTCAAGCAGTGGTCTGCCCATGTTTATATGCATTTTTCACATTTGGGCTAGCCTACTGTGACTCTCTACCTTAGACTAGACAAGCAACAGAGACAGAGCCAGCTGCAAAACTGTGGTACCTACCCTATCACAAAGTAAGTCAAAGAGATCAGTAGTCCCCAGCCTGTCCTCATCCCACTTTCCTCACGCACTCTGGAGCATCACTGGTTTTCACAAAACGCTCAGAGAGCTCGGTTCAAGCCACTTGAACAGCTACTTCTCCTTCTAGACCCAGAACAGCAGATGCAACTGGAAACCCATGCTTAATGGATCCCAGTATCACCAGACTCCTGCAGCACCTTTGGACAGCAGACCCCCAGCTCCAGAGCACCTTCTCAGAAGACATAAAGCATTCTGTTCTACTCATCCTCACATTACATTGCAGGATGCTAACACAACATTCATCAAAAGATTGAAGCAAAGGAAAATATGACATATTCAAGAGTATCAGACCACTATTAAACAACAAAGGAATGGCTGGGCCTCTCCTTCGGCTCTACTCTCTGGAACCTCTAGTCTATAGGCAGCTCCTAAATGCTACAATCACGCACCCTTCGCAACTGCAGAGAGGTGGGATATTGAGACTCAACAGAAATACAGAATGGCCTTCCTGACATTAGGTGAAGTATAACAGATTGCTCAAAATCCTACCACAAACTCCAAGGGCAAGCCAGAA
Source organism: Chionis minor (assembly GCA_013398295.1). NCBI lineage: Eukaryota > Metazoa > Chordata > Aves > Charadriiformes > Chionidae > Chionis > Chionis minor. Next base: position 1,690,086 of record VZSF01004546.1, read on the forward strand.
AGTGTAGGAGTGTGCAGATTCAGTTTTCTCATAATGGTCAGTTACGTCTGTCCCTGCATGACATCTTCTAATGATGTAAGGGGTGCGAACGTGAGCAAAGGCAAGGATTTCCAGATGGGCTACAGAATGACTCAAACTTTCTGGCCTTTCAGTTTTTTAACATAAACTTGGCAGCTTTGTAAAGACTCACAAACACATGCCTATCCTAGACTCTCCAAGAGCCAGAGTCATTGAGACATCTACTTCATTTCTGTACATATTGAACAATTTCATCTGATGGACAAAAAGAGGTCTATATAACTTTCCCCAGCATGGGGAAAAAAATATGGCTAGCAGAGCTGTTTCAGTAGTAGACAGAGTACACAAATTGGACCACAAAGCAGTACACAGCTGCAAGCAGAGACAGTGTTGCTGGAGCAGCAATGATTGAAGGGTAAATGAAAGGAAAGGTTTGCAAGGAGACTTAATGCCTTTCATTGGAAGAATTCATACAGCCAGGTCAAAACAGAGAAGCTTTCAAGCACTTGTTCAAAAGTACTGTGCCAGGTGCATAGACCGTATGTGGTGTGAGAGATTGGGAGCCATCAGAGAGCTGATGACAAGTTCCTGAGTCAGCACTGGCACAGCCCAGACATTGCAGCAGTCAAGGAGATGCCCTGAGCTACGAGTCTATGTTGAATACTCGATCAGTGAAAGAGCAACGTGAGATTTTCCAGCACCGTCTTTGGAGCACCCAGAATTAGCCCATCCCCTATGTGCAGAAGGGCAAAGGAATCCCCTTTTGCCAGGTATTTATCAGCAGACTTCCCCTGCTGGGTTGGAAATCCCTACTGGCTATTTGTGGCCAGAATCGACAGGCTTCTCACTGCTTGAATCATGCTGTGGTGCTGAATCATAACAGAGAACCCGGCCTCATAGAATGAGCTAAATTCACTACTCTGGAAACAGTTTTAGACTGTAATTTAATCCAGTGTGAAACTACAGGTATCATCTCATGCAAAAGTCTGTCTCTGAAGAAAAATGACAAAAAGTAGGCGTAGCTTACAATTTGGGGAAAATTGATCTGATTAGCCCCATCTGCACAAGTACCGTGGAAGTATGAGAGGTCTGCCAGCATTTCCATTTAAAGAAAAGAAACAGCAACACAAGTTTACACTGCCAAGAAGAGTGTGGTACCTCAGGGTATTCCACTGACAGCAGCCTGCAGGCCAAATCTGGCCATCAGGGTCAAAAGCTGCAGCCATCTTTGTGCAGGAGGAAGGACCACAGCTGGAGGTGTTCCTCTTCCTGCAGCTGTGCAGGGCCTTAGCAACGCCTGCAGCAACATTCCCAGCTCTCAAAGCCAAAAAAGTGGGATCACTATACCCATCTTACTCAGCAGCTAACATGCAGAGTTCTTGGATAGGTATCTGCATATGGTACAAGATAATATGTGCTTAGATGAGGTTATTTCAGAAGATTAATTTCTTGGCCCCATTCAAATATACTGGACTGTGAACACTTATACTATGGTTCTTGTGGTAATTTGTCCACTTGTCCGCTTACTTTTCCTCCATTTCCATGGAGAGGTGACAGCAGCAGTTTCCATGCTGTACACTAGGCTATCTAAGGTGTTTCCAGAGACAGGCGTTGCATACAATCTCTATTAGACTCAGCACAGTGACCAATTAGGTTAATCTCAGAGGCAGACTCCTTGGGGATATCTCAGAGCATCTATTCTTGCTCAGGCCAGGGTCTCTGTTTTAAAGAGATGCAGCATTATCCAATTAAATGAACAACAGGTGCAAAAGGTAAAAACCTAGACCTCTTCTGTATCTGAGGACAGCAGTCAGAATTCAGCTTGGTCCTAACCTCTCCCAAAAGGTCAAAAATTCTCTCCAATTACTAAAGGAATGAACTAATGAAAACTTCAGCAACAATATTAGATTGGCCATGATAACATCCAAGAGATTTTTTTATATACATTTTTAAAGAAGCATCTCACGCTGCTGGGGCTTGGGGTCACCAGAAGTCTATTCGGCTTAGTGCAATCATAGCCTTAGGGGCCAGACATAGTCAAAGACAAAGTCTACGCATTCAACTGCCTCAGTCCTGATTTCCCTCAGTGGACTTACCTTTTGCGTTCCTACATCCAGGAGAAAGGTAGATTAGTAAAAAGCGTAATCTATCACCCAAGCTGGCACTGGGAAGCCAGCAAACCAGAGTTTCACAAATGACTCTGCCATGACTTCTTTTGTAGCTTTAACAGTTCCCCTGCAGAACACAGCTAACACCCTACACTTACCTCGCTAATCGTGTGCACTACTTTAGGCATTGTCTATACTAAAAGATGCTCAGATCATAAACAGACAACCTCTCCCAGCTCTAGCTGTGCTGGCTAAAAATATCACCTATTCCCTCCTACCCTGCTGCTTTTCACTGCTTGTCTCCTACAGCTTACTGCTCCCACACCTCCTGCCAGTAGCAATACTTGCGTGAGCGCTCCCTGATCTACTTCAGGCAAGGCCATTTGATCTGTTTGAGGAAACCCAGCTGACATTGCCTGGAGAAGCTGAGGGTGAGCTCACAAAACCTCTTCTGCCACCAGAGGCAGCCTCCAGCAGTTAAACCAGCTTGTTTGTTTGCAACGGAAAAAGCCTGTCCACACCATCAGTGGCGACAGCTAGGTCACTCGGCACAGCCCTCTTGGGTGACACAGCATATACAAATGGAGAGAGTGTTTCCCCTGCCACCACAGTTACATCATCGGCCCAAATGACACCAGCTAAACCGACAAGAGCATTCCTTTTCTTGTGTCTCTACGTATCTCATCTTTCATGAAGCCACGTACCTCCATCAGATCTCAACAGGCAGTGAGATGTCAGGAAAGAGCATGAGGGTTTTGCACGTTTTCAGCCATGTCAGAGTCACAACTGTCCAAAGCTCTCCAGCACGGTGCTGGGCTGAATGGCCTCTGTCAGCCCTCTTGCAAGTTCCCAAGCTGGGATTTCCCCTGCACCTTGTGCAGTTATTTAGTAGACAAATATATAACACACTGCAATCCAGATGGCAGAATTTAGAAAAGACTGAAATAAACGTGCAAGTAGAAGAGTAGTAGAAATGCTCCTAAATGGCAGGCAAGCTTCCCCACCACAAAGAACTGTAATTACTTTAATATTTTAGGTACTTCCTGTTCTTTGACTAGAAAGAGTTAGTGAGCTCACATTTTTCTGCTGACTGGCCTCTTTTGTAGCAAGCTTGTATCTTCTGCTGCAAAGGAAATCCCACTACAGGAAACAATCCATTTTGCTCAGGTGAAAATGATCACACAAGTAGCAAAGCAGAGATTTATATAGATCTAGAATAAAACCACATAATTGCTAGAGCTTACTTTGCCTCTGAGGTCAGCCTTGGGGAAAAAAAATCAGCTATAGCTAATACTTTAAAGATAAAGTTACTAATCTTGAGCGGGTAGCGCTTTCAGTTCCTCAGTCACAATACGTATGACAAATAGAATATAAATGTAAGAAAACACAAAAATGTACTCAACCCAGTCAATAATTATTAACCATACAAAACACAATGTGAAATCATAGCTTCTGTTCTCCACAAAGACATCTTAAGCCTAGATAATTAAGGTTATGTTTCTTTGAGTTGTTATTTCTCTTGAACACACAGGAACAATCATTCTGTTACTTGTATAAATCTACTGACCTCAGCAGACGTGCTGCAGGAATATACATGCTACACAGGGGAATTCCCAAGAGGACTGTGAATTAGATTTCCTTTTCTCACCTCCTTCCCCGAGTTCTACCCGCAAATGGAAGTAGGGCAGATTACGGGTATTCCTCTGCTGAAGTATCATTATTACTCCTCAAAAAGGAACAGTAAGAGTTAGAAGTAAGAGGTGAAACAGATGCACTGTGTCATCCAACACATCATCTCTGAGTTCCCTCAGCATAAAGAATGCCCTGTATTGACAGCACACTTGAACTAACTCAAAGGTCTAGGCACAGGATCTTCTGCACCTGGAGCAGAGAAAACCATCACTGCAAACACACATATTGCTTTAAATCTGAGGAGTGATGTTTCAAACACCTGTGCTCTTGTTTCTGCATATACTTACACAGCATATAGGAGGAGCTCTTTTATAAAGTCAAGAAAAAGTACTTGTGACAGCTAGCTTTCAGAAACTCAAATATCTGGTGGTTGTTCCCCTATACACGAACTTTCCTTCCAGGTGTTTTTCTTCTGGCTTGCCTTCTGTTCTCAGCACCACCTTAACCCAAGTATCAGATTGAGGCGGGTATCGCTCTAGAACAGGTAAAGCAAATAGAAAAGCCTTGTAATTCACCTAGCAATTAGCAAAGTTTGCAGAAGTGTGTTACTGCAATTATCACTGCACAATAAAGATCCACTCTTCTGCTCAAACAACTTACTCTTTTGGCAAGTTTTACTATTCTTAAAGACTCCAGTTGTTTAATGTGTACCCCAATCACAATAGGGCAGATCTCAGCTCCATCTTTGGCCCTGTGTGTTCACTGAGGTCTTCAAAGACTCATGATGAAACCCTGCCTGTGACCAAGCATCAGGTCCCAGTTCAGCAAAGCACCCCACTGAGTGTGCAGGTCCCCTTCAACTCAAAGTTAGGCAGATACTTGAATGTCTTTCTTGAACAGAGATGGCAGCTGAACAGACAGCACATGCTTCAGTGCACTTTTAGAATGAGGTCCTAGAAACAGGTACATGTGGGTAAGCCTGTCCAGGTCAGTTTATCATGTTTTCCCAGCTGGAACTAGCCAGAGCTAACACATTACTTCCATTTTCTTTCTGGGATGCAATACACTGCAGTAGTTAAAGCTGCAGGTCACAAAAGTGTAATCTAGGGATCATGAGACAGTCATTAATCAATCAACCAGTGGAAATAGGAACTGGGTAGATATCATTATCTCTACATTACAGGTGAGGCACAGAGAGTTTGCATAACAAAGCCATAGAGAAAGAGAAGGCACTTTTCTTATTTCCCAGAGTTTTTCTCCATCTTTTCATCTGAAATTTGTTTTCTCACTCTTCAAGACTTCCTTCCCCAACTGAAATCCAGCAATTTTGCTCATTCAGAGGCAAGTCATCCCTGAAAGCTAGTTGAAGGTCTTCAATACAAAAATCAGTTAAAGAGATACAACAGGAACCTTTTTTTTTCCAGGCATACTGTAAAAGCTACCTGAACACTGCAGTGACAATGACAATGACAAGCAAAGACAATAACTAAACAAGAATTTGGACATGGAACTGAACTGCCTACTGAGTATCCACTTGTCTGCACCCCAGCTAGTACAGAATGGAGACAAGCATCACAGTGGTCTGTAAAGAGGACCAGGAAAAGACTGGCAGGTAACTGAAGGGAAAGAACTGAGGGTGTGAACTGCCAGAGCAAGGGGAGGTTACAGAAAAAATGAGAGAGAGAGGTTAGCCCATTGCCCTGGAGTAATGGCTAGCCTTTAACACATGGCCTCTGCTCCTGTCAGTATTTCTTCTTGGACAGGTTATCTCAGGAATTTATGCTTTCCAATAATTACCTTTCAGAAGGGTCTCACTTATCTTGCAAGAGGAATCCACCAGTAACCTGACCTGCATTGCTCATGCAATCGCCATCCACCCCCTCTAACCTTTCATCGCATCTCTCAAAGAAAAGCAAGCGGTTCTTCCTAGACTTCCAGTGCTGCATCAGCAAGTGCTGGCGAAGTTGACAAAATAAGGGTTTTAATGCTTAATGCTACACAAACATTGATGAGCTTGTGGGCAAAAGCAGTAAAATATTACCAGCAGGTTAAAATACCTCCTGTAGTAATGTTATATTACCCAGAACTGAAGGATGAATGCTGGTCTTGCACCACCGAAAGAACCATTTTTACCTAAGTGTTTTATTATGTTATCGCAGCAGACCTCAGAGCCAGTTAAGTATTGGTTTTAATAAATTTTGGGACTTGTGGGGCCCTTTGTTTAAGCTCTCTTCCTGTTACCCTCCCAATCTACCTTTCTGCCACTATGTGAATTGTTTTTCTTCTTGAAAGATCAGTACCAAGGGGAAGCTTCAGAGCCATTTCAGATGAACTTGTCCATCTAAAGTATACGTTATTACACTCAGTGTAATTATACTCCATTCATGCTCAGACCGAGGCCCTCCCAGGTTGGCTTTTTGTGTCAGGGACTCCATTACATCCTGTACAAGCCGATGGGCAAGAATTTATTCCCAGTACCGTAGCTGGGACAGGGAGAAGGATTCGTATTTTCTATTCTGGATGTAACAAGACATCTCTTCAGCCAGTCAGTAATCACAAGGAAATACTTCATCATGGAATTCTAAGAAAGTATGAGGCCTGACACAAGGAGTAAAAAGTCATGTAACATCCTACATAGGACCCTCTCATCAGTCCAGAAACGTATGGTCAGGGCACATGGACCATCAAATCTCTATTGCAGTGTGGGTTTGCCTCAAATGGGCCTGCAGCCACTTCAGGCAGGTACCCACAGGAATACCTCTCTCTCTCTTTTTCCTACACTGGCTACACAAGTAACTTGGCCGGGGAGAACATCCATGCCTCACTCTGGCTGCATTATTTTAAAGGAGTCACATACTGCTTTCAGACCCGTGAGAACTTTGGATCAGTGCACACACTCTCCCTGGCATTCCCATACTCCCATCTGAACAAGACTGTACCACAAGAAAGAGTTTGATGTGGGGAGAGAATAAGGGGGGAGGGCAAGAGAAAGCTGCTCTTCCCTCATTAGACTTCAATAGGTGCCTAGGCCCAGCAGTGCCGTGCTACAGTTTGGATTTATGTTCCCCAATTAACACAAATCACAGCATAAAGTTTTCTCTTTCTGTTTTGAAGGGGAAGGAAGAAGAGAAAAACCACATTCCAAGCATTTGGCATAAGAAACTTACCCAGCTATCCCCTGGGAACAAAAAAGGAGGGGAAAAAAGGCTCGTCACCACACAATTTAAAATAACCCATCTTTGCTGGCTCCACTCTGTCTCAGGGGTAGATCCAAGTCTTAGCCCCCACCCTTTAGGGCTGCAGGCCCAAAGCACTTGACTTGACTCAGGAGAAACAAAACAGCTCCAAGGCGATGGAAGGGGGAAGGGGAGAGTTCCTCCATGGGCAGCCGAGAAGGGAAGAAAATGGAAGGATCTGCCAAAAGGTCACAACATAAGGAGAGTGTGGAAGTCTTCTGCTTCTGAAGGCCACCACACGCAGATGAATCATCTTGGTGTAATTGCTACTGAGCACAAAGCAGGCAGGTAAATGTCTCCTCCATCCTCAAGTGGGGGTTCTCCATTGTGGTTAGCTTAGGCACTGCTACTATTTGACAGCAACATTGTTGGCTCTGTCACATGCACAACAGAATGACTATCTCCTTTCTCTCCAAACGCACGCTCTCCCCTCTTCTCCCCAAAGAGAACCACAAGCCACATGCACTGAATATTAAAAAATCTCAGTCATCTTTGGTGAGAGTTATGAGAGAAAAGCCCTTCAAGATATGCTTTCTTCAGAGTTTTTGTGTAACATACACTAAACAGACACTGAATCTTTCTCAGCATAAAACTAGGAGACAGCGCCATGTCACTCAGTGAAACACAAGACATTTTTGCAGAAGTCAGAAAATAACCTAATGTATTACATAGCTCAACAATGCTCAACTTGAGTTTCTTAAAACATCACATGTGGGTTCTGGAGTAATCTGCAGGCTTAATCAGAGCCTCTCTTTGCTCTATAAACAAGAAGGCTTAGCCAATATTTCAAAGCACTTGAGATGGTTCTTTACTCTTTGATGTAGTCAAAGAGAAAGGCAGAAAGATGAAGAGATGGGAAGCACCTCTTTTCACCAGCAGTCAGGAAGAAAACACAATCGCAGAGTTCTACGAGCTAATCATGGTGTGAAGATCTGACACTGCACTAAGGCATCTGCTCACAGCTTACCATCAACACACAACAATGACGACAAAGCATCAAAGACAGCATATCCCAGCACAGCAGCAGGTTACCACACCCTGGTGATTAAGTCGCTTCCTCTCAGTCCATTCAAGAACCAAACTTTTCAGGTTTGACTATCACTGATCTATACTGTTGCTTATGCACGGACAGATTGCATATATATATATACTTAAAAATGAATCACTGCCACATTGATTCTTGCTTGCAAGACCGCCATGAATGACTTCGAATATTACACTTTGGAGGAGTATACAGCTCGTGTTTGGTTTTTGAATGCAAAGAATGCCTGGTGTTTATTTGACATTTTCTGTGTTTAGATACAATCCCTTCCAGGTTGCTCTTGTTGCAGGGGCAATGAAGAGCTGGCAGATCTCTTCTCTTGCCTTCCATGTGGCTTCTTGCCAGAAAGAAGTTCAATTATAAGAAAATTATACACTTACATGAATATAAGTTCATGGCTGTCTTTCTTATACTCCTTTTGGTCTAGCAAGCCAAAAGGCTGAAGGAAGGAGGGGAAGTACAAGTACTGAGCATACTAAAGGAAAATGAACCTTCATTATGAAGCCAGGTGATAAACAGCTGGCATCTGTGTCTTCACTCAGCATCATCTTAGATGAAATAAGCAGCTCCTACTCCATTTTACCCTTCATAAGTTTGCCCACCAGCTCATGAGGTTTCTCAGTTTTGCCTGATGCATCCAAAAGTGGAGAACCAGCTGGAAACTGCTGCAGCATCTGGCAAGCATCTGTGGCAAAAATTCCTAGAGGATTTGAGGTGATAGCAGTTACAGGTATAATTTACTGTAAGGTGACATGTTTCCGAGATTGTTTTTAATACCCAAAATCTGACACTTTTCAGAATCCTTAGGCTGCACGTTTTTGCTTAGGTTTATTTGCTTCTCTGTTTTCTGTTAATTCTATCTCCATAAAAGAGAAAATCTTGATAAAATCCTGAAGAATCCCAGAACATGTGGTTCTGCAGAAAGAAGAGGACGAAGTTCCAGCAATACCCACTTTTTAAAGAGTTGCTAGTGTTCCAAAAATGACAGTAAAAATACAGTATTTTGTTTCTGCAATTATCTGCTTCCTTCAGGGTTCTATGTTCTATAGTCACTTGAGGAACATGTTTAAGTTATATCCTGAAGGACAAAACTGGCTACTGTATTAGTATCTTTCCACGTGATTGCAACTGTCAATACATTTGAGTACAGCAACAGCACAGAAAAAAAGGTGGAAGCAGAAAAAATACAACCTGATTTTCTAAAACATTTAATATTGCAGGGACATGTAAATTACAGCAAATTACATTTTAGCTTCAGTGTGGATTTAAGGCCTGAATCTGAACTTCAGAAACATCACTTCCCCGTGTGATTGTACACTTGGTTGCCATCAAAGCTTGCATAGACTGAGCACTCCATTCCGATTCCTCCTAGTATTTTACGCTCACTTTGTTAAGGGAAAAAGACTGCACAAGATAGAAGAAGAATGAGGCTACAGCTTCTGTGCTGGTATTTGCCTATGTACTGAGGGATTTGTTCAAAGACCGCTGGGTTGAAAAGACAGGTGCCAACGCAAATCAGTCCAATGGGGAAACTGCTAAGCATGGCTCCCACTGAACAAAACAGCAATACCATTGGGAATGTCAAATTTGAATAAGGAAGGAAAGATGGCAAGGAAAGAGTGAAAAGGGAGCAGTAAATGGAACAGCACACAGCAGGGACGTTGTGTCTTTGAACAACAAAGGACTGGAAATTACAAACTGAAAGATGGAGCCCAGCCTCCAGCAAACCCAGAAAATAACATACAAGGTATGTAGCACACAGAACTCCACAAAAAACTAGGTACAAATTCTCAATATTCTAAAAAATCTTAAGATCATATAGCTAAAAAGACCAGGACTCTCAATCCGCCTCAGAAAGAGAAAAAGGGCATCACTGGTGTTCTAAGGCGTGCACAGTTCCAAGGCATTCATGGGATGAATGTGCTTAGATGGTCACATGAGGTGATCCACATCCCATTCTACAGAGAGAGGCAAGGGAAGAGACCAAGAAGACAGTTGACAGCATCTCGGACTGTGAACTCTTCCTATGCATCCTTCTTTCCAAATCACAATGCATACAAGGGATGGTCAGACCTCAAAGCTGTATATAAAGGCCCATTCAGAATGCTAGACCTGAAACATCATGGTAGCGAAAACTTAGGTCAGGCACAAGTCCACATCTCCCCAGATTTGGGACCTTCACAATGTGGTATTTGACTGAAACTTTACCAATAGGTTCCATATTAAACTTGAGATTCAGGCATATCTCCTATTTTAACTGGAAAAATAGGCAGGAAGGGGATGAATTCCAAGTTCAAGAAGCTTAACCACAGACTTATGGTAAAGTCTCTCTTGTCCTGATATTCCCATCTTTCTTCCTGTATTCCAGATACCACCTGCACCTGGTACTTACAGTATTTTCAAATCAAACCACTCAAAAAAATCATGAGTTGGGTCCTGTTTCTGAACTGATAGATTATTTTAGATGTAGCTATTTCTACAGCCAGCAGAGCCAGAAATTTCAGCTATAAAACTGAAATTTTCACACAGTCTCTGGCTTCTAGAAGCTGGAGTTGCTAAGAAAGTTACAGATTTTGAAAGCATTAACAAAATCACTGTCAAATGCCTAGAGAATAAACACAGAATAATATTAGCATGTTAGTCCCTAACACACATCTTAGCATAAACTGGTAATTTGAGTTCAGTGAAACCTCTTTCTCCACTAGCCAGGTCTCTCTTAATTAAAAAAAAAAAAAAAACAAAAAAAACAAACCTTTAAATACAGCCTGTTTTTCTTTTGTGAAGCAAATGCTTTCCTGGAAGAAGGCTGACTCAGTTCCTGTATACTTCAGAGTACTTTTGACTTCCATCAGTGCAAAAGGAGAATCAGGACACTTTGTACTATTCTTCCTATAGCTCTGTAACACCAGAAGACATTTTAGAGGGACTGACAAGACTTTAAAAAGACCATATTGAAGGGGACAGTTTAGGCTACTAAAATTAAAGTAATCAATCAACCCAAAGGCAATTCTCATCATTTAGCCTGTTTGTTAAATATTTTGCCTTCCTAGGTTTGATTATGAAACTTACAATTTGCAGTCTGTTGCGGTCCCTGGAGCTTGATTCTGTCTTGAATAAACCAGAAAAATAAACCATGGGCAGAGACTGAGGCAGCACCAGGAACCCTTCCTGTCCCTGCTTTCATTCAGCCAGCACACCCCAAAACTGGCTGATGAAGTTGAAGTGTCAGGACACAGCAGAAGTCACATCCCATGACACCCTCCAATGACTTCCCCACAGCTACAGAGTCAAGACTGGAAATAAAAATGGCTGCCTTTTTTTGAACAAAAATGGGTCCTCAATTTCGAACATAAACATATCTTTGATTTGCCTTCTCCCTTTCTTGACATCTCCCAGGGAGAGGGTCTGAAAATAGCAGTCACTCCTCACTCTAAAATGAAATTTTCCCAATTTTATCCCACTGAAAATCCATTGAATACCACAGGGCTTAACAAGGATGGACTTCGTCCTACCTTTTTGCTACAGATAGCATTTTACTGTCACTAAGGGAATAAAATAATCATAAGAGCATAATGATAGCGTGTGTTTTGCTAGCTGCTGTTCTTCACGTGGGGCAATCACTAGCAATTCTCAGATTTAATCTCTCCCTTCCCCAACCATGCAGTTGATTACCACTCTCACTCCCAGTTAAAAATCCTTGATCAGCATAAAGCACATAAAGGAGTCTCTGACCCCAGCTAAGGGAACAACAAGAGATGACATTTGGTTCTTTGAGAAAGGAGTAGATAAAAAGGAAAAATGACAGCTGGAGTCAGGAGGAGCTAGTTAGTGGATTGCAGACCCAGGAGGGTGCAGGGTGGGGGCCCACGAAAGAGAAACAAGAAGAGACTGAGGCCAGACTGTTCCCTCTCCTTCCTTAGGTCTCCTTTGAGTCAGTAAGAATGACTGCAGCAGATGTCAGGACCCATGGGGATCACTCCTTTGGCTTTCTTATGCCTTCAAAAAAGGTAACCTAGAAAATAGAAGAACTATTGGAGAAAAAAGGAAAAGGAACCAATATCTCTGCTTTGGCACGTGGGAATGAATACAAAGGTGAGTGCCAACTTGTAATGACCTGTGGTATGTAAATACGCTTAAGCCAGCAGGAGGAATTTTTCTGGGTCTGGTCCAACAGGGGCAATCATTTACAGGATTTGCCTGGGATTAACCTGTGGTTTCCACTTCAGGATATAAAGGAGAAATACAATAAGCAAGCACAAGGCAAGCGGCAGTTGTAAGGAGCATCCCTGTGCTTTTCCAACACACACCACGCAGCCAGAGCTGGCTTGCAAACACACCTGGCAAGCACGCCTCGGTTCTGGGAACATCCCCAGAGAGCAATCAATAGGCCTGCGCATGCGTGGACGCGTGTGTGCTCACACGTGGGTGTGTTTCTCAGCACGCTGCACTGAACACACGAGATTTCATCCCTTTCTAAAACATCAAATCTCATTCAGCATTACTCAGGACACCAGACATAAAACAATAAATTTTAGTCCAAGGCATTTTAGGCCAAATTCACTGCCACTGGTGTAATTCCCTTGAAGTTCATGGAATTACACCAGGGAGAAGGAGGTTGGCTGTTTAATATTTGCAGCTTGCCAAATTGTGCATCTGTGTTGGTTCTTTTGTTTTGGAGACACAGTTCTCCAAATTATCATTATGAAGGAGATTAATTTTTGTTTTAAAAAGACCACATTCTCGGGGCACAGTAAGAAGTTCACTTCTATCCACCAAGTCCCTTTTCCTCCACTCCACACACCCACAGATGGACCCTTAGGCTTTTTCAGATTTTCAAATCTGCAAAGGTGTACAAAGACACTGACGACTTTAAAGGCTTCCCATGAGAAGTCATTTCCTGTGGTGGAACAACTTAGCAATGACAGTGTTGGATGAACCTTCCTATCTTTCCAAGATTCATGTAAAGCATCTTAAAAGAGACATTCAAGTGAAAATGGTGTGTTTTGGCTTTGTGCACCAGGAGCAAGGGGAAGCCCAGGAACTGCAGAAGAGGAGACAGAGTTCTGACCTCTGAACACGCTTTTGTCCACTTTTGTAGCAGGGAAGTTGCATGCACTTGAGGCACACTCATTGCCAGCAGAGTTTTTTTAAACCAGATTCTTCCAAAATCTGTAATCCTCTCCTTTATAACAATAGGTGTTAAAAATGCTATAGTTTGGAGGTTTCCCATTTCATCATTCTGGTAAACCCACATTCAAAGAGGAGGAAGTTGTGTGGAGTCTTGAAAAATAAAAAAACACCCCACTACTGCTTTCCTTTGATGGGCTAGTCAGGAACCATCTTTCCAGACCACTTGTTTGACTCAAAGGCAAGAAGTAGTTTACAGTGAAACAAACAGCAGCTAATCAAGATGAACCTATTTGCTTATACAGCCTTACTGGCTAAAACACGGCACCAGCCCTCAGTATTATTTATCTTGGAGGTGGCAACAATAGAAAGTGAGCAACTGATTACACAGCTTCTCCACCAATTATGAACCAGCATTTATCTCCCCTGTACGACGGAGATTGAACTGGGCTCTTCAGCCTTTCCTTAATATTTCTCAAGCACCCAGTAATATACTCAGCACCTTGTCTAGCAAACACAAGCAAAGCCCCAGCACCAAAACCACTTTACAACACTCAACAGCAGTCTCCCACACCTGCACCTGGAGGGCAAAGACGAATGCTGTTACAGAAAAACGTGTGAGCACTCAAAGTCAGGGACTGTGTTAGTACATGTTCATGCAGTGCCTTGTGCAGCAAGGCCCAAATGCAGAGTGGAGCCCCTGGGCACAGGGTAGGTTTCTTCTTCTTTCTGCATTTAGAAAAATCATGCAAGATAATACAAAAGGCTCAACTGATAAGGTCTGGGAAAGAATAGTTTATCTGTTTTCTCTGTAAATACCAATAGCTCATTATAGGGGTTTCATGTTATTTTCATCTGAAAGGCAAACCTGCTATGATGGGAATGAACTCAGCCAAAACCAAAAAACAGGGCACCAGTGTAACTGGAAAAAGAGACCAACAGTCTGAGAAAGGGAAGTGCTCAGCATTCACCATGGGAAGGAAAAAAATTAAAATAAAAAAGGAAAGACGAGGAAGAACACTAATTAAAGACACAGTGTGGATGCAGGAGAACACACAGAGATCCCCCCACCCCACCCCTGCCATCCGTATGACAGTGCTGCTTTGTGGAACAGAACAATAGGTACATTATACTAACCTATAATTATCCCGAGAAGAATGATAGCAAAGTCAAGGCATTACATGAACATTGGAATATTGGATACAATCCCATAAGAAGCAAGGGGGTGGAGGAGGAGCTTTAAAAAGAGATTGAAACCTTCGCAGCACAGAACATCAAAGAGGAAATTTCATGTTCTCTTTGCATTATTTGGGTTTTTCTTTTATTTGATGTGATGATTTAAACACAATTCCCTTTTTCATGCATTTCTTGGCTTCTTTATGCTGCAATTGGTTCCAGCACTGTAACACCCTCCTTCGATCCATGGTGGATCTGGCGCAAGCAAGAGCTCAGCTCAGTGTGTGACTGCACCACGTGTATAAGCAGTGGGAGACGAGAAAGGTGGATGGAGATGTACTCCAGCTCTGGACAAAGAAAAGCAAGGGGCTGGTGATTCAGTGAATGCATAATCAAGCGTTACCAAGACACAAGGCACACAGGCACTCAATACCTGCACTCTCATTCCAATCAGATAGCAGGTACTGAAATACAGGAAGCAGTGAGGCACAACTCTACACCTGTTTCAAACATGCCGCTTGCATTTGTAGGGTTATGCAATGTTGGGGAAATACTGGAAGAAAAACTTGGAGTTGTGCGGTTTTGTTGCTTCTGTTTGTTTTTAAGAGACAGGATGTTGCATTAGACACTTTGCTCTTGTCCCAAAGTACCAAAAAAGAGTGGAGTAGCCTATTGATTCTGCAAAATCTGAATGTTCCCCCTTGATTTTTTTTTTTTTTTAAAAAGTAGGTATCTATGACAACCTGGTGTAAGCTTGGTATCGTTTGGTCAACAGAGTGGACCATGTAGAGTATGCAAAAAAGCAGACTAACATAAGCACCTCTTCCTTCATTCACGCTAGGTGGACTCTGCTCATCCCTGTAGACATGACTGATGATGAGCCCTTTTTCCTCCAAAGAGAATGTCCAACCACTCCAGCACACTGTGTCTCAAATGATGAGCAAAGATTTAAAAAAACTCCTAACAGAACAAAGAACAGCTCTTGTGGGATCTTGCCATGTCACTTGTGCACAGTGGCACTCGAGCTTCCCTGCCTGCAGCATGGTCAGACGTGCTTCCTCTGCTCTACAAGCCACTTGTGCTCTGTAGCTAGCAAATGCCAACGTGAAGAGTTACTGAAGGTATTTACAGCCCAGTGGTGACAGGGCAGCACTCAGAGCACTGTTCCCTAATGGGATTCAGACCTCATCTAGTGTTCAAAGTTGGAAAGGGAATCCAGGAGCCCCTACTTTAAATGAAGCAGGATTCCTCTCATCACCCAGTTGGTAGCGTTTAGCCTCTGTAGGAGAGCTCAAGAGGTCTTGCTAAGTTTGTGTAGACCCAGAAACCAAAACCACTGCCACAGGCTGGGGCGAGTGCTGAACTTAGCAGGAAACGTGTGGCACTGCTGAGTGCAGGAAATGATCAGGAATACTTCACCTTTGTGGGAGAAGGAACACAGGTTCCTGTGGAGCTCAAAAGGCAAAGGGAGCTGGAACTGCTTTGCATGGAGGCAAAAGTTCAGTTTGCCCTGTTTGAGGGAGGAGCTCCCAGGCTGGAAACAACTTGGGACTGGGCCACTGGCTCTGAAGAAGAGAGGTACTGCCCACCAGCTGTGTGACCATCAGCACTCTGCCTCTGCAATTGCGGGGCAGCTCCTGAGCCAGCCTGCTGCAAGGTCCTGCAAGGGGAAGGTGAGAGCAGGGCTCTGCCTGAACCAGGCAGACAGTCTGAAAGCAGTTTTTGCATACCAAAAGCCTGCTGGATGGTAATTTTGGGGAAAGAAAGTAGAAATATGCATTCTCTCTGCATATATCCCCACTCACAGCCCTGCCTGCAGCCACAGCCAAAAAGTCAGATCCCATGCTCAAGAAAATAGATTAATAAGCATTCCCCCACTCACTTTGCTAATGGGTCCCCAGTCCCCTGTCCTTTTTGGCTGCCCCAAATAAGCAGGGAGGGGAATGGGAAAGATATGACACATTCCTATGCTCCATCATGCCTCCTCGCACTGAGCAGAGAAAAAGACAGGAACATCTGCAAGAGAGATAAGCAGCTGTCTGGCCCCATTCAGCAGCACGGGGGCCTCTCTGTTCCTGTTAACAGGTGTTAATACAGACAGTGACCAAAACGTGCTCTCAGTTGCATCAGGTTAAAAAGAAAAAGAAAATCGGCATAACTCCATTGACTCAGGAAGAATGGTTCCTGATGTCATGCTCCTGAAGCTGTGAGCAGAATCTGGCACACAGGCAATTACAGAGTAAGTTAGAGGAGACAGGAATCACCCAAGGCAGCCAAAACAGGGCATGAATACAACTTATTTACAGAGAATGCTGGATAGAGCAGTGCTGACCCTATTTTTTTACTCTAGAACAGATAACCTCAATAATAACAACCTTTTTTTTTTTTTTTGGAGACACTGTAATGGAAAACTTACCCTTGCCATTTCACACTTCTCTCACTACAGACACCCAGCTGATCTCATACCCCTCCTCCCTCTGCCACATCCACACATATACGACTATCCTCTCCGTACAGTGCAGCAACTCGTATTTCATCTGTACCACAGGCTTCATGAGTTTGTAACGCTGCCCACCGAGTGTTGTCAAAAAGCCACCAGCTGGAAAGGATACTGGAATGAAATCTATGCAGCTCTGTGGCCTTCCGAGTGATTACAACTATGACACTTAAACCCGCTAATGTGCTAAGCATTTTCTGGCAAAGTTGGTGGGTTACTATGGTATTTCAGGAGGGGGCAGGAGCTTGAAAAGATGCCTTCCTTGGGGAGGAGCAGAAGGAAGGAGACAAAAATGTAACAAGGCAAATTCCTCATTGGTCTGATATTCAGCAAACTCCTCAAACTTGCCATAACAAGGGTTACATTTCAAAGATCCGAAAACAGCTTCCCAGGACAAAAATAAACTTGTGTGTTCCTGCCAGGTGGATACACAGGACTGCCTTTTGATGAATATCTTTTGATTTCCTAGAAGAAGTAGTAGTTTCCCTGCCTCTTGCCCCTGTTCTGGCTTTGGTCAAAGCAATGTCTGGTAGGTTTACTCTCATGCTTTCAAATTTTTTCAGCAGAAATCGCTCTGTCCCTATGTCCTTTTCTGACCTAAGTCAGATGAGAAACAGAGAGGAGGCCAACCCAGAAGCACGACAGGCTTTGGTAAGTGGAAAACCTCCAGGACTGAAAGTGCTCACCAACTGCTCGTCATTCCTACTAAACTGGGGGCCCAGGCAGGTTTGGCTGAGAAGCACAGCAAGGCATGGGAAGTCCAGCAGAGCCCCAGGCAGGCGCCTCATGCAGGATGCCCCACACTTCTCATCCCGTCTCCTCTTGCAAGAACTTTTGTATGTTTGTTTCTCGCCCGCTGTTCTGCACACACTCAAAACTTGCTCAAAGAATGCCATTAGAGTACGTGCTGTCAAGTGCTGTTAGCTTAACAACCTGTGGGGGAAAATATAAAAATAATTTTTTCTGAGGTAAGGCCATCTTTGGAACTATTTTAAAATAGTGGTAACAAGCTGTTCTGAGACAGAGCTTTGATTTGAGTTGATGTTCTTATAAGAATCAGAACATTAAAGAAAAAGCACTAAAAGGTAGAGTCAAAGAACAGCCAGAAATAAAAGCACACCAAATACTATGGTATTTGACAGCCCCTCCACTCACACATGCGTAGTGCTGGAAGATGGGAATACCTCCAGAACAAAAGAGATGCAGAAAGAAAGCCAGAGCTCACTCAAGTTACACTAGTGAGCCAGACATTTTTGCAAAGTAACACAATTTCATACTTACAATATTGTTATGGACCAACTACTCAACCAAGGGAAGGTCAAAGTGCATTTGTTATATGACTAATAGATAAAAGGAGACAAAAGGAATCTTCCATGAGGAAGTTAGTTTATGGTGTCAGTCTCTTTTCGCAAGTAACAAGTGATAGGACAAGAGCAAATGGCCTGAAGTTGCACCAGGGGAGGTTTAGATTGGATATTAAGAAAAAACTTCTTCACCAAAAGGGTTGTCAAGCATTGGAATAGGCTGCCCAGGGAAGTGGCTGAGTCACCATCCCTGAAGGTATTTAGAAGACTTGTAGATGTGGTGGACTTGGCAGCGTTAGGTTTATGGTTGGACTCAATGATCTTAAGGGTCTTTTCCAACCTAAATGATTCTGTGATTCTATGACAGTGAACATTATGTTCAAGAGCAGTGTTTGACCCGAGAATATGTCAAAATAGTAAAATGACACATGACTTAAGACATATAACTGATCAGTAGCATTGGAAATACATGGAAGCAAACTGATGAATCAATCCTCTGGTAAAACCAAGACCTCAGCTTTTGCACTAAACCTAGCATGTTCTAGGGCACCTAATGGTCTCACTTTCTTTAAGGACCTCTTTAACAGAAACAGATTTAAACAGAATTATTGCACATGTGAACATTATTCCATAATTGTGAAAACTAAGAGTAATAAGAAAGATGCCTGCTTAGCAGAGATACAAGGAAGCAAGTGATAAGCAGGTAGCCCCCTTCTCCAGACCTCCATGCACTTTCATTAAATGTTGCAGTAGTCCCCATTCAGAATAAAATTAAACACCATCTCTTCATACCCCTCAGCATTATCAACAAATTTTCTCTGCTGTCACTGTAGCTTATTCCTCCCCTTCTAGAGGGTCTGGAAACTAGACAGGGCCAAGGGGTGTATACTAAAAGGAAGCAGCTAATAGCAAATTTCACTACCTTTCAAACAACATCCTGTTCTTGTTCTCCCAGCAGAGAGGCTGCTAGATCAATTGCTTCGTACCATCTCCCCTATCATGCGGGTGCAGGTACTACCTCATATAATCTACTTAAGGGTAAAATATCTGTGAAAGTCAACACTCTGCCACTTACTTAGGGACAAATTTGCAACCAGCAAACATCACTGAGGACAAGGTGGCACTTCCTTCCCTGCAAGCATTGTCCCTGTGAACACACACTGCCTTAGCCCTATTTTTCATCACCGGAGACTGCAGGCCAGAATGTGCAGGACAAACCCAGCGTTACAAAGCTGGGATCCCCATTTCTGAAGGAAGGTCTGCACCAGGCCAGAGAAACTTGCACATTCCCAGCCAAGTGTAAATGCTTCAAACTTTCTTGGTCAGCACAGGCACCTGTTTACAATCTACAAACACTGTCTATCTCTGTAAACCTCCCCTCCTGAGGGCTTTACTGAATTAAACCCCACAGGAGCCCCTTGAGGGAGTTATCTGCACTTTTGCTGATAGAGGAGGTAAAGGCACAGGGAGGACATGAACCCTCTCCAAGCACAGGACCTGCTACATTAGCTTTAACACCTGCACTATTTTAATCAACCAGACATGCTTTATCTCCTTCCCTGACTACTACACAGCCACTCTGCCATAGTCCCACAATCAGTTTAAGCCCACAATAGCTAGAGCTGACCTTAAAATAAATGTCCTCTACCCTTCTCTTGCCACTGTTCCCACCTTCACACTGCTTTCCCCTTTATGCCAGCACAAGCTCTCATATAATCACTAAATGTAAAACAATGAGGTAGGGGGGGAAAAAAAAAAAGTTGTAAATGCAATTGGTTCTCTGGCCTGAACTACTCCATGGCTGGTAAATAAAAGGTAGTGTCGGGGTTGGGACATATAATCAGGGACAGCTGGAGGACAAGACTGCAGCGCTGGTTTAAACCAATTATGGACCTACACCATCAGTCAGCAAGTCCTACACATCCTTCACTGATCCAGTTAATTTTTTCAGATTTTGAAAGAGATGGAAGCAAGGAGGTTATAGGAGTTGTTTCTGTTGTTTTAACATATCTGGAGGATCTTCACCCTAACCCTCAGAAGTCATGGACTTGTTATTTCAGTCTCATTTTATTCTGTTAGCACCTTCAAAGTTTCTGCCATCCATGCTGCCAAGTTTTTCCAGGAACAGACTAGTCAGTATTACTGTGCCTGTCACCTTGGGCTTTCCGCAAGGCCACAAAGTTCAAGTTTCCTGCAATTTCTTCTTGCAGTGCTGTTACTCTACCACTTTCTTCTCTCATTCTGAGCTACCAACCGTACTTCCTTCTATCCACTCTGTCCAGTTTCTCTGCTTCATATGCAAGCAACCCAGTAACATACTTTCAAGAGCAAAGATAATAAAAAGCATGCCTAGATCTTTCATTAAGAGATTACCCTTGATACAAGTTCAAATGTGGTTCCCTGTTCACCTAGATGATATTGTGAAGGCACACCAATAGAAAAGCCTCCGAAGAAGAAAGAAGCACTGTTTAGTGAGAGATAGCACAGGAATTCTTTCCAAATGGATAGTCCGCATGCTACTCATAAGCCACCCTATCAACAGGGAGCACAGTCGCTCTTGCACATTTCTCAACATAACATATCAGCAAAAAAGTGTCTCTGATTCAAAAAGAACTGCTCATAAGCAGCAGGCACAACCCTTGTGATATCATTCATGTTGGATGCACCATAGCCAAATATGATGGCGCTTCACTCTGCTTGGAAGCAGAAACGCATCTGCTTTGTGTTTTTACCCCCTCTCTCCTCCTTCGCATACTACAGAAACCCATTATACTAAATCACAATGGTGATTCAGAAAGAAACCTTTATGAACAGCGTATTCCATTTCAATTAATGTTGCTGCCAGTGGAGAGTACTTAGGCAAAACAGAACTTAAATAAAGAACGACGTGCTTTTGTGACATGTCCTCTAAGTGCCACATGGTACATATAGAGCCTGTTACTTCCCACTTAATCCCCAAGGCCTCAGCCAGAAGTTACCACCCTTGCCACTATCCAAGGGGCTTGTGCAAGCATTCCCTAACCTTCACCAGTTGAGAGAAACTCAAAGAGACCTACTGCTCAAATTATTTGTTTATGCTAATCTAAATTATTTTTTAAAGCGATATCTAAAAGGAGGAGCTTAGCTGGCACACCAAGGGGACATTAACTTTCAGCAGAGAGGCAAAGGCAAGCTGAAAGAGAACTGCTTCAGCTGCACAACTGCAGCTCAGAGTATGTACATATATTGCCTTGGCCTACAGCCACCCAGCATGATGCGGATAACTAGAGTCACATGTTCAGTTCAAGTGTAATGAGTTCAGCCTTTCATCAAGCTATGATATGTAAACCGTGTGTCTATAAATAAATAAATATTCCTCTCCAATGCTCCTGGTAGCCTCAACAATCTTCTGTGGTACATTAAAACAAACAAACAGAAAGAACCTTAGCTTCTTCTGGATCAGCTCACGCTGCAGCTGATACGAGCACCAAGTACCGTCGGTGATGTCAGGTATGTCACTGGTAGGAGGGAGAAGCCCCTAACTGCCAAAGCCCTGTTGGCTCCAGAAATAACTCAGTATCTGCTGGGATGCTCCACAATTACAAAAGATTTCTCACCAGTATGGTTGCTGGTCCCCAATATTTGCCCTCCTTACACTGCCGTATCATGAACTACTTGGGCACATATTTCAAAGGAGGGCTGTGTTTCTATGAGTTAGTTTGAAACCCCAGGCAGTACGGAGTGCGTAGCTGGTACTCCATGAAGCAATGCTCTGCCCTCAGTGAGTCACTATTGAATCAAAGCCCAAATTCGATGTTAACGGAACACTGTGCGGATGCCCAAATCAGCTCTGAGGTGGAGGTCCTGACACACTGTAATTGTTGGAGATCCTATAGAATGTATCATATGAGTAAAATGCACACCAGGGGCAGACTGCACTCCACTAAAACTCAGCAGTGAATTTGACCTCATGAAAGCAAAAGAGAAACTTATTCCTAGGGGGAGAAGGAAAAGGAGTTGTGTGGCGATTTTGTAATCCTCATGCTAGGCTGTGAACTCTCCTGGGAAGAGCACTCACCTTCTGTTCCACCCACAAGAAAAACCTCCCAACAGTGCCAACCCTCGCTACAGTGGAGTGGGAAGGCTGGGGGTCTCTTGTAACAAAGCTTTCAGTAAAAGGACCACCACCGACTTCAAAGTCACATTCCTCTCAGAAGGTTTTTAACCTCCTGTAAACATAAGTCATCCTGAAGGTCACTGTAAGGAAGACACTAGGAAAAAATAAAAAGAAAAGCTAATGCTCTTCTGTTTGCCTGCACTGCAGTTTTGACTATTCTTTGCTTATATTTGGATCTCGCCATTTTTCCCACCTTTCATACAGAACAGATGAGGAAAAAAAGTACATGAAAAATAGAAAAACAATTAAAAAACAAGTATAAGGCAAATGTAATGTCCGAGTCATCTATTGAATTTGTTTCATGCCAGTAGTCCCTTTAATTCCTCCAATTCAGAGTACTTTTCCATCTTCTTTCTCCAAAACTTGTACAGCCAGAAACAGACAACATGTTTCCATGTTGTAACCATCCTTATAAATATTTCATAATGTACATATACTCATGCTTGAATAAGCCCTATATAGGAAATCCATAACAACATTTTAGTCTATAGACATCTCCGTGAACTAAAATAAACAGCCTCCTCTCAAACACCTGCATTTGGGGCAGGCATGCAAAGCTGGCTAATTGTTTCAGGACTAATTCACTGCTTTGGGAAGTTTTATTACAGCTCTCTAGCCAGCTTCTTTGGAATCTCACTAGCAGATCAGTTCAGTTGCAATTTGGACACAAACTGCCTGGTCTGGCACAGCTGAGCTAAGATTCCACTTGAGCACAGCCCTCCTCCGGGACAGCAGAAACGGCTGCCTTCCCAGCAGGCTCACTATCCCGCAAAAGCGCTTTCACTCTATTTTGGCTTTTTGACTCCTTTTTTGCGAGCTGGAATGTGACAGTGATAGAGGAGAAAACTTTTACTTTTCAGAAATTTGTCATCCAAGATGGTTCAATTCTAGTAACGGCTCAAGTTGTTTCTTGGTAAATGTTTGTACTATTCTTACTAAGGGTTCTCCTGATGTACAGTGCAATAATGACAATTTGTACAACTGCCTCTGAATGTCACTTTTGTTCTTTATACCGGTGGGACAAGTGAGGAGTGAATGTGGATTTATACTTCCTCTGTTAGATGCAAGAGTACCATCAATTGGTGCGGGTCAGTCTATACCTTGACCATTGTATTTTCCCTACAGGATTCCCTACAGGATTTTCCCTACAGGATTCATAGATAACTATGACAATCCATCAACAAAAAGAGTTACTGGCAAGTAATACTACCCTACCCAAGTACAAACACCCTCATTTCTGAAGCATTTAGATCTGCAATGAAGACTAACAAAATTCGTGGTTTTCAGCCACATTCTGAAATAAAGGGGGCCAGGGGAGAAACTAGAGAAATGCTTTGAAAGAATTTCATTAAACTTGTATCCTCACACAGTTTCTTGGGAGTCTAAACCCAGTCAATAGGGGTCAGATGATGATACCATGAGCACCTGTACCATAGTGAGCCTGTTTCTTCAGGACCACATGTGCCAAGAACTTTCTTGAAGAGCAAGTTACCTAAGGAAATTGCACCAGTTTCTTCTGTGCGCAGAAGTCCTCAGCTAGCTTCAGCTGGAATGGTTACAATACCGCCATATCAGAGGTTACTGCCCCAGTTTTGTTGAAAGAGGTGACTAATTTGCATCAAGCAAAACAAACTGGGTTAGCTTAGATAGTTCAAATTGGTCGTCAGAACTAAACCAACTGATTTCACCTGAAATGAAGGCAGTCGCACACAAACTGCTCTGCTAGGAGGCTGGGGCAGCAGTAACTTCTGGGAGCAAGGAAGACATAAGGAGCTTATAATTGCAACATCACTCATCAAAAGATGTCCCTTTCTGGACTAACTACATTGGTTAAAACATGTATGTTTTTAACTCAATGGCTTTCTATTTTGCTTTAGATACGTAATATATCATTTACCTTAAATTAACTGCTTACCATTTACTTTCTAACTGAAAGAATAAGAAAGATGTAGCTATCTCACATAGTCAAGGCCTAGTATTTGCGTAGATGGGCAGCACAGCCAGTGAGAGTTTCCACTCCTGCTAACAATATTGGACAGGTTCATCTGAAAGGAGATTTAAGTTAACAGATCTGGAAATCCAGCAAGAAAAACTAACTTCAGTTAAATCTGTTTAAGTGGGAAAAGAAAGTAGCCTGCATGGCTACTACAAGCCTGAAGTGTGTTATCTTATTTATCCTAATGAAGACTTTGCCTCTGATGTGGAAAGTGTTTACAGAACCACAGGGTACAAGAGATTCTAATTATAAATCTTTGGTCCTTTTTTTTTTTTTGGTTACTTGGTTTCTTGAGACAAAATTTGTTTCTGCCATAACTCCAGTGAAGTCTGAGTTAAGCCTGAGATGAACTCTCTAGTTAAATAATGTTTAGAGAAAAAAACATTTTATAGGAACAAAACAAAAAGAGATTTCACACAGTGTAACTGTTAGGTATCTTTTCTAGCAGGAAAAACAAGGTTCTAGAGAAATTAAAGTGGCAGCTGACCTTAGGAAGAAAATCAAGGTAAATGTTAAGACTTCAGCACTTGTTTTGCAGAGTATCAAAGTTGCTGTACTTGTATTAGCTAAAAATACTAGGTGAAAGCACTGTAACAGAGCTATGTACTTAAGAACATGAATTCTTGTCTCTCGCAAAAAAAAAATCCAAGAGACACCTGTTCATAAAAGTTAAATTAGTGGACTACTGACTGTTAAGAAGTGACTGAAAATACAACCAGGCCTTGCATTTGCTGTAATTCCCACTCAGGCCATTTTTATCCTTGCCTCAAACATATTCTAGAGCTTGTGACTGGCTCATGCTAAAACTGTTGTCTCCCACACAGCAGGACCTCCCAGCCTGGTGTAATATTTTTACCTCTGCCTGTGATACCAGTGGAGATCCTAAGGACAGTGAGTGAAGCTGTTTTTCAGGTACACGTGAGCCCATCATGTGGAGATGCACAAATTCTCAATCAGCCATCCACTGCTTTTCACTAGTGTCTGTAGAGGACAGCATATGGCGGAGAGTCTTCCCGCTGTAGATCCCCAACGGCAGTCTCCCTTCCCCACTATTCTCATGAGCATCTTTATGCTTACGAGAGATGTTCTGAGATTCCTGCCTGAACCTGCTTCCCACCATCACTTGGACTACAGGACATTAAGACTTGAGAAACGGAGACAAAAGAGTTGACAAAGGAGTCTAAGAGTTGACAAACAGAAGGTTTCTACTCTGAGAGACTTGTCTGGGAGTGGGATAGAGGAGGATTTCTAGCACAGAAAAGACAGGAGAGGAGGAATAATTGCAGAAATGGATGATTGATTGGACTCTGCCAGATACAGACCTTCACTGGCCTTAGCAAAAGATGGGAAATTAGTAAATTACAAAGTAGATTCTTTAGGCATGGAGGACACTCAGTGAAGGGTTAATGTGTAAATGTGAAGCAATTTGTTCAAATATATATTTCTTTGGCCAGCCTTGTGCTATGCCCTGTCATCCAGGAAAGCCAGATTAAATTCCCATCCCAGGGTTTTGGGTTTGTTTTTTTTTTGCTCCCTGGAGTGACAGGCTAATTAAGGAGTGACAGAGGCTGTCTCAGAAGAGTCCTGTTCAAATATCAAAGAAACAGATGCAGCAAGACAGACAGACCTTCACTGCTAGCTGATGCTCAGAGAAGCTCTCTCCCACTGCACCATGCCACTACTGGCTTGTCACATGACATGAAAGAGACTCTGTTTTTCTTTTATCACCTCTCTAAACTAAGAACTGTGCAAGTTGTGGGAATTAAACTAGTGAAATCCAGGAGCAAGGGGAGAATCAGGTACTCGGTGTTTTACAGTGAACCTTAAGCAGAGAAAGAAAAAGGAGGGGAAGTAAAGTAATCTCACACATATCAGAGAGGAATGTTGGCTTTGTTTAGCCAGTGACTTCAGTAAGAATGAAATCAGCTTGTGATATCTGCAAAATAAAGTTGAACCCATTGTGCCATTGCTATCAGGCAGTATCAGAGTTTGGTGTAACTGGAATACATCGCTCTGTATCTCACGAAGGCCACAGGCCACTTACTATTGAACAAGGGGGTGAAGAGCAGAGTCACGCAGCTCCCCGGGAACAGCCTGCTTCACTCCCCCACTGCCAGTCCGAGCTCCAGCTGTACAGAGCACTTCTTGACTGTTTCATTTTGGACGTAACCACCACTCAGCACATCATTAGGACTGCCTGGACCAAACCCAATGCTCTCTACAAAACAACAGCTACTCTAAAACATTATGTCACTGGGACAGCTCAGGCCTTTAAGGATTTACCTGAGAGGCTGACGGGATATAGGAGACTGTACATAATATCCTAAGAAAAAACAAGCAGGATCACTGCTTATCTTCTCTCGTAATACAGAACCAGGGTGAGTACTTGCTGAAGACCCTACGGAGGTTATTTCTGTGTACATATTTTCAAAAGAAAACTACATCTGCCCGTCCAAAGAATTTTAAGGATTTATACCCCTGAGCCTGGCACAGATACAAAGCTGATGAACAAAATGTTCCTTCACAGGCTTCTGTCCTGCCCCTTACTGTGGTCGTTGCATGTCCTGTCACACAGTGAAGCTAGACTTTCCACTAAGATCCTGACCACTGCTCAGAGGTTTCCTGTTTGCTACTATGAAAAGGTGATTTATTTATTTATTATTATTGTTTTGAATTGCTTAAGCTGGGTAAAATTTCCAGAAGACCACATCTTCTCCTTGAGTTACTACATTTGCACAATGCCATAGGTGGGCATGCCACATTAAGGAGAAATGAAACAGAAAGAGTCTGATGTGAGGAATTTACAATCTAAATCAAGCATAGCACAGCAAGGGTGACAAAAAACAGCAGCACAGGAGGACACATACCACAACAGTGAGAGCTTACAGGAGCTGTTCAGCGTGTGTAATGAACTTAATGATTCTTTTTCTTGTGTCACTTCATTCTCCACTTCCCCCCCATTCATAATATTTCAATCTGTAGACAGTGAACTCAGTCTTTATCTCAGTGAAGCAAATGGCAACATTTCAAATGACTTCAGTAGCGTCAGGATTTGGCTTCATATCTGGCATAAAAGGCAAGGGTGGAGAACAGCAAAGGAAGGCTAGCCTAAAAGGAGTGGATTTTGTGAGTGGTTTGGAGGAAAGTTGAGTAGTACAATGCACAGGGTCGGGGAGGCATCATTATATGATATGCAAAAATGCATAGAGAGATTTATGGCAGGAGAATGCTGGAGCAACACAACAAACTCAGTTAGGAGAGAAGCTGGCACAAGAAACAAAGCAATCAGGTACATGAGGTAAAATTCTGTTCCTGATTTCACCAATATAAAACCCCCTGACTTAATTGTAAAGAGGAAAGAATATCATCAAAAAGAATCAGAAAGGTCTGGAGAGAGCAATGCAGCGCATTGAAGACAGGGACATGGTACTAGAACCAGGGAAGGAGACCAAAAAAGCATCACAGGGAGCCTGAGGGGTGTGGGCAGGATACATTGGTGGCCCAGTGGAGAGCACGACGTTGTTCAGCAATCATCCTGTTGTATAATACAAGAGAGAGGGAGGTCCAAAGGATGAGAAAAGGGGCACAGAAGAAGGGTCTAATTAAAAATGGCAATTAGAGCTTCAGCTCTAAATTGAAACAGAAAACAATAGAATGGCCTTTGTTATATGTAAGGAGTCAGCGTTTCTGCTTGAAAAAAAATGTAAATACAATCAAAATGGGAGAATGTTTACAAAGGTAAATGTGGTGGGTGGGTGTCTGTAGGAATGCAAGATAATATAACTAACAACAGTAATGAATGCGATATTCCCCAAGTTGCAGGGAGTTTCAGACCAAGGATCTTTGGGACAGGTTGGAAGAGGAGGTGGAAGAGAACAGCAAAAAGAAATATAACCCTAATAGGATCTTAAAAGTCATAAACAAAAGACAATAATCAACTGTGTGTTCTCTTCTCCAAAAAGACCACAGGGAGTTTCCACGATACAGTAGAGGCATCAGGGAAGAGACCTCAGCTGCATCAAGAGCCACCACGGGAATTAGCACCATCTGCTCCACAAAGCGGAGAAGGAGGGGGAAGGGGAAGGGATGGGCAACACACGCTGAAACGCAGTAACAAACCACATCTCTACCCTGCAGAACTGCTTGCAGAAGGTCAGCAGCACCACTGAGGAAAAAAGTAGCAAGCAAAGGATTTCTTCCAAGAAAGAGCATCAGTCGCATATGAATACTAAAAGTAAAATAAAATATACACGGTGGTGGTAGGGAATAAAGAAGGGGAATGATCCCATTTCTTTCCTGGTGTACACTGGCACACTTTCAGCAAAGTCTGTAAGGTGACCAAGACTTACAACAGTTGTGAGGACATGGTCCAGTGAGTTAATTTTCTTGCATTGCTGCATTATGAATTTGGCAAAGTAAGTTCCCGGGAAGGGTCCTGTCACCATTACTTTATTTGGAATCAGCAGCATTAGTACTGAGGTTACCTGGTCGGTGTAGACATCATGTTTACACCAGAAAAGGAGAACCTGTAGAGGTCATGTTTTGTTTAATGGAAAGAACACAACTCTCCACACACACAGCCAAATATTATTAGCCTTGCTTAGCTGAGTAGTTCCAGGATTGCTGATGAGAACAAGGCACCCCAAAATACTAGTCTTGCTCACCTGAGCAGTCTCACTGAGTTCATCCTTGCTCTGGATGCTACTTATCTACAAACAGCAAATAAGTGATTATAAGCATTCGTGTGCCTGATGCTGGGCTCTCAGCCACCACATGGGAGCCGTGGCATTCTGCGCTACTGGGAATTGGACAGCCAAGTATTTTTTGTGTGCAATTTTAAATGGCTGTAGTGTATTAGGATGGTTAGCATCTCCAGATACACCAAGGAAAATAAACATAAAGAAGTTATAACCCTGTAGAAGGAGCTGCTTAAGACTTTCGTCCTCTGAAAATTGTTCCGTAAGTATCTAGTTAAAATATACATCTTTTCCATCTGTCTCAGGAAGCACACCAGCCTGCATAGACCAAAGCCTAATTGAGCTTAACATATGTTATGTGAAAGGCCGAGAAAATGTCAAATGTCAGGAAGAACTTTGTTTTCAAAAGTTTGAGGGAACTGCACAAAATATCAGTTTGGTCATTCTTTGAATTTGAGAGTAACCAAGTATTCATTCTAATAGATCTCAGTTTCAAGAGAAGGCCTATATCAACAGAGGCTGGATCCAATGGCACACATAAGCTCCTGAAGCATGCACTCCAACTGCACGATGCGTGGAGCCCAAACTGGGATTTTCTAGCAGGGGAACACCATTAAGCCACCAATTTCCCACTTTAATCCCTGCCAGTTATTCAACTGGATTTGTAATCTTCTTCCTCTTTTCTTCATTAGGAAAACACTATTCCAAGGCAAAGCTCTGTACAAAGCATTTACAGTATTAACACATGTTATCAGATTAAGGTAAACTCTAAGTTCCACTCACCACTTCACTTGAACAGCTAATGGGCTAGAAAACCACAGGTTTTCATGAAGATTTTTCCTCATATTCAAGCTCTGCATGGTTTTACTAACTGAAGGTAAAACTGCGTCACTCTTTCCAATGCAGACAGCACTACTGCTTTTCCAAAGCAGACTACATGCTGTTTTTCAGTACCAAATATACTTAAACCAAACAATTCTGGAAGTCAAATAAATAAAACTACATAGGAGTAATGGGCTCTGATGCATCTTCGTGACATGGCCTTTCTTCATTACAAATTTGAAAGATGTAGCTGGATCTATCCAATCCTACGTAAGTGGCTTGGCTATTTGAATTCTAAATTCAACCACCATTGCAGTCTGCAGAAGAGGTGGAGGGGATAACATGGCCATTCAAACATGGGCAAAGATTGAAGGAGCACCCTGAACCACCACAGGTTGCTACAGAGCGAGCCATAGTACTCGGGGATAGCAGCAGGAAGACCGCTGGAATTGGCATAGCTGTCATGTTAGTCAAGGTGTCCACATGGGGATTGCTCCTGTGGCCACTGACGGTGACCTTAAGATCAAGTTTTCTCTCTGGTATTAAAGCACCTATGCTCTGAGGGCAATAAAACAGGATGTAAACACAAGATGTGCCGAAATCAGTCAAGGGATCTACAGGACGGTTCACGTGCCAAAAAAGCCCTAATGCTAGAAACAGAGTTAACAAGGGAAGGCCCTCGGGCAGAGTCAGGAAATTAAAGCATACCAACTGCTTTTCTCCTGTGATTTCATATCTCAACCCAAAACAAAGGATTGCAACTAAAAGAGAGATGATACTGGTCATTTGACTAACCAGAGAATGAAACTCCGCAGCTTGTGATGTTTGGGTTACTCTGAAACACTTCAAAAGCAGTTATGAAATCGGGCTAAACCCAAAGCAATGCCATAAAGAAAACTTAAGGCTGGCCCCAGTTTTCAAGGCTGGCCCCAATCTCTGCAGGGCAGAGAACCCAGGCACTTCTAAAGGAGCAGGATACTAGTGCTACAATTCAAGGCTATCTTTAGCTCCCGCAAACTGAGAACTATTTGCTGGTTATCAAAATAGTGCATGCATAAATGAGAGAAACAGGATGTGGCAAAACGACCAGAATCATTTAAATTTTATTCCGAATCAAGATTCTGCCAGCCTCCATACCATATATGGAACATTTCCCCTGCAGGTGCAAGAAGTTTCTGTAGGATTTGCTCTTGCATGTAGTATCCCACAGACTAATGTTTTAATAGATGCAATGGTTGATTAGTTGAATTTTTTTCCGGTGTGGGGGGCAGGGAGGAGAGAAGGAAGAGGAGGTGGAGAAAAGATACGTAAGCTGCAAGTTTGGGGGGGTGGGGTGGGGGGTGTTCTTTCCCTTTCAGAGGCCCAGATGTATAAATCACATGTAGTAATACAACAAACTACCTGGTCAAACCATAAACAAGTTAAAGTAAGAGTTTGAGGGAGAAAGGCATGAGGCATTTCACAAGGGAATAGTCTATTCTCAGACAGGGATGAGACAATTGATTTTCATGACAGGAGATACAGCACAGCAGATAAAACGGGATACTGTTTGATCTGCCCAACAGAAACCACCAGCTGAAACGGTGACCTAGCTGAAGAGCTGGGATCAGGCTAGAAGAGCAGCAGCCAGTCAGGTGCCATTCCAACAGCGTGCTGCAAAAGCACCAGGTGAGGACAGCTAGATTGCCCCTCCAAAGGGCACAGGAGCATTATTCACTCCACATCAACAGCAATTCCCCACCTCAGCCTCCACAGCGAACCAAATCTCTAATAGCCACTCCGTGAACTAAGTTGCACACAATGGAGTATATCTGTTTTTAAGAGAGCCATGTCAGCAGGAAAAGGACATTAATCATTTGCGTTTAGATACAACTGTAAAAAAGGGAAAGGGCTGTCTTCAGAGTGTCCACAGGTCCCCGCTCTGTCCTGCCAAGCGTATCTAAAGGCTTTACTTCCATGACTACTGAAAAGCTTCAATGAGCCCAGACCCTGTGATGAAGATGTAACTGATTTGTTGATTCATGAATGATTTAGCTGAAGATGGTCATTCTCTACCCAGTTGTGGTCTCCCTAGGACTGACTCTCTGTCCCTCATACAGTCTTCAGTTTAGTTTTTTGTTCATTCACTTACTTGGGTTTGGAAGTACCCCTGACACAAATGTCAGGGAACACCCCATGAATTAACGCCCCCATTCTGGTGTCTTTTAGACAAAACATCATAATCTAAGTAAGAGATCTCTGACTATGGAGGGGACTGATTTGCATGTGAGAAATGGAGAAAGGGAGGAAGAAGAGGATAAATACTGCTGGTCCTCATTCGCCTGACCATGAGTCAGACTGGTCTATAGTGCTAAACTTGGCTAAGCAGATAATTCAGTGGGTGACCTTGTATCAGCCACTCATCTTCCTTGCATTTTTGTTTACCCATCATAAAGTGGGGCAAAAGCAGGCACCTTTCCTGAAAAAACAAACAAGCCAGCTTCCAAACCAGGTGAATAAGTTATGGAAAGTTCAATATATTCTGGTAAACAAGAGTGAGCCTTACTTTGTTCCAGTTTGAGATAGGCTGTCATCACAAGAAAAAAAGGGCCAGCTAATACAGTCTGCAGAAATCACGTTCTCTTTGCAACTTCGGGGAACTTTATAAGCAAGAATTCATTTTCACATGCCTACTGTGTAGTCAGTCAGTCTATAAACAGGAATCAAGAATGGTCAAGTTCCTATCTTGAGTCTCTGAAGCTGCAACTAGTTCTCAACTCACGTGCAATACCACAAAAAGTGTAAAGTAGCACTCACTAGTTCCCATGGTTTGATTTCACGTTTTGTGCAATGTGGTGTTGTTCCTCAAAGTTCAACTCC
Source organism: Chionis minor (assembly GCA_013398295.1). Classification (NCBI taxonomy): domain Eukaryota; kingdom Metazoa; phylum Chordata; class Aves; order Charadriiformes; family Chionidae; genus Chionis; species Chionis minor. The sequence continues at coordinate 1,722,756 of VZSF01004546.1, forward strand.
AGAACAACATGATTTACACAATCGTAGCTTTCACAGGTATAAAAGTGTTTCTAACTCTCGGATTTGCAGAGAATACTGTGGACTTGTACCCTAAAGGCTCAAAACCCAAAATGTAAAGGCAGACATTCGAAAAGGCATCATTTAAAAAAAAAAAAAAAATCATAATTTTGACTTTCCTAAAGAGAAGAAAAACATCTACCTGGGTCACAATTTTCAGATTAGCCATACTGCAACCCTACACAGTGGACCTAGCAGCAGTAGTCCCAGTTACAGTATAGGCTTCTGATTTGTTCAACACAGCACAGACATTCAGAGAACTACAATTAGAACTTCTTGGATTCACATCTCTCATTTACTAAATCTGATCACAGAATTATTTTCTCACCTTTGGTGATCTGGAGGAGATTTTTTGTCCTCTCCCGCAACAGCACAAAAATTTAAAATCTCAGAAAAGTTCATAAACTACATTAAAATGTACATGCATAAAAATATACTTTAAAATGTCTTTAAGTCAATTACAGTGCTGCACTTTGATTTTAACCTTTGGGGCCTTTTGAATTATTATGTAATTGCCACTTTAAAAGAAATAAATCAGAAAATATCAAAATGGAATGTTTCTATATATTCTAAAACTTTGCCAAAAAACACTTCAATTCTTTGATTTAGGAAATTAATCAAAAATCAGCTGTGTTCTCTGAACTGGATTGGTTTTGATGAATCGGCATACTTCACTCCAAAGCAGTTACTGAAAAAATTCTTGTCTTCTCTAGTTTTCAAATAATTGCCCCAGAAACTCCCTGCTCTCTCTACCCACCTCACAAGTTGAACACACAGCATTCTGCTCTTAAGCAACAGCCTAAAGGGAGTTTGAATAACTCTTCAGTTAAAAGGGCCAGTCCTTCATTTATACAGGTCTTAGACATTCTCTGATTATAGACATGCGTTAAAAAATAAGGTAGTATTTCTTTGAGGGCTTCCGTTTCTTTTCAAGGTCTCAGAAGCAAGAAAACTAAAAATACATGGGAAATCCAGAGAAGGAAGAAGCTGCCCTACTAAAAGACTCCGCCTTCAACCACACCTTTCATTTCTTTGTATTTCTTGTCTTCCCATCCATGATCAGTCATACCACTGAACTGAAGAAAACTCCACACTTCAAACATCTATTGTAAAACTACAGTCACCAAAATTCGTCTTTGCCTTTTCCACACAGCTCTTCATGAGTGACCTAATCTTACATGTACAGTGCACGTGGCATTTGTGAACTGTGAGGGAGAGGTGTTTCAATTTAGTTTCCTGTGGACAAGCAGGCACATCACTAGAAACGCCATTAGAGTTACCTCCCTTGGAGAGAAGCCATAGGCTTAAAAGGGTTGTGGAGCATAAAATATCTTCTCATTCCTTTGAATGAAGGATCCCTTGATCTTTTTAAGGCAAGATGAGGGAGTCTTGTAAGATCTTGCCTGTAAGCATGTTGTAGATAAAGGAAAGAACGTGCAACCACCAAAATATAAAGAGGAGCACTTATTTTACTCCTTCATCACCCCCTCCTTGCCTAAATTTAATACCTCAGTAAATGTCAACTCCCAGTGAAGCAAGTCATCTAACATTAGGAGAAGACTTCTCCTCCACCTTCCAAATCTAAGAGCTCCTTTTTGAATCCGCTGCTGGTCAGGTGCTCTCAGCAGACTGTATACCTGAATCAATTGTCTGCATACATGTGCATGTACACACATAGAAGCAATCTCAGGTAATTATGATGCACATGGTAATTACAGTTTGTCTCTCAATCGGCCCTTTTAAGGCTTTTTACAAGTATGCATCAACTAACCCTTAAACACTCCTTTAGCGCATGTGAGGTTTATTGTTCTCCTTATATAGGAAACGAAACTGAGTGGCTGAGTAGTTAAATAACCTGTCCAAGGACACTAAGGATGCAACAAACACAGGTTGGGTGTTCTGACTCATTATGCCTGAAATCTAACTGCTAGGCATGCTTCTCATGCTAGTTGCTCCAGGCAGCTTGCAGAGTTCATTAACATTTTCAGGAAACACATAATCTGAATTGTCAAAAGGATTTTCCTGCCCAACTTGACTAGACAGAGAAGAGGAAGGAGGCTTTTCTTTTATATACTTACATTTCAGCCTCAATTTTCCTGTCCTAATGGTATTCTCTGAGTTCAGGAAAAAGAAAAACAGGTTGCTAAGCTTTTTGGAGCCTCAGCCTAGCAAAGGAGAGGTGTCCCCTTACAGCTTCAAGTGTTCAGTGATAACTGGGGAGTCTTATGTTATCTACCTTTACCAGGTGTCAGGTAAGAGGGTCAGAGGTTCTGTTTCAGTTTAAAAGCCTTGCTTTCACACAAAATGGAAACAGTTAGGCAACGTGTTCAAGAACTGACACCAAGTGGGGTAGAGAAGGGTGAAGCAAACTGTGGCAAGGACTTTCATAAAGTTCTTTTCAAATTAGCAGCTCCAGACAGAAACCATGATTGCATTGCTACCCACAGTGTATCCAGCTCAACTATTATTACCCTGTAGCTGTAACTCTTTTTTTCTGGCATCGTGCTTTTCTCAGATAATGACTTTTTACTTCTCCATACAGTGCAGTTTTTCCAAGGACAACCGTTTCAAACTCAAGTCTTGGCACTTCAGAACACATGATCAAAAATGAAAAATACAGCATCCTATCCCATGCAAAACCTACTGCTTCCAGCACTCAAAGTAGCTCTGTTGACTCAGAATAGTGCCAATAAATGAACACAAGTTGAGTCTACAGTTTTGAGCAAAGACAATCTAACAAAGTTAAATGTACTGCATGTGTTCTTCTTTCTAAGGAAAGAGTATTGTGGTTAATAGTAGTCTGTTCCCAAAATGTAAGATTTGCAAAAACTCTGTTATTTATCCCATTAAATCTCTCTCCAGAGCATATTATAAATTCCCCAAACCAAACATTTGTGGCCTAGACGGTCTTCATTTACCCTAGTCAAAAATACAGTTTAGGAAAGAAATTATTTCTTGAAAATGCGTTTGTCACACACCACAGACAATGGTCACTGGAGGTAACACGGGCTGTAAGTAAATGCTGTTGTACTCCATCTAGAGAAAGGAGCTGTGAGCTTTGAAAGAGCTTTCTTCTTCCACGTCTTCTCACATCCATGAACTGTAAAAGAGTCACCACAAGGCAACGCTTCTGGTGGGAAGGAGAGAGAAGGGGAGAAGAATGAGCTTAATCCCTTTAATATTAGCAGGAACTACGTCTGCCATCTGAAAGAGACTACTTCTTTATAGCTGTGGAAAGCTGAAAGCAGCTCTTCACACTGCTAATTGCAGGGCACTAGACTGTCATCAAGTTCTTGTGTTATTTAAGTGTGTACCTCCATTACAACAGAAGAGATCCAGAAACTTTTCAGAAATCAGGAACATTTTACTCTACCATCCCTGCTGTCATGTTTGTTCCATTCAGCTTCCTCTCCATAGCAGACATAGCCTTCTGGAAATTCAATACAAACACTGATTTGCAGCACATGAGGCAAAATATTGCATAATAATGCAAGGATAATTCAGGTTGGAAGAGACCTCCAATGGTCTCCAGTCCAACCTCCTGCTGAAACTAGGGTCAGCTGTGAGGTCAGACTAGGCTTCTCAGAGCTTTGTCCAGTTTGGTCTTGAAAAAGTCAAAGGACAGAGGCTGCACAACCTCTCTGGGCAGCCTCTCTCACTGCTTGACTGTCCTCACGGTGAAAAAGCTTTTCCTTACACCCATGCTGAATCTCTTGTTTCAACTTACTGTCTCGTCCTTCCACCATGCAACACTGCAAAGAGACTGGCTCCATCTCCCTGATGACCTCTCAGTAAGTACTGGAAGGCTGCTGCTAGGTTCCTGCAAAGCTGTCTCTTCTCCATTCTGAACCTGTCCAATTCCCTCAGCCGCTCCTCGCAGGAGAAGGGCTTCATCTCTCCAATGACATTAGACTGTGATTTCTCAGAACATTAAGAAAAAGTTATTTTTATAGTTTCTTATGTTCAACATTGTTATGTAAAGGAAACTGAAGAGATGGAATGTTGGTAAGGTCACCTTTCAGACTATGGTAAACTTGTATTTCCTAGGTCGTACATGAGGGCGGAGCAACCACCTGTGACAAGGGTCACAGAGAAGGTCTGATGAAGCGATGCAAACAGGTGAATCTGTTTCAGGAACACCTCAGTACAGCTCTTAACAAGCTCTGTCTCCAAGATGACTGACAGTCATGAAAAACTGTAATATACGTATAACATTACATAAATAATATTAGACAGAAGCATGTTTTGTCATGCTTAACACAAGCACAGGGGCCAGCAACTCCCAAATGTTACTTAAATATTTCTGAAGTCCCAGGCCTGTGACTTCACCTCTCTTTCCGTCCTTCTATCTCCTCTGCCTCTTTCAATTCCCTAATTTTAAAAATGGGAAAAGCATCACTTGGCCCCATCAAAGGAATTTCCAGTATTAGAACTAGTGCAGTGCTTTGGAGATGTGAACTGCTATTCTGAGCACCTTAATTCAAGGCACGAAGAGTGGACAATGAGGTGTATCATAATTACACACTTTTGACTATTTCAGCACTGCACGCACAGTCACACAGCAGTGATTAAACATGCAAAATCCTGTCCGGCACACACTGGATTCAGTATAAAGCCTGGTAAGTCTCTTCACTGGCTGCACAAAATTCCTCAGCACAGTTCTTGAAAATAGAGCTGCTTTCATGAAACTACTCTCCCACTCCTAGTTCCAGTGCATGCAGTGAAATTCCTGGTAGAATTTAAGCAGTGACTGTAAGGAGGTGTGTTTCCTCACCACCAAGTCTGTAATGAACAGAAGCAAATATAGGGCAGGTTGTGGCTCCTTTCTTAAGGAGGAACATTAGGATAGTGGCAGCAGAGAAAGGCGTCTTCTGCTGCAGAACTGCCCTGGCCTTCAGCACAATGTCCAGTGCCAGGTTTGAAGCCCTGTCCTGGACAGGGGGCAGAACAACGAAGGCCAGTAAAGTCATCCACCAATTTTCTACAAGAAACTGTGTAGCATCTGTATGGTTTTTTGCAGACAATAGATGAGAACCACTCCAAACTCTAACTGGAAGAGGATGCCCTTAGGGCCACTGCAACACCAGTTACAAATGCCGACCTTCTAGAAAACCTTTCCTGGCACTGAACTGCTTTAATTCTTCCCCCCTGAAGATGATCAGCTTGATGCTTACCCTACACTTCTGAGACACAGGCTGGGCTTTTCTATCCCTTTGTCTCACATCTACAATGTAAAGAAAATATGTTTGCCTTGTATATGATACTCACTGCTGCAAAAATGAGAATGCAACGGTGAAACGGAGATTTAGGACAACATGAAATAGCTGATTCTTAAGCCAATATTTTATATACCAACAGAGCCCGAGGCCCATCTCACCCCTCTTGGCGCACCTTGTGCTGTTGTTAACACCTGCTCAAAATGTGACAAGTTTCAAACCGAAGTATTTTACATGCTGGCTTGGTGAACAAACCACCAGATCAGGAAAACAACAGAGGCTGAAGCTTATATACCAAGTCCTCACTTTTACTGATCAATTCAGAAAAAACAGCACAAAACAGGGAACTACTCAAATTACTCTAGTGCAGACAGATTGACAGTAAGAGTGGGAAACTGCCTTTGTTGTATTTGGTGATGCTGTACGTTGAGAGCTGTTGTTGGGCAGTTATGACTAAAAGCTTTCAGGTCATGCAAAGGCTGCAAGAACTTGAGGAGAAAGTCTGTCCGACAGGAGCAGGGAGGAAGACGAGGTGGTCAGATCAGTTTAGCTGCTCGCTTGCAAGCAGGCCCACAGGGAGTTACCAGACTTCTCCTTGGGACTTCCTTGCCAAATTCAATGGGCACAGAATCAGTTCTGTACCCATGAGCAAAATAAATAATGTGATTACATTTCCCAGTCCCTACAGATTCCCGAGAGAAGGAAGTGGGGGTGGGAATGGCTCTGGAGAGGGAATCTGTTGAAGCAAACAGCACCTCTGAAGACAGCATACGCTGTCCCTTTAGCCTAAGCAGTCGGGCTCTCATGGTAAAGCTTTCACCGAAGACCCTTAGAAGACACTAAAAATCCAGCTTCAAAAACTGTTGCCAGAATAGGATTCTGGATGAGGCACATAACAGGTCTGATCTGGCATGACAAATCCTGCTTAGCAACCCAAGGGTTAAGTCTATGAGCCAGAGCAAAAGGTTCCTTGCTTCTGCTTCCTTCCCAGAACAGTAACCCACAAGCTTCCATGTGACAGTTGTGCAATTTTTTTCCACGTTGCAATGCACTGGTGCAGAGGTATCCCTGACATTGTTGCTTGCCATTTCCAGCAAGGCTGCCACTGCATTTGCTGCCTCCACTCCAGTGGGAGGAGTAAGAGGAAAAGGGATTTCCTTCCATTACCAGGGTGAGGAAAAGTGATCAGATTCCCTAAGCTGTGGTACCCATTTAGTCTCTAAAACCCCAAATGCACAGAGGGATCTCCACCTCACACCTCGCCTCAGGAACAGGAATACAATTATTACCAGATTTGGCACCTACTGCCAAACCTGTGTTTTAGTCCCCTTTGCCATGAGTGCCCTCCCACTGTTCCCGCTGCAACCCTTCCCAAACTCTCCCTTGCCACTTCTTCACATTGGGCCTGGAAAAGAGGTCTTGCTGCTGTTCTTCCAGATCTGAGCCTTCCCATCCAAAATCCCAACAATACGCCCAAGGATAACACACCAGGCCCCACAAACTATCCTCTCCAAGGTACATTGTGGAGAGCTAATTGCTCTCATGGTTTTCATTTGCTAACGTATGCCCATCCCATTACTTAGCAGGGACTAGGACCAGTGGTAACTGCCAGCTGTAAGTTCTTCGGGTCAGAAACTGCTCAATTAGTGCAATGAAATCACAGCCTAGTGGGAACTACTTACAATACTGATTTCTGGTTAATAGTAATTTTTAAAGGAATTAATTAAAGAAAATGTCTTTAATTTGTCTTACAGTCTGTCTTTTTGTGTCTTCATTTCCCTTCTGGCCTACAAACCCTCTTTTCTTGCCTTAGCATCTCTCTACCATGCTTCCTATTCATTCCCCAATGTCCTTTTGCCAGTCACTTCCCTATACAGAGCCTTCCCTGTCAGCCCTCCTCCAGTAAAACACTTCTGCCTTAGAACCCAGGCAGCAGTCATCTCCGAGTCTCCTTGTGTCACCATGCCTTGTAGCCAGCCTTTATATCTGCTTTCACACCCTCCACAGGACTTGAAGGATTGCCCCCACCACCACTACCTTACTCTTCATAGCATATGATGAAAGCACTGACACATGAACTTATATTTTGGGAGAGTGCCTATTACAGTTATGGGGAAACCAAGAGTTAAGTGAGGGAAAAAAACCTGCTCACATCCCCCCACCCCATGGGAATACCAGTTTCTTCAAATCAAAATGCTGCAAACCTTTTAAGGGATCGGACACCCTCATACCTGTAGTCCTTTCCTCTGGCTTGTTCTCAAAGCAAGGCAGCACACACAGGTACGCGCACACCCACGCGTTTTGTTTCCAGTCCTCATCTCAATCCTGACCTCTTCCCATGCTTCAACAGGGGTAACTCATCACTTCACTTTGTCGGGGGTTTGCTTAACTTCCCCATCTCACTTAGGCCTTTCCAGGAATTAAAGAAATAGAATATCTTAACACCTAGGAATATTTCTATTTTCTTCCATTAAAAATACTGGGATTGAGCACGGAAGACTGGCAAGGAGAGTGTCCCTGGGCCCCTTAAAAAGAAGGGTTAAACTTCAGGAGGGGACTCTTAAAGTTAACACTTTCACAGTGTTAACAGCTACCTTAAAACTGCCAGAAGACAGGTTTCAGACACTCAAAAGGTAGAGTAAATCTTTAACTATAACTAGAACTGGGATTACACACAGAGAAAGATAGAAAGCGAAACTAAGGTACAATACTCCCATAAACCAAAGTATTAATACTGAATTAGAGTTCATTTTTCTATTTTGGTTTAACATACTTTGCTCCATTTTCATGGGCACTTCAAGTGTTCAATAAACCCCTCAGTACTTGGCTGAAAAGTTGGCACATCTTAAACTAGACTGGGTGTTTTCTTGTGTGGTTTGGTGTCTCTTTTAATCAGTTATTCTACTTCATAACTGGATGCCGTTGGTCACTGGGCAGATAATGAAGCAGTGCAATGTACACAATCAGAAGCAAAGTTGACAAGGGAAGCCTGAGACAAGACCACCCTCTGAGCATCATCACTGGCAGGATAGGCTGGGGTGGATGCCCTTTGCACAGAGTTACTGTTTGAATAGCATAGAATAACTGTTTGCTAAGTTGTGTTTAGGTACCTCTGTACACTTACGCAAAGGGCAAGAGGGCATGGTGGCCTTCATGCAGAATTTTCCTGTAGGGAGGAGGCAACTACATAAAACTGAGAGACAGATATCGTTCAAATAACCATTTTTTTCCAAGTCAAAAAGTAGCTGTAACTGGCACACAAGTGGCTTAGAGTGTAAGTGGAAACGAATTTCAGGGTGAACTGCATGAATGAAATAAAATATATGGAGGTGGAAGTTATAATAAATCTGGACAGCTTACTATTGCAATCTTAGGTGCAGAGCAGTGGCCAAGTTCACTTGAGCATTACCTTGAGATGGGCAGAGTTTACTGGGGAAAAACAATGGCATTTAGGGACTGCCAATTAATACTACTCAGTGTGGTGTCTGTGCTCCAAGACACATGACTCGGTATGGCTCCACAGGTCATGCCTGCAGGCAGTCCTATCCCAACTGGGGGATGCCATTTCTTCTTTTACTGCAAGCCTCTCCTCACAATCCGCGTGCATCTTCCTAGCAGCCATCTGTAGTGGCCCTGTGAACCCATCAGCAAGCGCTGGAAACACACAAATTAATATCAAGAAGTAATTGCACATCTTTTGCCTTCACATTTGTGACACAGACTTGCAGTCACATTTTAACTACCCCACACTCAATAGGACTATACTATGTACAAGCACCAAGCAGATACGTTAACAGGAGCTGCTAATTTCTCTTGCTGAAGCAAGGTTCTCCATAGGAATCTCAGAGTCCCAGCTATTTCATTTGAAAAGTGTCTGGAAGTTTATTAGTGAAACCTAGAGGAGGTTTGCACAACCACCTGGGTCCTCTCCCACACTTCCTGACCCACAACAGCTTTGGGGCAGGGGACTGATGCAATCCCAGCACTTAAATCCCAGTCATAAAGGCAATCATGTAGGTCGTCTTGGTCATGCTGCCAAAGTTTGTGTTTCGTCTCCAAAGATTTCTCAAAAACGTGATGTCTAAGAACTCAAATGCTGATACATAAAAGGAGCACATCAGAGCTTGCTCCTGACTGTAGAAAACTGTGTTAATACCTGTTACTAGTGCACTGAAAAAGATGGAGTTTTTGTATCTTTTACCCAATACGTACAGTATCCTGGAAACATCTACAGGTGCCTAACATGCAACCGTTAATCATCCCACTGACCTACAGCAACAGCCACTCCTGTGTGAAGACAAGTCTCCTGTGGAGGAGCCCCACTGTGGGAACACAGCAAATCAGAAGGCCTCCTCCCCTAGGAAAGGGAATGAAATGTGACTTGTGAGTGGGGAAAGAGAGAAGGCAGAGCAGATGTAATAGCAATGAGAGACAGGAATCAAACCACTTCCCAGAAATTTAGAAATCAAGCAGATTCAAGTCACCTCTCCTGGCAGATTTTAGTTGGTCTGAAGGAGGGAAAGCCTTAAATAATCCATTCACTTTTTACAACCTGTGTAGAGAAGGTTAGGAACAGAATTTGTTATGCTCATGACTACATACCTCCCTGCTGAAACTTGATTTAAGCAAGTAGCAGGTACCTGGGACACAACATCTGGAAACCAAGAATTTTTCCATGTCTCCCTGAAATTTGCTACCATCTAGCTCAGCAGCAAATGCGAAGGCAAGTTCTGGGGCCTCTGATACATTTAATTTTGAACAAGAGCATCTCTTTGTCTTCTCATCAGGATTCAGGTATGCAACTGCACAGCATAAGGAGAGGACAACCACCTTATGTACAAGTGCCATCAGCTGCCTTTCATTATAAATAATAACTTATAAGACACCTCTGCAAATGGCTACAGGAGCAGAAAGAGAGCCACATGGAAGAGCAAAGGTCACCTATGACTGTGAATCTGAGACATGACTAGAAAATTCATCCCATAAACAGGGACCTAGTGAGAGCACAAAAACAAAAAGAAGCTGTGCAACAGGACAGAAAGGACAAAAAAAATGCTTCCTCTAGTCAGATCAGACCACTGCAGATCTCCCAGGGGTTAACTCTGCCAGTTCTGACATACACCCCCCAAACCAATGAATAACTAGTAAGTATAGAAATAACTAATTCAGATTTTTTTCCCCTCTAGAATGAATCTGAATATAGGTTTTACTTCTTAGCCAGTCTGAACGAGAGGCCTATGAACAGACATGGAAAACAGCAAATTTCTTAACTGTGATGTCTATTAAACAAATCAGCATCAAGCACTTTGCATTCACTCACAACTTTTAGCACTTATTTAGCACTTTACAACCATTAATCTCAAACTGCTCTTCAAGGAGAGATATAAAGGATTTTATCTATTCTTTGCATAGGGAAACAGTGGGACAACAAGGTACAGGACTTGGCTGGAAATATACAGAACGTCAATGGTGTAGGCAGAAACTAAATGCAAGTCTCTGCATTACCAGTCTGGATCATGCCATTTCCTCTGTAAAGCAGCCAAAGCACATGTTTAATAAACAGGTTGTCTCAGGTTGTTGCAAGACCTGGGTGAACTGGCACACAGATTTCCCCCTAGGGTTGACGTGAAGGAGCAAACGTTGCAAAGAACAAAATAAAGCTCTGGTTATTCAGCCAGTAATCATAATTCCATCTTGCATTTCTGGGTCTCTTATTTTGAAACTTCTCAAGGACTTTCTTGCAACACTGCTAAGTACTATGTGACTGCCAGAGCCCTTGAAACATAAAAACTGCCATACCAGGTCAGACCAAAGGTCCATCTAAGCCAGGACTCTGTCTCAAACTTCAGCCAGTAAGGAATCCCTAAGGAGGCGCACAAAATATGGACAGGATATGGTGATATTCTGCAGGAAATATACTGGTATATCCTCTCAACCTCTGGCAAACTGTGATGCAGACATCTTGGTATTCAATATCCACTGAAGGATTTTCCTTCTGTCAAGTTGACACTCTTTGAACCCAAGTAAACTTTAATCCCCCTTACATCCCATTGTAAAGAGTTCCACAGCTTTATTTCATATTTACTGAAAAAGTATCCCCTTTTGTTCCTTTTGAACCAGCCTCTTGATAATCTCATTTGATGTCCTAACTTCTAGCTTCAAGAGAGAGAATGAACATCCATCCCCTATTTGCCCCTTACACGCTGCTCCTGATCTCATGAACCTTTCTCATATAGAGAGAGTCAGAAATCTTTCTACAGGCTGGAAAACCCAAATCAATTTAGTAATTCCTCGTACGGAAGTTGTTCCTTTTGATCATCCTTACTTCCTTCTCAGTACACCTTTGATCTTATTGTATCCTTTTCAAGACAAGGAGACCAAACTGCTCAAAGTATTCAACATGCAGCAAACCTTGGATTTATGTAGTCTCATAGCAAAGACATTTGTTTTCTTTCTTTTCCTTTGTCCTAACATTCAGCCTTCATCTCTTGCTGTCTCCCTTTCATTCTTCTTATTACCGTATTATTATCGTTCCCCGTTATTGAGCACAAAGCTCATATTTTGGTAGTTCTGTTATAACTGCAAAACTATTCTCTTCAGTGTCAGTAACAAGTTCCGTCCCCATTGCTGTATACATTAATTTGGGATCATTTTCCCCCATATGCCTTAATTTACATTTATCTAAACTGAACATAATCAGTCATTTTAATAAGCCAAATCATTCAGTTTCATGAGGTCCTTCTTCAACACTTCATGGCAACCTTAGTGTTTTTCCCCATATATGTAATATTATCAGCTAAGTTTGCCACTTCCTTCTCCACTTTCTTCTCCAGATCATTTGCAAAATGATCATCAGGCAGCACAGGCACAATTACTGATCCAGCTGGGCCTCCACGGGTAACCTGACCAGTTGTTCCTAGTTTGTGTTTCCAGGGTTTTAACCAACTGCGCTTCCAATGGACTTCCCAAGGCAGCTTAGTTTATTTAAAAGCTTCTAGGGAAGAACACTATCAAAGCCATTTGGAAACCAGTCTAAATGTCCCGGTGGCTGCTGAATGGGAGCAGCTGCCTCTGGAGGAAAGCTCTGCTCCCCAGCTGCAGGTGCCATTGCCATCTCTCCTACCCTCCCAGCAGGAAAAGGAGAAGCAGGCCTCATCCTCCCCCAGTTCTCCATTTCAGCTCTTCCTACTTCTTCCTTCCCCATAGCCAGAAGAGCACTGGCCTTGGACCCTCATCCTTGGAAAGACAAACTGCCAGGAAGTCCCAAGTCCCTTTAAAGTGCAGGCATCTGCAGTCCCAGGGCGCACCAGTGCAAGTAGAGTAGGTGATACCCCGTGTAAGCATGCTGAAGAGTGATTCTGTAAGAATTACTGCTATGTAAGTGTGCTTCCAAACTCAAGCAGAAAAACAAATGTCTCACACAAGCACTGTGTAGCTACAATTTTATTATGAAGCAACTTTCGTCATCGTTCAAAGACTATCCAACTAAGCAAAGGTCTATTGACACCATGACTCTTTTTAGTGGTACCTTGTAACAAATAAGAATTGGGTCTAATGTCACTCATGACAATCAAGTTCACTGTGGTATTATATATGTTTATAAACACGTAAAAGGAAACATTGAGTGAAACCTTGAGCAGGTCTGTCAGAAAACAAAGCCACTCCACGTAACTTCTAGGTAAGTGGTACTTCTTAGGGATCAATGGCACTTTTGGCTTCTCTCTGGTCTCTCCAAGCATATCCCCTCTGATGCCCTTTGCAGTGTGAAAGCCCATTGATTCCCCTCTCTGGGATCAGGTTCTAGCCTATACAGAAACTCTTGCATATTGATTCTTTCTTACCCATTTTAAGTTCCCCACACAAGCAACTGTTAAGAAGTAAACACAGAAAACTTCTGTGTTTTCTCTTCTGGCTGAATCCTAACCTTCCGGAAGGATGCAGCAGTAGGTCTATCTGTGTGTCATCTTGTTCCCGGCTAGTAACTACCCAGGAGAGCACCATTTCACATGGAGAGTGTTCTTCCCCCTTCCCATTTGCTGAGGGGAGGGGGAGAGTTGACTTTGTTCATGCAAAACTAGTTTAGTGTGATCCAGTGGAGATTTCCATGCCAGCTGCATACCACCTGTTACCATGTAACACCACTTCTACAGCTCATTTATGGATGCTCTTGATCTTTTTTTTGGCCCTCTTGATTTTGTTTCTTTCTTTTCGAAAATCAAAAGCCTGCTATTAAACTAAACTGAGAAATGATACAATAAGCATCCTTCACAGACAGCAAATAATCAGAGAGAATAAACAGCATCAAAAACATTTCTTACTAGAAAGATGAAAATTTGTGAATAGCACCATCCTGAAACGGCTCAGTTAAATTAAGTGCCTCCGACAAACTTCTCGGTAGGAGTGTACTGGGAAATTTAAAGGCTGCAGGCATCTTTCTTCAGCTACTATTTTGAGGCTGTTGTTTACCATCTCAAAGTATGGAACCACTTGGTGTGAGCACAGCTTATCTGACAGAAACGGTTTTGCAGGTATCTCAAACTGGGAAGTAACTGCCGTGTAGGGTTGTAGGGCACAAGAGGATCATTTGAAAGTAGAGAGAATTAATTGTACAGTTGGTATTAACATATGGATGAAACATTGCTTTAAAAGTTCAAACAGCAACTGTCAGTTGAACAAAGTTGGCACAAGGGTAACAAATGAGTTTTGCAATTGGGCTATTTTTACTATGTAATACCAATACTGTATAAAAGAACAAATGTTGTGTATATGTTCAATGCCAAACCTAAACTGTTGCTAACAGTGTTGTTATGATGTGATTAAAATGTCACTATCATTACTTGCTGAAAAGGATTTTATTTCCCCCTCCCCAAGCAAGTGTTTTCATCACTGGAGTTTTACCAGACATGTTTGTGAGAAAGAAAGGTGAAGGAATAACCCAACTCAAATATTTAAAAGCATTTAACAATTCTGGCTCATTGACAACTGTACGCTCTCCCTGTGATTTTTAAGAGCTACTGACGCCTCATGGAAAAAACTTTGAAAAACATAGTATTGAAAAACAATTTTGCCAATGTGTCATATTTTCTGTCTTATCCCTTCCCTTGCCTCTCACTAGTAAAAGAATCTACATGAAAACAGAACCTTGATTCTTTAGGTAGACAAAACTTGGATGTGAGCTCTGCCAAAGCATGTGGGTGTTTGGATCCTGTCCATTAAAGAGCTTTAACTTCAGATCCAGATTCAATTTTCGAAGCTTGCAAGAAGTACTGAGATCCAGGATTTCGTTCTGACCCATCCCTGTTACTAATAAATCATCTGCTGCCTGCCCTGCATGTTAAGCTGTAGACTTCCGCTAAGGATCTCATAGGTGGCTGCTGATGTCAATATTTGCTGCCAAATTATAAGCATCAGGCACTACCGAATATCTGAGGTGGAGGGAGATTCTGAAAATTTAAGGGAAGGGAATAAAAGGAATTTTCTCTGGTAGTACAGTTGTCTTGAAATAACATAGACTTGGTTTGTCTCTCACACTGGCATCACTTTTTGGACTTCAGTGAAATCACACTGACTGAGTACAAACAAAAACCACAGTCTGTATGAAGCTAAAGTTTTTTTTTCACATTCAGTGTGTTGAAACAACACATTCCAGCCTAGCCATAGAAGCTCCTGCTGCCTTGTAAGCACAGAAAACAGAGATTCACCCCAAATCTCCCACTCTGCAAATTACTGTGAGAGGAGGAGAGCAAGCCAAACTTCCTCAGCTCAAAAAAATGCCAAACTGGACATAATTTCAAAAAAAGAATCACATTTCAGCATGGCCTTGGCTCTCTTACTTCCTGATTTAGCTACACCAGGCAGAGCAATGGAAATGCTGGATGGATACCTTCCTTGGGAATGTGCAGGAGGGCATGCTTTTTACGTGACCTTGCCCCTCCTTTTATCAAAACACTTCTCTTACTTTCACTGACATTTACCCCTTTGCTTCAAGGACATTGAAGCAAAGCAAGAGAGGAAGACTAGCAGATTGCCCACCTGCTCCAAGAAAAGCCTTTCATCCGTGGATTTACTGACAACTGGGATATCACCGGAAGACTGACAGATTCATAAGTGCCAAGGGGTTGTGTTTCAGTGTTGCCAGATCACAAGACTAAAACCACAAATCTCAGAGAGGACTGAAAAAACTAGAATTTTGTGAGGGGTGAACTGACACCTACCATACGCATCGGGAGAAAGAAGGAAATGGCCACAGTACATAAAGCAGCCTCTAGATTTCTGAGTGCCACCTATCTGATCCTCTTGCATTGTGTAGTATCACAATACTGGACAACCTGTCACACAGCCTTCAGAGGCTACTTAGTTTGAGCAGAGAGCTAACTTTGCCCACAGAGCCCCACTGTCCTTTCCTCTGAAAACCCAGAGATAAGCAGTAATTGCTAGATGAAATGGAAAAAAATAACCGACAACTCCAGTCCTAGCTCTCCACTGTCTTGCGCTTCATATGGTCATTTACATCTGGGAAAAGTGAATGTGAAACACTTCCAAACCACAGAGGCAGTCATTTACACTCACTTCCACTGCATTAGGCATGAGACTGAAGAATCAGACCCTCTCTTACAAGCAAAATGTCCCCAACAATGAATGACGAGTAAAATATAGGCTGTGTAATTCCACTTGTTTTGGAAAACAGTCAATTTAGAAAGGTTACCATAAGACAGCAGCAAAAACCTGCTCCTGAACTCTCAACATCTCAAGCCGTAGCCTTGTCAATAGTACACAGGGTGCAAAAGATTATGGCCAGCTCAGGCCATTAGTTTCCTTTCTGGGCAGGAATCCCAGCATAACAGATACTTATGCATATTCTGTCCTCATTTTATCTAATTACAAATATCTCTCTAGGGATGGGGAGGGGAGAAGAGGTTTGATCACACAATTTTAGGTCACTTATGCAAGGGATTCCTGGGATATGCATTGATCCAAAGAGTACTGTAATATTTTAAAAGTTCCCAGAGCCCTGTAGTAAGAAACAAAAAAAATTGTATGTATATACGTATCATTTTTTCCTATTTATATGAGTTTTTGAAACTGACTAGTAGGAAAAAGTTGAATCATATACTGCTATAAATCAGTATGAACTATACGGAAATGTTTAAAACACTGAGACATTGATTAACGGACAATGCCATGTTTTCCTAAACACCATCTGTAAATACATTCTTTCTTTCTTATATTATACACGCACACAAATATACATAGATTACACATACACACAGTTTTCTCGGAATAAGACCAATAACATCAGAGAAAAATGGAACAAGGTCATTTAAGAAAAACATCAGCTTTATCTTGCTCATTTGGATTTTCACTTAATGGTTGCAGCTGTGGGGGACAATGCAACGTTGTTTTAGATTGATGAACTTTTAAAAGCCACATTAAGGCATGATCTAATTAAGTAAAACAACTTAATATTAAGCAGAATTGCCCCTGCTTGCCCTAGATCAACATGGTTTAAGTCTTCTGCAGTCCAAGAATAAGTACAAAATTGTACAATTCCCATCACCATCACAAAGTGCTTCAAAC
Source organism: Chionis minor (assembly GCA_013398295.1). Classification (NCBI taxonomy): domain Eukaryota; kingdom Metazoa; phylum Chordata; class Aves; order Charadriiformes; family Chionidae; genus Chionis; species Chionis minor. The sequence goes on from VZSF01004546.1 coordinate 1,739,606, forward strand.
TGTTCCTGAATGCTTCAAACTTGCTCCTTTAGCATGGGAGGAGTGGAATACAGCAGAACTTGGGGAGTTTATTTAAGATAAAAATGCAAGAATTGTTTGGAACTCTTATGGAAAGACTGGAGAAGTTATTGACTGAATAATTACCTTGAAAAAGGACAACAGAATTAAACAGATATGCTTCAGGAACAGAAAACAGTAGTAACAGAAGAAAAAATTGGATCTTAAAGGTCAGGAAGTATAGGGAGAATTGCCAAAGTCAAGAGTTAGAACTTGCAAAAGCTATTAAAAAATAGTAATATTCTTCAGACATCAAAATAAAAGCGATCAAAGACAGTTCAGCTGTTTTGCAGTTAGAATGGTACATAGATTAAATATAATGTAGGTACAGGCCAAGAACTAAAGGAATGCTGTGCTTCAGTGGATGACTGAGGTGGAAGCCACAAAGACATTTGTGCAGTCAAGGCATAAATTCTGAATAATCTCTGCCCAAGAACTGCGACCTGAAACCATACATCTACTAGCAAGTTCTTTAAGCAGATACTGCAAATCACGGTTACTACTATATTACTGAAGTATAGCAAGCAAAATAAAATTAATTGTTTTAGAACACAAACTTCGCACGTTATTGCAGTAAGGCTAACTGAGCTAGAGTTTACTCACATGCAGTTTTTTAAGTGCAAAATGAAGGACACTCTTGAACAAGGAAATTATTAAGACGCAAGATCCATACCTTGTGCCAGAGTAACTTGGCATCTTGCTTTCATAAGACACAGATATTCTAGACACCTTCTTCTTAGCTATTTGGACTTTCAGCAAATGTTTCATACAGTACTGTATGAGAAATTACTGAAAACGGAGAAGATGAGGATTAGTACAAGAATGGTGATATGACTGAAAAATCACTGAGAGAGAGTTGGACATGGGTAAAATCCTAACGGAGACAGTAATTGGCTGACGGGAGGTTACTTCTGGAGTTCTAGAAAGGAATGGTCCGGAGACTGATCTTATTCAGTATTTCCATTAATGACCTTGGCACAAAAAGTCCGTGTGCTGATAAAAGTTAGCCACTTACACAAGTTGTAGGGACATCAAGGAAATTAAGAATATCAGGCAAGGATTAGATGGAGCGAATTCAGTATAAATTTCACTTAGTATCCTGGAGATCATAATCTCAACAACAACAACAACATCTGAAAGGGCAGGAGAAGAAACGTAACAGTATCAGTCTACCACAGGACGACTATGAACCACCAGCACAATACAACCACAAACAAATGCAAAAGCAAGGTGTTCCCAGAAGAGATAAAAACTAAAGTTACTGTAGAGGGCAAAACCTCACCTGGAACAGAATGGAAGGAATGTGCGTAGAATAGGCAAAGACAATGAAGACTCCAGCGATCAAAGGAAAGGAAAAGATAGCACAGACAGTTTAGTATATCAAAACAAAGACTGAGAGGGCTTATAATAGTGTCATACAAATGCATGATAGTGGAGAGAAAGACATGGAGGGAGCAACAGCATATAAACTAACAAGTCCATGCTGGCACCAGAACAAATGGGTATAAACTGGTCACAAGTAGGGCTAGGCTAGGGATTAAAATGCTATTTCCAGCCATCGGAGCAGTGGGTTCTGGAACCCTCCCAAGAGGAGTAATGGGAACAAACAGTCCAAGTGGGGATTTAAGACAAGGACTTTTCAGTTTATGAAAGGGATTATCTGACATGGTACCAGGGGACTGGACATAAGACCCAGGAACCCCCTTTTAAACCTACACTTCTATTAATTGAACCTCTGTGGCCAATTTGGTCTTCGTCTTCTCATCTGAAAGCATCCACACAGGAACCAATTAGTGCCAATTGTGATGGCAGCGTTTATGATATAGGTACCTACCCACTAGAAATAGGATCAGGCTCACCCACATGTTCAAGACAAGATATTAAGCATATCCTCTTGCTTTAATAGGCACTCAACCTGACCTTTGATGGTAGTACAACATGAAAGAAAATCACGTTCAAGCCACTAGCATGGCCCTCTAAGTGCTTTGCCAAGAGACCACTAATACCAGCATCCAAACCATTCTTCCAGAGGTGTGTACAGAATTCCCTTCAAAGTTAGTCTATGTCAAACCCCATGGATGAACATCTCCCAGTCACTTCAGCCTCCAAGAACTCACTACTCTCTCATCCAGTCCTGTTAGTCAGCTACTCAGAGGAGACCTCTGCACTGCGGGTGCTGCCTGGAACACCACACAAGAACTAATGGCCAACTTAATGAGGCCTTTTTGACAAGCAAAATGAAAACCCAAGGGAGGCAAAATGACAGAAACGAAAATAAATACCCAGGTTTAGCAGAACCTCCTCACACCAAGACTGAAATTTTCATGCAGCTTTTGTATCAGTGTAAAGACCTAACACTCAGCATTTGAGCTGGCCCCTATTGGAAAAAAATAGTACTTATAAAGACAAAAGCAAAAGGTCAAAGTCCTACAGCCCTGAAAATAGATGTGTTGGAGGGAAAAACCTGACAGGTCCTGATTGATAACCATGCTTGAGGGAAGCTGCTGGAGGAAAACTGCTGCAGCAAAGGCTGCAGGGAGTTACTGTTCCAAAATCCTGCTGCAGCAGAAAAGCCACATGTGGCTGCTAGAGCAGGAGATGGACATGGTTAATTGACTGGGAAACTTTAGCAGAGATGGAATTAATGCAAAGAGCTCAGAGCCCAGGCGTGCAATTCTGTTACCAAGGGAAGGAACCATTCGGCTGGAATTGCAATCCATTTTCAGGTCAGAGCCCTTCCCAAAGGCAGAGTGCTCCCTCCTCATCTGTTCCTCCTCTTCCCCTCCTAGGGGTGCAAGAGGGAGAAGGTAGCTGGAAAAAGCAGCCTGGGAAATAGACCACCCTTTGAGGGCCAGACAGGTTGCAACTTTGCATGAAAGTGGTGTGTGTGCATGGTGCGTGTTTAACAGCGAGGAATTTGGAAGATGTGTCAGGAGAGAGAGCCTTTACTAACGCTACAACTTTGTGGATAAGTTAGTTGTGGAAACAAAACTAGAAAGTTAATAATAGGGGAGGAGGGAATTTACTTTCAGATCTACTCAGCAGAATGAATACCTGAACCAGATACATTTGCAATCTGGTCAGATGAGAATGCCAGGAGCTAGTTACTGTGGAATCGCAGCAACAACATGGAAAAAAATACACCCAAACAATTATTTTTTTTAAAGTAAAGCAGACTGCAGAGGAAGATAAGACAAACACAAACCACAGACCAGATGACATAGGTGATCTTATGCAGTGATGCGCTGCCAACCTTTTGATAAGTAGCACCCATGACTGTGTTCCTTTCAGCTGGTGTCTCAGAGTCACTTTCTGCAGTAAGGGAGGACTAGATCTGGGAACTTCTTCATTTCTTCTGCCATTTTAACAAAGGGGCTTTAAATACACTTACACATACTTACGAGTAGCCTTGTTAAATAAATTGAGTCAAACTGTTCTCACACCAGTGACTTTGAATTCAACGCATCAATTGTACTGAACAGACTGTCTGGTGTGCAGCATGTATATTTTGAAATGGAAACCTATTTGCCACTTGGTTCATTTCCATGGTAAAATCTTTGCACCCCAACAGTGCCTGCACCAGCTCTAGGCATAAACCACCGTCATTAAGGATGGTTTAGCGATATTTATCGGTGAACTTCTTCCATCAGAACAAGGCAGACAATCTTAACTCACTTTCTCACTCTTCCTCCATGTCCCTAATTTCAGCTCGGCAATGGAAGGGCTACCAAGGAAGGATTACCGTTCACTTCCAACACATCACACATGTTGTCTAATACCCAACACCAAAAGCAAAGCAAGATGACTTCTAAACCTCCAATTCTGTCAATGGTTGACACTGTGACTAGTGTGACCATCACCAAGTCAGTCAGTGCAGGACATTCCTCCCATAAGAATAATGGAGAAAATAATCCCATGAAAAAGACCATGATGCTTACTTTAAGCATGATTATAAATCATGATTATAAATAATATATAATCATGATTATAAATCATGCTTTGGCATGAAAGTGACACAAACTTTACATTACAAATAACATACACTTTGTATGCTCGAACTTCCTGAAATCCTCATTGTAGGACACGTAAAGAGAAAATTCCAAGTGGGAGAAATTTTGTGTAGCTGCTTTCTGCTCAGTCTGAAGAAATCTCACTTGGTAGAGCTACTCGCAGGAGGAAAGGTAGTCTTTTGTAGGTAAAGAGGGACTCTCCTTTAGACCTGTATTCATGCACAAGAAGTTAACCACATTTTGGCAACAGGTAATTACATTAGTGCCTCCACTACTCAGCCTGACTAGCATGAGAGTCATGCTAACTGTGAAAATAAGCTCATGACTTATCTATGCCATGCAACAAGTCAGAGGTCATATTCAATTCAGTAGACTCTGATCTGCCATGCTGCAACCACGAAATAAATCTGCCTCTCCCTGTGCACAGAGGCAGAAGACTGAAGGGAGTCTTGCTCCAAGACAGCACTAAAATGCATCACCTCATACTCCCCATGCTCCTCCAAAACACCAGGCTAGATCATAGAGAGTCCATCTTGCCAGTCCAGAAGCCATTAAAAATTCTCCTCCTCATCCTCTGCGAGGGGCCTGAAACAAACATTTCATTTTGGGAAAAGACTCAGGAAGAACATGTGAGGAAGCAGAGCAACAAACAATACATAAGGTGGATATAAATCCAGATAAAATATTAAAATCATTAAAGGGTTGCTGCTCCCTGAAGGTTGGAAAAAATGAAGAGAGTTAATTAAAAGCAATCTCCACACAGTGCTGAGCTAGCCTGCCCTGATAAATCAACAGCTAGGACTGCGCCTGTAGAGGTCAAGGGGGGAAAGAGGTTGGGAGATGAGGGAGAGGAAAGCTAGGAGAGGATAAAATATTTAGCTGAGACTATCAACAAAAACAAATCAGATCTGGTGACAGGAAATTGAGAAGGGTTTTCCACACATTTCCCCCATCAACATTTTTTGGTTAGATTTCAACTTCAGGAATGCCTGTTTGCCATCAACATAACACCAGCTAACCCAATCAAGTTTCCATTCATTTGTACCAGCACAGGAGAAGACAGAAGTGAGAAGTCTTTGGGGCCCCATTCTACCAGGGGAGGTATTAACATCGCTTTCATCCACGTGCCATTTGATCACTGAGGACTAACATCATCAAATTAACAGAGGGGGACATACTTTTTGGAGAAGCGCCTCCTAAAAATTAAAAGGGTCAGTCAGATATGAGGAAGCAGCAGAAGAAGTATTTCAGTGCTGCAGCTGAGAGGGTTTCTCCATGTCTGTGGAGAGAGAGTTCACTGCTGAGTTTTCCTATCACCAACCCTCACCCATCACGTCTCACATGCCTCTTAACCTGCACTACCCCAACTGTAAAAGGTACTAATCTCTGAATTTAAACTCTGCTCCTGATTTATTCCATATTTTCCATCAACAGGTATATGTTAATGAACTAAAAGCTTCAAGGACAAGCAATCCATAGAAAACACAAAAACCTACAGTCTTCAAAACACCCTTTAGTAGCTTAAAAAAAAAAAGGGGGGGGGGGGCAAAAGCAATCATGGTAAACTTATAGATACAAGTGGGTTCATGTTATAATTTCCAATATTGGTGAGTGATTTACCTGAACACTCACGAGGACAGCAGCCTCAAATATCCTGCAGGTTTTATTCATGATCAAGACCAAAGGAGTTTAGCAGTAAAACAGCTTTCTGAACCACTGCTTCCATTATTCCTTATTTAGATTGCATAGGTTTTAAAGTAATCATAAACATGAAATATATTTGTCCCCATCTTTGACTAAATACGGTCTCTCAGGAAACAATATTGAGATCAAAATACTTGAACAGTCACAAATCCACGGATTACTTTCTTCAGAACTGTTCTTGAAGGGAATGGAAATATGGACATTACTTTTCCCTTGAAGAAATAATACTAACTTTGTGTCTCCATTATAAGTTTCCCTATAGCACTGTTCACTGGATAGTGAACTATCCGGGCTATAACTCTGGCCATTTCAGTTTTTCTCCCAACTCTGTGACTAATCACACTATGCTGTGGATCCACAGGAATACTAGAAACTGCAAAGTTCCTAGAACCAGACCAAAAATTTCACAGGCACACGACACAAAGCACTGAACTGGTGTTCGCTTACTCTTCCAAAACATGAAAAGCACCCAAAACGTTTTCAAGAGGAAATTTTGTTCCAACAGGCATAATCTATCTTCCTGTGGCTAGCACAAAGCCAACTCAAAGCATAAAAGCAACATAAGCACTGTACTTTGCGTTTTGGCAGAAGTAGCATGCCCGCATCTGATCAGATCAAATCAGCCCTGCCAGCTGATGCGGTAGAGCAGACTGGAATTAACCAACTCGGGGCATGGCCTTATTTCACTGTGCTGCACCTGATTTTCTTTGCACTGTCCAACCTATTCAGATTTTTGAGACCTAAAAGGCAGGGAGCATTAGGCCATGTGTTTGTAGAGAATTTAGCACAACGTCTTAACCAAGGCCTTGTATAACAAGGGGGAATCTGAGAAGAAACAAGGGGAGAAACTGTAAGTTATGTGGGGTTCCTTTCTTTCGCATGCTAAGATTTCATACGCATGTTACAGTTGGGATTTTATGTTAATTTATAAAAAAATATCAGAAAGCAAGAACAGCATTACCAGATGTCTAAGACTGATACAACTCATGGCGTTGTATGAACAGAGAGGTGATCCTCAGCTAGGTTGGATCGGTTCCATCACAAGGGACCGCAATATTAAACACCACTTCCAGCCTTTCTCACCAGAAGAATAGCACTGATGTAGTCAGTGTCCCCATCAACACCTGAGCAAGGGACTCTCTCCCAGCTACAGCACAGCAGAACACAAAATTAATGACTCAGGATTTGGCAAGCACACGCTGCTGATCACAGCCACCTAGAGCACACTCATCAGTACCCGTCCCTGCCCTGCTCTTGCTGCTCCACCGACTCCCTGTGAAGCCTCCCCTCAGACAGTGCTGGGGTGCCAGTAAAACCTTCCATGCGGCTGGAATTGCAGCTATCTGACCGCACCCGGCTCAGCCAGGTAACCTGAAAACTGAGACACAGGCTGACATACCCCTGCTATTCCCATACTGGAGGGGATGGGGGTGTGAGAAGGATATTTGCCAGCAGCGGTTGAGACACTGCATTATTCTTCTCTGAGACATCTGCTGGGAATCTGTGGTTAAAATATGCTCTGCTGGGAAATAAACCGTATATAACAATTTAAAAAGTATCATACCTCTAATAATTTAAGCTAGTAAAGATAAATAAGAATTTTAAACATCTGGTATTTAAGCACTCACTATATTTGTGCTACGTGTCACTCAGTTTAGACAGTGAAAATACACTGGGCAGTACTGTTCTTTCTTCTGAAATGAGAAAGAAGAAAGGAAAACTACTTTCTGCTTCTCACACACTAGTTCAGTGTATTTGGGTTTGTTCCACAAATTGTACAGAAGTTTTTGAAGACAAGAAAGAAGCAATTCCACCTGAAAAAATTTGTTGGGGGGAAAAAAAAAAATTAAGTTACACAGTCTTTTAGATTGTGTTGATGACACAACTTTCCTTAGAAGAAACAAACCCATGCTAGAACTGAGACCTGTGCTAAGGAAGCGATTAACACACCTCAGTCTCTGCATCCTGGGAAAAACTGCCAGGCAAAGCCAGAAGAGCAGCACAGTCCTAATGAAGCCCTCAGAACAGGCCTTAAGCAACATTGCCTTGGTGCTGCTTCTCTGCACGTGGGAGTATGTCACCCCAGCCAGGGGATCCTCACATCAGAGGTCGGTTTGTCCAAGGGAGAAAAACGTCAACTCCCGAAACAGATTCATTCCAGTCCTACAAGTCCTCAGGGATAAACAATACAGGGATGGTTCTTGCTCAAGGCAACATCACATACAGACAACACAGCGATGAGCCCAGAATAAATACCAAGATTGTAAAATTGATCTACCAAGCAAAGAAATTCAGTTCTGACATGAAAGACAAACTAGAGTGAGAAAACACCAGACTCGGCAAACGATAATCCTAAAAGATGGTTTATTCGCAGCCAATGGGGGCATTGGAACGCCTCATTTCAGGACAGCAGAGGTATAGCCAACTGTCATAAACTGCAGAAGACAGATGTGCAAGATGGACAAAATCTGGTCTTGAGAGCAACCTCCAAATACCACACTTCCAGTTTTAGGAAAGCAGAGGAAGAAATCAATTTTCATTAGGCTACACAAAGGATGAGACACGCTACCTTCACCATGACTCAGACTGAAGACAGAGCCCCATTTCGTGTTGTGCACCAGACTTCTGCATGGTCAGGGTAAACTATTCCCACTTGGACACTGTGAACCCTATCTAACAGGCATTATGCACCCAGCCCATTGGACATTCTTACTTTGAAATTATTACACCCTACAAAAAATCATACCTTTGGGCCTTTGTAGCACAACCCAGATAGTTCAATATTGCCTTCACACAGCACAAATACTTTTTTTAAACTTTTTTTTCAGCGACAATTTTGTGATATAACTTCCATCCATCCACACAACTGGACAGACCGTGAAAGGCTGGAACACCAACAACACAAAATTGCAGAAGCACTGAAACAACTAATCAGGCACAAGCAACTCATGGAACCAGACATAACCGCGTAACTAGTAACATACCATTTATCAGACTCTCTCATATTCAAACTAGTGAGGACACTACTGTGTCCTCAGGTTTTCTTAACTTGGCTTCTCTGCCTCCCAATGACTTCGCTTTTATGCTTACGCTTTCTTGTGTAAATACAATAACATTCATCCCTCATTTTCTCTGAAAGCTGGCGCTGAGCTAGAGAAAATACAGTTTTCATGTGGACAACACTTTTGGTTTGAAATGTGTCATGTTAGGGCTCATTTATGTTTTTACGTGACATCAGAGCCACACTGGAAATGCTGTAAGATTTTGGTACATGACTTAATGTGCCCAACAACCCTGTTCTGTCAAGCAGAAGAAAATTCCCTTCTGCAAAGCCACATTAAAATCACCTCCACATCACTTGTAAACACTGAACTGGCAACCTAACTGTCCGTCTATCTTATTGCTTCCACCTGCTGAAAGCAGCACTGCACATTATACTTTCACTTTAATATTAAAAATCAGCAACCAGATGCTTATGCAACAACAGCCAAAAAAAAAAAAAAAATCAGTCTTCATCAGCACTTAATCAGGATGTAGGGCTGTTTCAGGGATGCATAATGGGCTACGGGACCTTCCAGTTAAGAGTCCCCAGCTTGAATGCAAGCCAGAGTTATCACTAATGAAATATTCTTGCCATACAAGACCCCAAGACTCCCGCTGGTCTGTTGCTGACGTGAAACAGGGATGCAAGCACAGACCATTTCTTCACAGGTGTCTCATGCCACAGAATTCATCATCACAAGGATGGTCATTTGGCAGCCCAGGGGTCGGAGCTGGCTGTCAAGGCAATTTTATCTGAGAAGGTACAGCAATTGGAAAACCGACCGTTGCTGTGTGTTTGCAGCAGGAACGCAGAGACAGAACAGGCTTGGTAGGCTTTATAAGGTCAGCTCTAGCACTGCACACACAAGTCTGCAATGCTCTGGTCCCCAAACACCTGGCAGGGAATAAGTGTCCCCAAGCACGTCAAAGTTATCCGACAATACAGTCAGCGTGCAAGCAACCTAGCCTAGCAATTGAGCCTGAGTTAGCCTCTGTTGCCCCAGAGGCTGTCTTGAGCAAAAGAAAGGGAGAGCACCAGCTCTGCTACTCCAAGGCCAAACTCCTGGAAGGCAACTGCTCCTCTGGTGAGCATCCAGGCAGAGCGCTATGGCATGAGGGAATCTCACACACAGAAAAGGCAATAGCCTAACATATGTTCCAGTGAGTATGCTTAATTGACAACCTGAAATAAAAGTCAGCTGTGGGAGTAAAGACAGAGAAGGGGTGGGGGAAACCAGCCCTGCTTCTAGATAAGACTTTGTAAATTACAAGGTCCTAACTACATTAAATGCATTATGGTACCATATGCACATCGCTAATAAGGCAGAGATGGGGGAAACAGGACTAGATGCTAAGACTGGAAGTCGAACAGCTGCATTCTAGACTTGATTTTCGAATTAGAAAGTTTCTGAACCACTTTGCCCTAGTTTAGCCATCCATAAAACAAAGGCAATAATCCTTCCTTCACAGGGGTGTTGAGAGGTTTAATTAATTAATGTTTACAAAGTCCGTTGAGATTTCTGACTGACATTTGAAGTAATTCAGAATACTTCTTAACTGCATTTGTTTCTTCTAGTGCACCACTCAAATGTCTCCATATTGAGATATCCAAAGGAGAAGAAGATGGAAAGAAAAAGCATGGAGATAGGTACACACACAAAAACAACCTGACAAATCCAGCACTTCAAATCCACCACTGTCCCATCAAAGCTATCTGAATACTGCCTTTTCTGGAGATGAAGAAGAACGTGTTTATCCAGACACCTGCTGCCTTTCCCTTGCAGATCTGTCAAACTTAGATCTCTGATATTTTTGCCTGCAGCACCATGTTGGTAAACAACAAGGTATTAAATGGCAGAAATAATGGGCAGTCACGTCAGGTTGATTGGATCACCAAAGGAAGTGAAGGGGAGAAGAGCAAAGGGATGAAAGCACCAAAAGAGGAGCAGAAAGTGAGAAGAGAGCGCCAGACGGAGCAAGAGGCAAGCTGAGTGGAAGGAGGCACCAATCATTAATCAGGGACTTCACGCACTGAGCTATTCTATGTAATGTATTCCCACAGATGCTCAGGTACGCTGGAATACATTATCCCAAGAGACTAGTCTAGCATGAACAAGGCCACATATGTGTCCAAGTACCAGAGATAAACTGAATATTGGACACACTTAGATGCACAAGCGCATACACAGGGAGCTGCTTGATACCTGAGCTAGGATTTCTCAGTCTCTACATTGTCCCCCATCTCAGAGCAAAACCTTTGTGTGGCCAGTTTCTGTAGGGGGCGTTTGTGGGTTTTGAGATACAATCAAAACGCAGACAGAGGAAATGCAAATGTCATTCAGCTCCCTTTCATTGTCAGGAAGGACACATGAGGATAAAATACAGTGCACTGCATCCCTTCCCCTATTATGTGTCCTACTGCTTTTGTCCTAATTTATCCCATGCATAATTTATTTACATGTGTATTGTTTCCCGATCAGCAACTTTAAAGAATAAGTGAAAATTATAAAATGTTTTATTAAACAAGTTGTTAATAAAAAATGCAGATGGTGTCAGACAGCCAGTACCAATTCCGCTCCCTCCACATAGCATTAGTACTTTAAAAGGCACAGAGAGAAAAGCGAACCCAGCACTTGATGTCTATTGTTTCCTCCTCTCACACCCCCCCAGGGGCGAGGGGAGGAGAAGGGAGCTAATTATAAAGAGCCTAATCCTGCCCTCCCCGACTTCACCAGCAGCGGGATCGGGCCCCCGGTTCATTTCGGCACGAGCAGCCCGTCGGCAGGATCCGCCCTCTCCGGAGACCCGCCGCGACTCTTGGGAGCCCCACGGTGTCACCAAGTGCGAGGCGAGGGGGCGAGGTCCCGTCCTCCGCCGGGGCTCCCACGGCGGCGCCCCTCGCCGCTCCCCGGGAGCTCCCGGCGTCTCCCCCGCCGGCCCCGGAGCCCACCCCAGCCCGGGCTCCCTCGCTACCAGCGACGCTGGCGAACGGCACAACCGTAGGTGGCTTTTCCCCGGCCAGGTGAGGAGCCGCGCGGGGCGGCCCCGTCGGTGCGCTTCCCGGTCCCCGGGGTGCGCTGCCTGCGCCCGATCAGCGCCCGGCGACCGGGAGGGGCGCGGGGAGAAGTTGCCGTCGCCTGCGCCAGTGTTAAACCTGCCGTCACACGGGGGGGCCGCCGTCTCTTCCCCCCGGTTTTCAGAGCGTGTTCAGCCCCCC
>VZSF01004546.1:1753736-1829710 GCA_013398295.1 Chionis minor
CCCGCCCCGCCGCCCCCCTCCGCGCCCGGCCGCCAATTAACCGGCGCGCGAGCCGAACAATTTTTCCTCGTTAATTTCGGCGCGAGCCGCGGGGATGTGTTGCACAAAAAACGAGGGAGTCGCTGGGGCAGAAAGGAGGGCGGGAGGAGGGACCCGCCGGGAAGCTGCCGGCACCCGGCTCAGGCTGGCAGCCGGCGCCGGAAAGGCGCCTTTTTTCATATTTAAACCACGCGGAATATGTACATTTTTGATTCCTACTTACGCTTTCAGGGGGTTGTGAATGACAGTCGCCATTTTGCTACAATGTAACAGAATATTGTGTCTCGGAGTTCTAAAGGTTCGCTCAGGGGAAGCGGCCAGCCAATCAGGGCGCGGTATACCGGCCCGCCGACCAATCCGGCGGCGGGGGCGGAGCCGGGGCGCTGCTAGTTATTAGGGGAGCTGTCAAAGCCCAGAGGTCACTCCCTCTCCGTGGAACTGGCGGCGAGCAGGTCTTAAAGGGGCAGCGCCCGTCGGCCGGGCCGCCGCCGCTGCGGCGGGGGGATCGAGGGGGCGAGGGCGGCCGGGGGGAGACTTTCCCGCATCCCTCCGGCGCCCGCTCTAACGCGCCGCGCCGGGAGAGGGGAAAGCCGGGCTCGCTCCCCGTCCCTTCGCACCGCCGTCGCTGCCCCTCGTTTCCCCGGCGGCGTGCCCCAGCGGGGAAAGCAGCCCGCGCCGCCCGGCTCGCTCCTTCCGCTCCCCGGCAGCCTCCTTTTCCCGGGCTGTTTCCCTTTCTCCACAGCCGCTCTCCCCGCCAGGTCTCCGGGAGCCGCCGGCGCTGGCGGTGGCTCCAGGGCAGCGCCGCTCCCGCTCCCGCTCCCCCTCCCCCAGGAATTTCCCTCTCGCTGTCAGTCATCCCGGCCCGCAGCCCCTGCGTCCTTACATAACGTGCGGCGGCCGGACAGACCGACCCGTGGACCGACAGCCCCGGCTCGGCTCGGTTCGGCTCTCCCCCAGAGCGGCTCCTGGCGCACCGGGAGCCGACCCCCCCNCCAGCTTTCGGCAGGAGGAGAGGCGGGGGGTAGCCCCGACCCGCGCTCCGCCGGCCGCGTCCTCCCGCGGTGAGGGTGCGAGCGGCAGGCTGGAGCCCGGCAGCGCGGCGGGGCGCAGGCAGAGCCCGCGTCTGGGGAGGCAGCAAACTCCAGGAAGTCTGGGCTTACCTGCAACTAATTAAAGGAGCTCGCAAATGAATTATGGAGCATGACCTAAGTGATTTAAGAGGTGCCAATCCCGAGCTCACGCTCAGAAGTAAATCCACTTGAAGTTCACGAATTTACACCGCTGTAAATTAGGTGTCAACAAGAGCAGAATCGGACCGAGAAGTTTTCTTCTCGTCCGATATTAACGTAAGCTTTGCCACCTAATGCTTCTCTCTTGTTTCCTTTCAGGCAGCTTTCAGCCCTTTAAAAAACACACCTACCACCAAACCCAAGCCTGCTTCCCCATTTGCATGCATAGAACCAGAAGAAACTCACCTAAAGGCAGTTAAAATGCACTGCTGTAAAACCAGCAGAAGGGGAGACTACAGAACCAACTTGATTCACAACTTAATAAAAGAACAGAAGTAATGATGTTTGTGAGGCATTCAGGTGTGAACAGAAGCAGAAATAACAAACTTTCTGAGCTAATGGGCTGAACTTTAAAAGGCAAAGACAACCAAATTTTCTCAACCCTTTGACAAAATAAAACTTTCTAATACAGGGGCAGAAGAGAAAAGGAAGAGGGATGGAGAACAGGAAGAGAGAGAAATGATTACCTAGAGAGAAGAGGGGAGAAGAGAGCAATGCAGCAGTTTCCCATTCATTAAGCAGTCATTGGAAGTTTGCAAAAAGTTAAACTCCCTAAGGTCTGTCTAGGGTCCCTCTTTCCAAAGCACTGCCTACTCCAGCTACTAGGGCAACCTAGGTAGTGTGCCAAGCGTATATCCCTGGAGGGGATCGTCTCTTCCATCAAAGCAATCTCAGCCATTTGGTTACAGGCACTGCTTAGGAGAAATGAGCTTTCTGTCAGCTGGAGAGGTGCCAAGGTGCTGAGCTCTATCCCAAAACAGTTCTGGGAAGCAATCTTTAAGAACGTTTCCATTATCATATTACATTATATTAGTTAATACAGTAGTAGCCCAGGTGACACCGAATGTGACTTCAGACCCCCCTGTTCAGCACTTGCTCACTGTTCACAGGAAAAGCTAACCACAAACCGCCGAGTTTTCACAAGCCCACAGTTGATGTACACGCTGCAAAGAAATGAACGGCTCAGCGTGCACCTGAGCTGGTGACCCTGAGCTCGCGGGGAACCTTCTGTCACATCTCGCTATTACAAGGATTTCTGGTTTGACTTTTCTTACTGCCATGGTATTCACCTAATGGCAAACATCAACCAAATTGTAGCATTTACCCGAGGGTGGGCAATATTCACTTGTGGGATAACAACAAATTTGCTTCACACAAAGGAAAAAATAGCCTAGGACCTGGAGAACGGCAGAACTGCAGAACTGCAGGTAGATTTGTTCTACTAAGGGAACGCCCCAAAATTCAGCCAAACTCTAGAAAGCCCTGAGATACTCTAATGCAAACTGGTGACATTTTCAGAGAATTAAAAAAAAAGCTGTTTGAGGTAATTTTTAGGAGTTTAATGGGTCCCTCTACTCCCGTTTGGTTGGATACATAGGCCCATTCCTCCTCTGCAGGGAAAGAGCTCTTGGTGCAGCTTGGCAGGGAGCGCATTGCAAAAATGGGATTAAGCCACACACGTGTTTGCCTCGCTGCTCCTGTTGTTCAGACATTGGGCCTTTATCAGCTACCAGCAACAGCAACAAACAGCGAGAACAGCCACAGATGACCTTGGGTTGCTGATAGCCCTTTTGCCAGTCAGACCCCACATTTCTGGCCAGGAGAATCAGTCAACAGCACTGCCGCCTCCCTCAGAGGAATCTGCAGGACGCCCAAGGACAGAGCTGCCATAATAGAACAGTGGGAAGTCTCATCCGTGGTAACAAAGACATCAGGCTTTGCTCATATGTCCATATAGTTTTCCTATAGTGTATTTCATGTAGAATTCCATAACAGTTAGATTATCATTTTAGCTGGAAAAAAAGGCACCAAGCACTGAGTGGCATTTCACTTGTAACGAACTGAGTAACTTATTAATGTAATCACTATTTGCAAGAATGGGGACCATCACAAACCTACATTAATGAAACTTTTATGCCACACCATAGTTACCTCCATTTTCACATACACACCAGTCCATCATCAACTGATCATTTATTTAGATTCACTTCTCTTCTAGTTTTAAGATACAATAAGTCACCAATAAATAGTGTTACAGTTATTTTACACTCCAACAGAAGATGAACACATCTGAAACACTGTTACACATACACCCAGTTCCAACTTCAGGATTTTTACATTCCTACTTAGCTGCTGATAGTTTTATTCAGACACACCTGAAACATAACAAGGAGGCTGCAAGAAAATATACTGTAAGAATATTTGGCGTAAAAAACCTAGGTGAGCATATTTTCAATGACAGGCTGCCAACTGTTTGGACAACCAAGATTTAAATTTTAAAAAGGAAAGCAAGTTTTGACACAAAACTATTGGGGTAAAATCTATAGCATCAAGACAAGGCCTAAGCACACTGCCTCCATAGGGTTAGAGTGCATAAGGCTTTAGAAGGCAGAATCCACCATCTCACCTCCAGCCCCTTATACAGGACTGCAGCTGGTCTCTACCTAAGTAGAAGAAAAACAGTATCATTTCTTTTCACTGTATTGGGAAGTGTCATGTCTCGTATATCGTACTGCTATGCTCCTGATCCACCTCTATTTCAAACATTTTTACTATTTACATAAGGCAAGTGCATTGATAGTTTCTGTGAGGTGTCCAAAATATTCCTGCTTATGCTGCAAAGCCTTATTTTGGCTGAGTATCTTCCACTGTCAAAAAGTTTTTACCCTATATTTATTGTCTCCTGCTCTCCTTTTTAGCTTGTTAAGTTTTCGTGTAGAGTTGTTTTTTTCTGGAGGGAGGGAAGGTTAGGTTCTTACTTATACATTCCTCAACACTTGTGAATCGAAAAGTGAAACAAACTACACGCTGACATTGAAAGCCACAAATCTAATTTTGCTATGGAAGGAAACATAAAAGACAAACAGTTGTTAGTCTACCAGAAGCCATATGTTATTTCAGCTTTAATATTCCCAGATATTTCCAGTGATACACAACTTTATTTTCTTCAAATACATTAATATTCAAAGGATCAGATTCATACAGGACTAAATATGACAGCATGCTCTGCGTGCCACAATGTAGCTTGTTACAGCAGAAGAGGGCCCCACATGCACAGATACCCTGCAACAGATTTGAAGTCTTAACCCCTTTTTATTTATTTAAAGCTGTGCAGGCATCTCTCATACAATGTTTCTTGTCAGCCCTCCTCCTCACTTTCTTTGATCTTTACCAATAGTTGGTTAGCTGAAAGAGGAGGGAAAGATATCAGAGTGTCAACATTACAGACTCAACACCAGCCCTCTACAGACACATCACCAAAAATTTTATGCAGTCAGCATAACAAAGATAACTATGGAGCTACACAGCATAAAAATCGGCACCAATGATTCATTCTTTGCAACTTTGGGAATCGCATTCTTAAAATGTGACCTCAATATTTAAAATTTTTTTAAGCAGAATTCCCCTCTTTAGTTATAGCAACAATTTTTGGATTACTTTAGGCAAGCTTGATTTCAGGCCTGATTTTAACATCCCAAAGTTTTAAATTTGTATTCACTATTCAGTTTTCTCTCGCATTACGCTTGAACTACACCTATGTTGAGGTCGAGACTTAAGCCCCTTTATTTTTAAATGGGATGTTCCGATAAAATATTTTAACACTAAAGATGTGTCTCTGCTCCTAAGTAGTACATTGAGGCCTTGACCTGGAATTTTCAAAAGTCTGGGGAGACAGAAGTTGTTTAAGGTTCCAGATTCTGGTTCAAGTCTGTCCCCAGTTTAACAAACTGCTGAAAATCTATTTAGTGTGGTCGCTAGAAAATTCTTTATGTTATCATGGATTGTTCTTAAATTTCCCTCATCAGCAGAAACAACATTACAAACAAACTGCCTCAAAAGGAGAATGCAAATCTTTATGGTAGCCACTGCAGTACCGTGGCAATAGTAGGAAAAGGAATCTAATAATGCAGATAGACACATGTTCTGAAGAACACACACACAGTAACTATGGCTGTCCTCTCCATGAGGGGAGTTACAATTTAAATGGGACAAAACAGAGTTCCCATCATGAAGCACAAGATTTACATGTCCAGAGTCACAGGTCTGCCTGCCTGATTTCTTAAGCAAGTAACTAGCTGAGGGAAAAAAAAAGAAAAAGAAAAAAAGTGAACCCTGTAGCATTCCTTTTCACCCTTCCCTGCATTAAAGCTAGGGAAAAGTATTTCTACATCTACATCCATCAGTGGGATGCAGAGGAGGTACCCTGATTCATCTGAGATAATGTTATGTCTCCTGTCTCCATCTACGCCTAGTGTAAGGCTGAAAGGGAATTTCTAAGGTGCCTTGAATCTCAGGGGAAGCAGATTGTATAGATTAGGGCATAATTACATGGTCAGGTTTGGCCCCCCCAAAAGTCCCTCACCACCACTGTGGATGGAGTCTGGGGATTCTGACCACCTACGGTTTTAACCACCTTTAAAGACCAATTTCAAATGTGGCCTGAGAGGGCTGCAACATGACTTCCTCTTGCCCATGACTAGAAAATAGAATGTAATACCTTGCTAATCAATCTTATCTCTAATAAGCACAGAGCGCACACTGTAATTACGATTCTAAGACAGGTTTAACATTTGGATTGAGCATAATGAATAGCACTCTACCTGAGAAAATTAACAACTCTGAGAAAAACATAAACCGCCACATTCATCCAAAGAGAATGTTAACTTTGAATTTTGCTGTTGATTTGAACAGCTTCACCTTTCCTTCATTACTGATGAGACCACCTCGAAGAAAGGAATGAATACTTCACTTTCACTATCTGCTGACTTCACTATGGAGAAATTTTTTTTAATAGAGTAGGCAGAAATGAGTGGTGCAGACACAGCTTCAGAGTAACAACTTGTTTTCTTTCAGTATTCAAGTTTCCTTGTTTATAACACATATTTTGGTCTTTATAAGGCCAAGGGAACAAACACTATCATAACTATTTTACTTTTGTAGCTCAAACAGGATTTATACAGCTTACAACAAAACCAGTCTTTTTTTTTTAACTACACTGAAAATTAGGTTTAGCTAGAAGATGTCTCATCTGGTAATTTTTTTTCCCCCTATTATTTATGAAATATTTTTATTTTCAATTTTTTTATTATTTTAATAACATCTTCAACGGTTTCATCCACCCTTCCATATAAATGCAAAAGAGTTACAGTGTTGCAGCTTTTTTTTCTTTCCTTCTGTTTTGTTCCATTATTTTCAAAACAATCTGCAACCTAAAATACATTCCACTTTGTAAAGTTCAGAGTAAGAAAAATAAAACCTGATGGGGTGGTTAAGGTGGAAAGGAAAACATCCACATAAACAGCAGTTTGGAATTAGCGAGGGGATAAGAAGGCACTAGTTCATTTTATTGCATTGATTGGCCAAACACCAGAGGAAAATGCAAGTAAAGGGGAAATAAGTTTAGCTATGCTTTAAATCCTGTTAAATAGAAACAGCTACTGCAGTCAACATCACAGTGGAGCCAGGCCCAATTTACTTGCCCTCTGTCCTGGTTTGAGCGACACGGGACTGATTTCTCTCCTAATGCTTGGGAAAAATGCACTTTTGGAGACTCTAGTGTCTGCATTTCTGAAAATATTTACTTCTTAGTTAGCTATCGTGTGTGAGTTTCAAGGTCTCGGTGTTTTTGAGTTAGCCAGGTGCAGGGATGAGGAGGAGCAAGACCCGGGCACTTGACCCAAACTGGCCAACAGGATTATTTCATACCATGAACGTCACATTCAATATAAACTAGAGATTTTGCTGAGAAGTTCCCCCTCTCCCTTGATGGCTGCCATCCTGAGAACTTCTTGCCCCAGTGCCGGACCCCTCAGGCCTTCCCTTCCTTCTGAAGCCATAGTGTTCGCAGTGTCTGACATTTGCTGTCTGCTGCCCGGAGCACACAGCTTCCTGCTGATATAATTGGCTGAGTATAATCCTTGTATATTTTATACTGGCATTGGGATCAATACTGGCTCTTCAGTGTTATTAATGTTAATCATCTAGTCTTATTCTATTAAATCTGTTTATATTTCAACCCTCGTGTTTCCTTGTTTTTTCCTGATTCCCCTTCCCAGGTGGGGAGGGTCATCGGGTGAGAGAATAATTGTCTAAATGACAATAAATTATTGTGGGTTTCTCAAACCATAACACTCCCAAGTCTCCCCAACAACTTCCATTTGTGGAGCTAATCTGATTCAAATTTCTCCAATCCAAACAGGGTCTCAGGCCACATTCTCCTTTTAAGAATAATTTTGTTGATACTTTTTAACCAAGACAGCCACATTGGTAAAATCCCTTACATAGAAACAGCGTTGCCAAGGGCAGTGTGTTATTTGTCCGGGGACTTTTTTTGTTTTCTTGTTTGCTTTTTTAAACACAGGTGGAGCAGCTTTGCTGTCAGGACACCTCTCTCTAATTCAGAGGCCCTCCCTCCAGCAGGAAGCTCTGCCCTACAACTCTTGCCCCAGCCATTCTTCTCGTACATCTAAGCCCTTGTGTCAAGTCTTCTACAAAAGCTCAGGCTTTTGCTTGAGTTGACAGGCCTCTGCTGACACTGTTACTCCGTGCTGCCTCAACAAAAAGCAGTTAAGAAGAACATGTCAAAATTTATTATGAAATTCCAAGCAAAGAAAAAGGCTGATGGGATACTGCTTGATGCAAGGCCCATTTTTTTGCCACCACTGATGCAGCTTATTAGGCTATTTCTAGGACTATCCTGTAGAGTCCGTGGGCCATTCCAAGAAAGACTGCCTACTGTAGGATTTACCAGGCATGCACATAGGGCCAGATTCTCATCTTTCTTGTGTATTACTAATATGGGCCTACTGACTTCAGTGGTACTACTGCTACTACCTACCCCAATATCAACAAGAGTAGGTTTATACAGGCATCATTCCAAAAGCCACAGTTAACAGCGGCTACGAGTGAGCTCAAGTGGCTATAGAGGCTCAAGCTTCCTAACCGGTATGCCCATGAACCACACACATTGCTACAAGTACCATTCAGATATACTACACGTTTAACCCATCTTTAGATCTCAGGCCAGCAGGACAGAAAGGGTGGCTACCCAAGAGCTGAGAGCAGAATACGAGTCTGCACACAACACCGTCACATAAAGCTTAAGCTCTCCATCATGCCAACTGTGCCACAAGCAGAAAATCCAAGTTCCTTACCTTGCTATTTCTTCCAGTGTTTGCTTGTGAGGTTTGTTTGTTTGTTTGTTTTAAAGGTCAGCAGCCAGCTAGAACCATGCCAGCCTGTAGGTTTGAAAAAAGAAGGCACAGGCATCTTCAACGTCAGAAAAATTGCCACAAAACATACCCAAGGAAACCTCGTAGCATTTAGAATGTTTTGGCACTTGTCATGCTCGGGAGTGATCAAGCACTATAGTTTTTAAACCAAGCAAAACTTTGTAAAACTAGGTGTAAGATCAGTCACCTACTAAGGACAGTGTCTTATATGTGTTGAATTCTTCACTCACTTGCAAAACCCAGAAGGTTTGCACATCTCACATATAGTGGAATGCTCCCTCACATCCAGTGTCTACGGCTAAAGCCAATATGAAATATGATTTAAAGGCATTAGAACAACTTTGATAGAATAAAAACATCTACAAAGAACAACATTGCAGCTATGGCTGCAATGCTCCAGCTTGCACAAAGTAGAATAGCTTAACAAATTATTTTCTTACGGGAGATTCTCCCTGCCTGGCTCCCGCACGCATCAGCATGTGGGAATCCAGCTTTCAGGAACCCTGTGCAGCCAACGGCCACAAAATAAAGCCTTACAATTGATTGATCTTTACCCAGTTTATGACTCACAGAAATGGTGTGAGCAAGCATAACTGACCTGCATTTTTTTCCACTCGCCTTTAGCCCTGCAACAGCTTCTTACTCTTTCCTAGCCACTGGCTAGTTCTTCTCCAAGTTCTTTTCATTAAAACCTTTTCTCTTTCTACATAGTAATAATTTCTCCCAGCAATCACAACCATCCATTCTCGTCATTCTTCTAGACATAGGCATTGGCCAAATCCAAGAGGGAAGGGGAAGGATAGCACAGAATGGTCTGAAATGTACTTGCATTTGCTGTGGGTGAGAGGTGCTTATTGCTTAAGATCACTCTTGTATCAGACAAGCAATGGATTCCCTTACTCTATTTATATACTTGGAATAATTCACTAGCTAACACTTTTCCCAGCTAAATAAATGCCCACCTCCTGAAATGGATTCAAACTTCTGGAGCACGGAGGTTACACAACAAGGGTCAGTGTGCAAAGCCCAGTGCCAGAGACATGCAGCTGTTTCCCTCACTCACACTCCCTCCTTCTGATTATTGAACATGAGAATCCCACTTGTATTCCAGATACAAACGTAAGCAAGTTATATTCCAAAGCTGGGCGCTATTCCAAACTGGAGTGCTGGGGACATCCAAGCCTGGCCTACTTGTTAGCATAGCATCAAGAATGCCGGGACAATAGGCATTCATTTTGGAGTTACCGCATATTTAATATTTTTCCTTTTCCCCCACCAAATATACACTCTAACCCACCAGCAAAGCTCTATTTCCAGGCCATATTCTCATACAAATATCCTACTACCTCTGCTAAAAGGCTTATGGAAGCCCTATGTTATTTTCAAAAATCATACCAAGAAAATCAGGCCCCAGTTCAGCAAGACACTAAAACATTTGCCTGTCCATAGTCATGGATTCTCTTCATTTGCTAAAGGCGAGCTATACTGTTAAATACCTTGTGGAAACATGACTGGGAAGAGAAGCAACACAAGTATCAGACAGGACTGGAAAATAATTTAGGAAGCAATGGCTGCTGAGACTTGGCTATCATAAAGAAAGGATCTAGAATCACAATAGGGTTATATAGCTAATGCAGAGTCACTAAGGGCTAAAAGCCCATAACTATAGGACACCTTGAAGAAGCAGAATGGAGTATTTTTGAGTGCTGCAATATAGCTGTGAAAGCCAGGATTCACATAGCCTAAATTCCATCAGGGTCCCTGTGCCTAGTGTTTCCTATTAGGTAACTCCGGGAGTTACTGGATTCAGGGGGCTAACTTTAGTCTCCTTCAGACTGAACGTTTGGGCTATTGAAATTAAAAACAAACAAACAGAAAAATCCCTGCCAGTCAGATTGTATTCACATTTGTAAGATGCAACTCTAACCTAAAGGCTTGGTTCTGCCAAAGATGGTTTCAACAAGAAGAAGGGTTATCCAACATGGTCACAATCAAATCCAGTTTATACTGCCAGTAAGATTTATTCTGCATTTATAGTGGTGTAAACTAAAGCAGAACATCATCCACATTTATATAGAAGTTTTAAAGCATATGCGTGCTGCCATTGAAATCTTCTGTGCAAATTTTCACATGTCATTTTCATAAAGTCAACCCAGTAGAGAAACTGGTACTGTCTAAAGTCAGGGTTAAGAGTTAGAAGTCCTGACCTGAAAAGAATTTGCATTTATTTATATCCATAAGTGCAGGATTTGGCCTATATGCAGTACTTCTTTACAAAAGCATGATCTTAACAAAAAAAGATACTCTGAAAGAATTCCGCTAACAGCATCACGCACGTACTCCTTCTGTCCTACTACACAGCAGTTGCTGATCTACCTGCTAACTCCCCAAACACAGGACGCACTGGGGGCGGCAGGACTACAGTTCGGTGTGTATTACGTACAGTGACTACCTATGGGCGTCAATAAGGTCACGGAAAACCCTCTACGGCGTATTCCCCCCCCCCGCACCCCCCTCCCAGCCCGGGGCCCGGCGCTGTGGCGCCCCCTGGCGGTTGGCCGCGGTGCCGCGCTGGGCTGGGCGGTGGCGGCGCCGTGGGGACGGTCCCCACCGGACCAGAGCTAAAGCCAACTAAAGTAGTACATAAAAAGCCCCACGCCGGCACAGCAAAGCTCGCTGTCTACTGCAGCAGGTACGACGCTCTTGCAGAGCAATGACGTTGCGTTCGTCCGTTTACAAACAGAAAGTTGTATCTATGCACGGCCGCCCAGGGGAAACATCCCCGTCCGGCGAAACGCCACCCTCCACGCTGATGACACAGGCATGCAGGGACCCCGAACGCATGGGATCCCTGTGCTTGGCACAGGCGCAGGTGTTTCCCACTCCTTGCCTGCCTACTCCAAAGGCTTCCTCTTAGAGAAGGTTGTGAGGGTTTAGGGCAGGGGGGTTGCAGTTTGGCTTTGGTTTGGTTTTGGTTGGTTTTTTTTTTTAAACAGGGATGAGAGAGGGGAAACGGGATAAAGTCGTTTTTAAAGTTTTGGCATTTGGAGAATTCAAGCATTTCCAACCATGAGAGCAAACAAGGTATCTTAAAATTAACAATAATAAGGTTGAGTGACTGTATGCCTTCATGGCTTTGAAATTCAGATGACTCAGTGAATTTGGTGGCAGGTATTTGGCTTTACAAATTTTCTGTGGGGGGAAAAAAAAAAACAACCCAAAAAGCCACCCACAACTACCTAAGCCATGAAAAATTCCACCAGAAACCTGTTGGGATGTAGCAACTGAACTCACAAGGATTCCATCTGTATTTCTGAGGTCTTTCTTCCTCATGCAGGCATTAGCATTGCAGCAGGTAGCAGGGAGGAAAGCCCAGCACCCTCCTGCTCTCGGGGTTTGCCCTGCTAATGTACGAGGGCAGCAGGGCAGAGGAGAGGGCAGAGGGGGAAAGGGCTCAGCCCTGCAACCAAAAACTCTGTTATAATGCAATCCACGTGAAGGAGCTGAATTAAAACTCTGCAGAAAACCTTTGTTCTGGCCTCTCCTAAATTTTTTGAGGGCTTGACTTTGCAACCTTAATGCTATGTTTATTTTTTAATATATCATATGTATGGTATTATATCTATATACAGTTGTGAGGGACTATTGTGCACCGTTCTGCTTTTCCCCAGAAGACTGCACACATGTAGTAGCACTAGGACAAAGGGGTTACACCTCAAGACTTCTGTTTTGACCACTCTTTGTATATATGCACACAGAGTCCCTCTCTGGCATTTGGGCATGCACACGCGAGCAGGAACACAGATCTACAGAGTATCATTTAACCTTTGAAGTCAGGCTGGAAGCCTTGGGACAATCTCAAAACTACATCTGAAAACAACTTAAAAATAATCAGTACTATATACACAGCGTTGTTAGTTTATCTTTTCATTTTGCTTTACTAGTATAGAGATATTCCTTCAAAGCAAGTTTTTGAAGTGTTTTATCTTCTTTTGCTCTGTTCACTTGAAATCATAGTTCTGTTTGTAACACTTTAATTATTCATACAGCAGCCAACTCTGATTTTATAGGGATGATGATGATGCTTCAGGTGAAGAACAAAACAGAGGATCAGAGGAACACCTACCAAGAAAGCAGCATTTTCATGCCAAAATTTTTAGCTGGGAAAAATCAAGTAAGAGAAGGATGAAAAACACACAAGGCACATCTCTATAAAGTTTAAAATATTTTCACCATACAATGATCTTTAAAGAAAGATTAACAACCTGTAGTCGGGGTCACTCAGGATTTACTGTGTACGTCCCTCAAATAACATTGGACTTGTTAGTCACAGCCTATAGAGCCAAGGAAACATACAAGACATCTATTTAGTTAAGCCTTGTATCACAAAGCCCAGTTACAGTATTTAAAGTGAGTTCTTTAATCAATATGAGAAAGCATCACTCAGTTTATAACACTACCAAAAAAGCCAAAGCCAACAGTATCAGCCAGTGGAAACCCTTGACAAATGCAAGCTTATGATTTCAAGATCAGATATTTCTCATTTTAAGAGTCCATACAGTATGGCACCATTTCCAGCCAAAATACTTTCAAGCTTATTATGGCCAGATCTTTCCTCAAAGCAGGGAAAAAAAAACATCAACAGTTAATGCTTGTTTTTTTATTTCGGACTTCAAAAAACTCTTCCTCCAAGAACAAAGGGTAAACAAAACATTCAGCCCAACTAATTGTCTTTAGGAAAAAAAAAATTCTTTAGCAGTCTAAACATCTCAGTCCTTCCACTTAGCCCAGCTTCTACTGAAGCGGACAGAGCCTTGAGGACAGCCCTGTGAAGAGGATACCATGATGAAACAGTTTGTCACCAGCCTTGGCATTAACACACCTGGCACTACTCTCAAGCATTTTGGAAGCTAGGCAGGACATTTCTGCTGTCACGCCAATAGCAAATTCCTGCTTTTCCACTCATCCCTCCCAACCCTTCACACCACAGCCAGACACAGACGGGTGGCAAGGTAGGATGACATCCTACCTGTCATCCAGCCTGACAAAAAGCCAGTGGCAGTAGCCAACCCAGACCACTGTCCATGAAAAGAGATGTGCATGCAAAGAATCTCCTACTGGAAAGCAGGTGGTGTGTCAGGTTGAAAGAAAATGCAATGGGAAAGCCAAATAAATGAAGTCTTCTAATTTGTCCATTAACATCAGGAATATTAAAGGACATAGTCAAGTTACTACACCCAAAAATAACAAGACAGTGCCTGATTCATCCGTCAGATTAACTTAGGTAGTCACATCACAAGTCTGACCCAGAATACTTATAAATTACCAAAAATTGTAACATGCATATTATTTTGATACTTTAAGTCAGTGGGTTTGTTTTGGCTCAGCAAACTGAACTGAAGAGGGGCACTTTGTGTCTCTCAGGAGATTTGAATGTTCTTAGATAAGAAACCTTTAAATGCCATTTCAGGATTTAGCACCTAATCCACATTCCATAAAAATAATTCTAGAGGATTAAGTAGTCTTTGCATCAGATTTGTCAGGGTGTGTCTTCCTACTCCATGGCCAGTCTTGCCTACTCGCTAGCAATACCATGACGCACACAAATCTGGAGCTGCCTACAGCTTGTTTGGTTGGCCAGCTGAGCAAGCTGGGCCAAGTTACCACAAACTATACTAGGCAAGTGTCATGCTTACTGTAAGCTTTACAGGTGAACAGAGCTGCACATAACTCGGCACAAGAAATGAGCTGCTGGGCGGTCAAACAGGATTTATTGTTTCAGGCACTGTTCCACACAGGTATAGCCGCGTTAGTTAAAGAGCCACAGGTTCACTACCCTTCCAATGGTACCATCATCCCAAAGCTTTCATGCAAACATCACATAAATGCTGGTCACGTCTCTGAACCCAGAAAACAGAAAAGGAAACGGTTGGTTTCACAAGCCAGCGTAGCCTGTTAATAATGATGCTTTAAGAAATACTATGGAGGTGACTTGAAATTGGAACGTTTATGAGTTCACTCCTCCTAATGGATAGGATACATCTAACATGTTATGACTAGTACAGTTTAGATAAAACAATACCTTTATGGCATTGCTTATATCCTTAGATTATACCTACTATAACACATCTAATAGAATGCATTCATGGCACACATTCAGCAAGCAATCGGAAAGCTGTGAATTTCTTCTACACCACACCTTGCATACTGCAGCTTACCACAGACCAGCGATACAACAGACCCCCAGATTCTGCAGCATTAGCTAAGCCTGAATAAATTATTTGTAACTGCAAGTGCCAAGCTCTCGTCCTCTTTAGGGACAGCCACATTCTTGCAGATGTGCTGTACACAAAACTTTTAATAACATCTTTTCCAGTTCCTGTAGCACTGCTTGCCACTTCCAACGACAGTCAGAAAGAAATCAGGGCCATTTAGTAACCTCTTTCCAGTGAAACTTTTTCTTTCCATCAAACCATTTTGCACTAATTCAGAAAGCCTATAACCATTTAATATCAGTCACATTACATTTCTAGTGTATTCCAAGTTATTTCATCAGCACTAGAACTGGGAACCTTGAAGTAATGTGTTTCTTTCCAAGCTCTCCCCTGAAGCAAGCTTCCCCCCAGTCCATGTACTGAAAGGGTATTGCGAGGTGGTAGAGGGTCTCAGTGACAATTTCCAATTGACTTGTAGAGAAGCTTGGGACTGAATTTTATTCTTCCCATATAACTGAATTCCGTAGGAGTCGTCTTTTCCAGTTTTTGTTTTGAAGATTTTCAGAAGGTAAGGGGAAGAGGGGTGAGGAAAGAGAGACAAACTGACCCTTAGGACATTAAATGGCAGGTAAAATGTGTGACAAAGTGACATACATTAAAAAAATACTGATTTTGCATGTACAACTTCAGTCTCTGAACTACTTATTATCAGCCAAGAACAAGGTCTTGCGGTATAAGCAGGAATTATTTCAGAACTGCTCACTATTGAGCCACAAGTCAAAGACATCACACTCTGGGCACTGTGCCACAACATGAGAATCTATAGTGTGCTGAGTTCCTCAATACTCTCTCAGTTTGTTAGAGCTAGAAAAGGCACAAAGAAGAATGACAAGGATGGTCAAAGGCATAGAACAATTTCTGTACAGTCAATTTGTACAAACAAAAGTTAAAATAATAAGAAAATGTTGACACCTCAGGCTAGAAGAGACGGCTGAGGAGGGTTATATTAGAAGTCTATAATGTCATGATTGCCAGAAGGGGCATGGCATTTGCAATCTGTGCTATAACAAGGATATTGTGTGTCTGTTTCTAAAAGGCAGGTTCAAAATTAACACAGGCACTTCTTTACACAGTTAACAATTAAGTTATGGAATTTCTTGTCAGAAGGTGCTCTGCCTGCAAAAACTATGCATGCACTAAAAAAAGATAAATGTTTTCATGCAGCAAAAATACATCGATGACTTTTTAAGTCTTCCTGGATGAAACATTTTTAAATCTTTCTGGGTGAGATCCTGGACGCGTAAGACAGAAAGTGCCAGTTTACATTAAGAACATCACTGTCTTCCCTGTACTGGTAACAGGTAGAAACAACATACCAGCCTAGATGCAACTGTACATTTAAGTACCATAGTATTATATATTGTAAATGCAAGGCACATAATTTTAATAAACTTAAAACTTTAATTCCATATCTGGAACCTGAGATTGTTTTTCAGAGACAAATATCTACTTTGCAGCCCACCACCTACTGATTTAATCAATCCCAGCTATTTCAAATTGAGAGATCCACAGACACATACAGGTTTGGGGGTTGTATGGGTTTTGTTTGTGGGGATTTTTGGCTTTTCGTTGTTTGGTTTTTTTCTTTACTGGCTAGGCAACCGTGGTTTTGATTATTTAGTAGAGTTTCTCAGGCACTCTGATTTTCTTCAGTGACATTGCATTATCTTTCAGTGCAGTCACTGTTTACATTACTCAGTCTATACCCATGGATTTCCAAGTACATACAGCATATATGCTGTCCCCAAGAAAAAAAGTGGAATACGTTAACAGGTCTACACCTGATTGTAATGTTTATTATATCTCTAAAGTCCCGCTTTCAGATATTTACCCATTATAAGCTTTTTCAGCCTCCTGTCACAGGATACTCCTGCACAGTAAGCATTTCCTATGTGCAACTATCAATGAAAAGATTCTTTGATACTTGTGAGTCTGCCCTATAGCATAATATCTTTGGATTGAATTCTACATAGGTCAAAAAAAAATTCCAAAACAAAATATAGATGATTCTCACAATATTTTTCCCTATTTCTTTCATCTCCATTTAACTTTTGGGGTTTTTTTTTTTGAGAAAGAAAGCCGTCAAAACAGCTTCTTAAAGGTCGTCTTAAAACTTCTACCAAAAAGGATCCTCCCTCATTTCATAGGGCTGAGACTGATGACTGCATGAATGGATGCAACTGCTTGTGAGAAAGGTTACTTGTATTCCTCCTAGACGAACTTTTTAGAGAACAGTTTCCTTAAGTCAGAAGTATTTCTCAGTTGGACACGGTATACACGCAGAGCTACACTATATAAAGACATTCATCTGCTATTTTAATTTTATCCAGAACCTGTAGGAGCAATTTTACTTCATTAACTTATCACCATACAATGCTCACTCTTTACGTTACTTGTCTCATAGAAGTTCTCCTAGACCTTGACCTTACACACACTTGGTGATCATCTGTATTTTCCTTTTTTTCCCACACTTGGCATTCTGAACAGAGGTGATAAAATATGTTCAGTATTCAAGGTGATGATGCTCTACCAGGTGACATAATTGCACTGTCTGTTAGCTTTAGAAAAGGAGGCATCTGTTATAAAGAAAATTTTATTACTAAATAAAGTAAATGCTACTAGTCAACTTACACTCAATTGTTACTCAGATAGGGAAAAGGAAAAAAAGAAAAAAAATAAAGCAAAAAAACCCCCAACAAAACAAAAAATTACATACCACACACGATTACATCTTGCTGGGTAATTAATACAACTTAAACCCCATGGTCTGGTAGCCTCTTAAAGCCTCTGGAAGCTCTTAACCATTTCATAGAGTTGTGTCATCCTTCCTGATTTCCCACAAGGCTACAGTACAGAATTTGTATTATCCTACAGTCAGTTACTTTAGCTATTGTTCTGTCCTTGGGACCTGCAGGGCTTTTCAGCTCCCAATTAGAAAGTGCTTTGCTCAGGGAAATGATAGCACAACAAGCTCATAAACCATCTTCTATATCTATATCTTCTATAACTCCTCTTTCGTTTTCCATCCAATTAAGCTGAGAGCTTAAGTTTTGTTGGTTGGTTTGTGTTTTATTTTCCTGGAACTGCAAAGTGATACATTACATCTTGTATATGAAACAACTACTGTTTCAGTTCCACAAAGCACACAAGCAGTTTCAGTTGTCTTTAAACTTTTGAAGACCTTCTTACAAAATACTGCTAAGACTACCTCATTTGCAGTTTTGTTTTAATTTAGTAATTTATCTAATATTCTTTCCAGAAACAGTTCATTGTTTCCATATAAGTGTTGTATGTCTTGGTCTAAGAATACTTTTTTATTTCATTTTTTTCCCACAGGTACACAGAAATGATAGATCATAAACTGCACAAAAAATTAATCTTATTACTTCGTAGATACGGGACAGATCCTGCAGTACTATTCCCATGGGCAGACTTCTGCACTAGGCACACATACTGAAATCTACTGGCTATAGTCAGTCCATACTGGTAATTACAACTGACCATAGTTCACTGTTTCTGGCTTCTATTCAGTGCCCAGAAGAGAAGCAGTCTGAAAACCAGGTCCTAGAAGGGCTCCATGAAGCAGAACATCTACGGAGCCACCTATGAGATGTGAAACGGGCCTTCCAGTGGACTGAAGGCAATGCCAAGGTCAATCATAGGTATCAGTACACACATGCAATTAGAATGACCAAAGACATAGTAGTCCAAGAATAAAATTTAAGACTGAGGCCACAATGATACACCTGGAAGTATCCAGAATATGAAACAGCATATAAATAGTAAACAAGATATGAGCGGACGATACACAGAATCATTATGAGACTAGGTATCTGTAGATTGGTATCTTTAACTTCCCTTCAAATCCTTCCCCCTGCCACCAAACAAACAAATTGAAGAACCTCCACATACTCTCTACAGAATGTACTGATATATGGAGACTGCTTTCCCATGGTAACCTTCCCTCCTCCCACCCTTCTTCCTTCAGGATGTGCTCCTGGAAGACCTCAAAAGAAACTTACTCTTGATACCTTACACCTCAGTACCAGGAAGCCTCCCACACTAGTCCGAGCTTCCTCCTCCTCCTCCTGAGAGAGCTCTCCCTGAGAGAGGATTCAGAAGGAAGAATTCTTATCTCATGAAATTTTCATTCCCTTTTCTTAAAAAAATAATAAAACCCCCTCAACACTTGAAACAAGAAATTCCACCACACATCTTCAAAGATGATGGGTGGGGGGAAGGGAGACGAAGCAAGTCACTCTTGCATCATTCAAACAGCGCTTTTACAAAGGGTACATCTACAGCGCACAATGCATACAAGATAATTGAGGCAGCTCATGCTCCAAGACAGCACTGTGTTCATTTATTGCGTGTTTCTGAGAACCACACTCACATAATTATAATGCTTCCTGCACACAAGTCTCACCAATTACTTTCTTTTGGATGTGAGCAGGATATAGACTCTGAGAAACGAAGTGTTAGGAGCCCTGTGACACTGTGTCTTTAGTTAAGTTGCTATAAACTTCAAAGATAAAGTATTGCTTTCGGAAAGCAAAACACTGATTTCCAGATTGACATTTCTGGAGAAGGGTTTTTTCCTGCATTATCATTGGTCTCTAGATCTGTTCAAAGCCTTGTGTATTTAATATAAGAAAAAGATATATCTACAAAAAACATGATTCCTATGGTCTATGTCACCAATTTTTCTTCCAGTGGGAAATCAACTGTCAGAGCCCTGACATCTGCTATTGATATGTAAAAGCAAAACAGTTCATCTCTCTCTCTATAAAAGTACAACCTTACATCCAAAGCAGACAAGGGAGAATATGAAGCAGCACACAAGATTTTGACCTCAAAAGAAAACACTTCCTTGGAGTCACTAACCAGTTCTTTTCACTGACAGTTTTTAAATACAAGGCTAGAAATCAATCTTGTAACTGCAAGTGCTTCGTGTATTAGAGACCCATGAGCCGAACAAATGAGTCTGGAGGAAAAATGAAAAAGTTGCCAGCTGCCACTACTCTAAAGACAACATTATTTATATCATTAACTTAACCTTCCAATGCAGATCCTAAGGTTTCCCCCCAACGAAGGGGCAGGACAACATTGCTCAACACAGGTTTCTTTAAACACCCCACCATCTACAATGGCTCTGCAAGGAACGTAAGATCCAGTTCCAGTTCTGTGTTCTGGTAGTGTAAAGCCTTATTACCATCCCTACCTGCTTGACAGATCATTTTACCATCTGCAGCGGTGATCTTTTACCAAAAAAAAAGACTTCACAAAAGCACTAAAATTATTAACAAAGGGGCCGGTTTTTGTTTTGAACTGACAGATGTCAGACCTACAGCACCACAGGAAACATGGCAGAGTACTGACACCTCTGTGGTTAAAATAGTTTGCAAATATCATGCCTCCAAATTAGCATTCTCTCCACCCACTCATACACAGAAATATGTGGTAATGAAGTCCTGGTTTTGCAGACTGAGATATGCTCATCTATGTGTATAAATACATACAATTTAAATATACTTACAACACCAGCCACAGAGGTAAATATTGTTACATTATTTAATAATTCTTAGATGGGGTCCACAAGTAATAATGACAGAAGTCGAAAAACAAGAAAAGACATTTTAAAGCATCAGGTAACTCTTCATACTGCACATAAATAATATTTAAGCTATTTAGCTGAAACGTCAAAAATGTTCAAAAGGACTTCACAGATATCTAGCACTTTGCCATCTGAAAGAAAGCATGCTATTTTGAAAGACAAACATGGTATTAAAATGGAGCTGTTTCTGAAACAGAGACTTAGGAAAACTAGCTAGTGCACAGAAGCCTGTGCTACATCACAATGCAGTCTAAACCAGAACGGCAAAGTAAGCCCTTCTTTTTACAGCAAAAACTAAAGGAATCAAGAGTCAACAGGAGCTACTTTAAGATATACACAGTTACCTCCATGAAATTTAGCACCAGAGTTTGGATTTCTGCTTATCTTTCTAGGGAGAGATATTTTAAATATAAATCCACATATGCACAATGGAAGCGAGCTACTGTCACAGTAGAGAGCCTTACAGTAGATTGCCAATCTGAGACTGTTTTTTCACTCTAGGAAGTAACGCAGTAGACGTATCACCTCAGTCATTTGACTTTAACTATACAAAACAGAGCCAATCTGTTGATATTAGCAAGTGCAGGTACATCTTTTCCATATATCTAAGACCATTCCTGTCCTGCAATAACAGATTTTATACGTAACAGCCTAGTAATAATATACCTTAGACTCTTGGGTTATAATACCCATAGAAGCTACAGCAGCAAACACTTGTATGTGATAAACACTTGCATTTCCTCTAATAAATTGGCAACAGCAGCCATCAGCCCTGCCATTCTGCACTCACTAGGTTGCTGCTACATGGATCAAAAGTCTCCTTGCAACTGTTCCCTTGTAGTCTGATAGGATTTGGGTTTGGTTGTTTTGTTTTGTTGCTGTTGTGTTTGGGGGAATTTATTTGTTCGGTTTCGTTTCCTCCGGTCAGCTCCAAGGGGCAGCAGCAGCAACGCAGCTCTGCACAGGGCTATTGCGGTCACACAAAGTGACACGCAGTCATTGAGGCAGCGAACACAACCCAGTCATCTGTGCCTCCCATGGGAGAGAAGAGAGGATGGCAAGTAGAAAGTCTGATAGAGACTATGTCCCGGAATGTGCCAGCTTATCTAATAAGACCCATAACACCACAGCTCCATTCTACCACTACACAAACCACACAAATTGTTGGCACCCACTTATGCCTGCATATTCTGCAGTCAATCTTCTGATTGTAATCAGAAGCCCTGAAGTCCCTCCACCAGCGTCAGCGAACGTATAACCTAAATATTTTCATTACTGTCTTTTAGTGAAAGCTTCCTAAACACCTAAATAATTTTAAAATGGGATTTAGTTCTGGTAAGTTTTACATACACATTGTTGACACGTTTTATTCCTTTTGATCCCCCAGGAAAAAAAGAAAGATTAATTCATTAATTCAGTAAATTATATCTGAACACTTCCATTAAGAAGAGCAGCACTGAAGGCAAGGTTTGACCAGAATATTTCTCACTGCTAAGGGTATTTGAAAGGAAAAGACTGCAGACACAGTCTGAGAGCAAAATTTGAATTTATATCAACTGATAACTTTGGAAAAAAAAAAAACACCAGGCATATATATAAAATACCAAGAGTTGATATGTACAGAACCTACCACAAAATTTCCAGAAGTCACTTATTAGCATACAAGTACTCCTTGCCATATTAACAGTCAGAAGTACTGGATTTTTTAAAAAAACTCTTTGCTAATGAGATGATATAAACTGTGAAAGCTCCGTTTCATTTTCCAAATTTTCAGGGTTTTTTCATGACCTCCAGCCTGCAGGGGAGACAAAGCTGACATACGAGGAGAAAGAAGCTTCACCTAACTTGGAGAGAAGTCTGATTAAAATATGTAACATCGGTGCCCCTGGACCTTCGAGCTATAAATACAAATAAATACACTTTAAGTAGTGTTCCAAAGGGATTCGTTGGTGTACTTCTGCTTTTTAAACTGATTTTTATAGGAATTCGATACTTGGTGCAAAAGAGATCCAGAAATACCCTTCAGAGCCAAGAGACAGCACTTTTGTGCAAGTGCACTACTGCCCTCTCCTGGGCCGATCAGATCTGCTCCCCTATTTACACCACCCAGCAGAGCCTAGAAGGGAGTTGCACCTCCAAGACCATCAGGACTGCTTTGGGAGCTCGAGATTTCTAACAAACAAACAAACAAACTAAAAAAGTAAACCAGACACACATACGGAATAAACGCAGCAAGTTATATAAACTTATCTTTAAACTCACTATATAAACTGTAATAATTCATTACCTTAAATGCCACAAGCAGTTTGTTCCTTCCTCCATGACCTGACGCAGGAGAACCCCAAAGCAATTTTCAGCATCAGCAGCAGAGCTAGCCTGTGGGACAGCAGAATATTGTGAGAACCAAGAATAAAAAAAAGTCAAACAGCAACTTTCACATTCAAAAATACCTGAAAGCTTTGATGTTATTACTGCATGACTACTGCAGCTCATAATGCAAAGACAAAGCATAGAAAGTTGCACAGGCTCTTAATGCAATTGCTTTGATTTCAGTGGCATTACAGCAAGGATAAATTTTTCCATCAGACAAAATCCTGCTGTTGATTACTCTGCACAAGTCCAGAATAATTAATGGACCCAAGCAGACCTTCCATTTACCAAAGCTTAATGAGTTGCCTTATGTAAGCTAAACTTCAACAGACAGAACACACAGTTTTACTCCCCAACAAGCATGAGGTAAAATATACAGCTTAAGCATCAGGCAAGTCACTAAACGGCAATAATCCTAAAGCTATGTCCAAACCATAAATTCTTGTTTATTAACCAAGTTTGGTCTTTACTGAATGTTTTAATGCAATTTACAATTATATTTTAAACTTAACCAACAAACTAAGTAAATATAGCCTGAATGTATGTATTTAATGGACTATGCAGGTGTAAATCCAGTCCCTCAAGTCAAATAAGTAGAAAGACAGCCAGAGCAAATGGAGGACACAGCTTGATGGCAGAGTGCATTCTGCAGGTCAGGATGGCCTTGACCATTCCAAGAACCGGCCTGAGAAGAGCAGCATTCAGTTGTGACCAGTCCAAGCACAGCCAATTCCACAAACTCAGGATGAGAACAACTGATCACACATAGCAGATCTCACACTGAAACTCCCCATCCCTTTTGACCATAAGCTCCACGGAAGGTAACACTGCTGTGCAGCGGTAAAGCATCATACAACTCTCAAACGTGAGTACAGCGTGCAAAACACTCAGCAGTGTGGAAGGCCTCAGCTGAGTAGTGGTACATCCAGTTTTTGGGAACACACTTCAAGGAAATATGTGCTCCCCATGGAAAGAGTCCAAAAAGGAAGCAAGAAGATCAAAGCTAAAAGTTGTCATCTGTAATATCTGAGCAAATTGGCATTCTTTAGCTACTCTTTAATCTAGAGAAAAAGACTCAAGCGGGACAGCGTTACCAGTGTTAAAACATGTAATATGGTTGCAGAGAACAAGGTAATGAACTGTTTTCTATATCCACAGAAGACAAAAGGAATAGCGGGAATGGTTTTAAACTGCAGCAATAAGCATTCAGGTAACACATCAAAAAATCTTTCAGTGAGAGATATAATAAAATAACGAGAGTAAACCAAACAAAAAGGCTTTAAGAAGAGGTTAGTTAAACAATTGCTAAGGAACAATGTAGGGGTGGTATGTGTATTTTATTTAAATATTTGTATGTTTAATTTAAATACATGGATATGTACATGGAAAAAATACATGGAAGTATCTTCCAGTCTGTTCTTGTCTATGAATTTCTGTAGTAAGTATATGCAATGCAAGTGAGAAAACAAATTATTTAACATACTTCTTCCCCGATGGTAATTCTATTTCAGTGCGGTCAAACCTGCAACTTACTGGTCACAGAACCTGAAGTGTTGCCCACTGGCATGAGAAATTAAAAATATGAAACAAAGCCAACGAAAGAAGCAGGGTAAAACATGGCATGCAAAACATCAGACATTCTGAATTACTACCTATGAGACAGCAAACAAGAGGAAAAAAATCATTGCCTAGAATCCTGCCTATAGGTGTATCAGCATCAAATTTACATACAGATCAAGTACCAACACCATATAAACCATCATTTTGAATACAGTCCATACCAGTGACAGTATTAATTACTTCAGATGTTAACAAGTTCACAGGAAGGGCTGCTGATGCAGCTTTCTATAGGCATTTTCACTCTTCTCCTGTTAACTGTACTAAAGTTCAAAACTATCTTGTGGAAGCTAAAGAACAGTATCGCTAAACCACTATGAGAAACAGGCCTAATCAATGGAAAAATGCCTTCGAATTGGATCATGGTGGTGGCCTGCCTTGTAAAGGCAAAGAAATAGAGCTCACAAACTATACAAGATGCAGGTGAATTCAACTGTTCATACCCTTAAAGGCATGCTATCCTGGGCTATTTTTAACCCTATGCATTTTGAACTTAAAGCACAGACCAAGTGAGTGAGAGACCGAACAAAAGAGTATCTCCCTGAAATTAATCTCCTGCCAAGTACCCACAGCGAACTTGTGCAAGGTCTAAATATTCAAAGGAACAAGTTAAAACCCATTGCCTGTTTTCCCGGTACTGGCATTTTCTCATTTCAAATTATTAACGTGGTTTTAAAAACCCTAACTTTTTGGAAGGGAAAAGCATAAAACCCTGTTTTTCCACTTTTTTTTTATTTTTTGTGAACTATAGCTTGTGTTTTGCTGTAACCTTAATCACCCATTAGAGGAATAAACATTTGTTTTTTAACTCCGAGATGCTGTATAGGCAGGAAGGGGAGGAGGAAGGCCGCCACACGTAGCCATCTTACGGAAACCTCTAGTAAAAGATCAGAAAGAGAAGAAGTTTCTTACAATGACTGCAAGGAGATGGTAGTTAACAACAACGACATGATTTCGTTGCTCTTTCAGCTTCTGCTGACTGCCTGAGGAGTGCTGAGCCCTCCCTGCTTCCGCTGCCTGCAGCCCCCAATTTCTCCCCCCTGCCCTAGTACTGAGGCCTCAGTGTTGACGCTGTACGTTGCCCAGCAGTCAAAGGCTCAAAATATATTTAAGCATGAAGGCGCCTCAGCTGGGAGGGGCACTTCAGAGCCACCGCTCTCTTCTTCTAAACTCTCCAGAAACTTAGCAAGGCTGTAACAGCTTTTAGCTCCCCAGAGCCAAGGGACGGCGGCTAACCGCCTAGGGGCCCGCAGGAGGAACCCGTGGGACCCCTTCAGTGCCACCAAAATACTCATTTGTGCCTCTTTTCCCCCGCCGGCCCCCAGCGCCTCCAACCCGCCGAGGAGCCCGGCCTCTCCCCTCACGGGCCTCAAGCACCGGCCTCGCCCGGCCCCTGCCCGCCCCCCGCTGTGGCCCCGCCCTTCCGCGGGGTTGGGGGGAGTGGGGGAACGCGCGCCGGCCTTGGCCTTCTGCTGTTTGGTGAGTGAGCTGTCCGTCAAGCGGCAGTCGCGGATGAGAACCAATCAGACGCGCCCATCGGGGCGGGGGCGGAGCCTTGGCGGCAGGGTGGTGGCGGCGAGGCCCGGCGCCGGGGGCGGCGTCGCTGAGGGACAGGCGGCCGCGGGTAGGTGGCGGCGGCGGAGGCCTGGCCGCGGCGGTGCCGGGCCCGCCGCCTCAGGGGCTTTTAGCTGCGGCGTGTCGCGCCGTGGAGCTGGTCCCGGTCCAGCAGGGCAGCCGACAGGAGTGAGGAACTCGCCGTACCGCGGCCGAGGGTGTCGGCCCGGCCTGGCTGCCGAGCCGAGCGGAGCGGAGGGGAGGGCCGGGCCCTGCTCGTACTGCCGCGTTCCTGTGGCGGCAGGCCGGGGGCAGGAGGCAGCAGGCCGGCGGCGGTCGGCGCCGTTGGTGGCTTCGGTTTGTCTCCGCGTTGAGTTTGTCCCCGTTTGGAAGGAAGCGCGTGGCGCTGGGAGCTGGCGGCTGTTGACACCCGGCTTCAGCGCGGCCGCAGGACGCGTGTGAGAGCTCGGCAACGGGCTGTTCGCCAGCGCCGCGCGCAGGAGCGGCTCAGCCTCCCCTCGAACGGCCGGGGGTGCTGCGCTGCCTTTCTTTTCTTTAAGGCTTGGTGCCGTTTGGACTTGAACGTGTTTATCTTTATAAGTAAACTGCTTTATTCAACGTGCCGCCTCGGTTTCCATCTCTGGGCCACTGCAAAGCTATTTGAAACGGGTTGAAAAGAGGCCGTCTTGTGTGTTGGGACTGTTCCAGGCAAGTAGCACTGAAGCATGCGTCTGTGTTTGCTTTACAGGTGGAAATGAAGAGAAATTACGGGAGAGGCAAAGAAAAGCATGGATGGAGCAATCGCAGGCACGGCCATCGTTCCCATCAGTACAGAAGACCCAGTCACAATAACCGTACTGAAAGGCAAGTAGATGCAGCTTGTTCTTAGCATGGGTTAAGCTGTTAGATGTTACGCCTGGTTAAATTTGCAGAATGGTGGCTATCTAGAACTGGGAGGATTGCCATCTAAAAATCTAGTAGACAGTACTTCTGGTATATCTGCCATCCCTAGTGGGAGTGGAGTTGCATTGATTTCTGGAAACTTGTCATATGTTCACAACCATATATTGATTTTAAACTGAGATGTGGTTCCATAAGCTAGTCCTTTCAAGTGTGCTTGATTGTCTATAAACTCTTTGTCTATAAATACACAAAGATAGTTTGAGGACGAAAAATGTTTGTAAGTACTTCATTCCACCTGCCCATTTACTTCATGCCTTAGTGTCTACTAGGTAAAAACGAAATCATTAAAGGACTTTCCTGAAAGTTTGAAAGCATGTTAAACAAAGTGTTAATAATACCGCATCTAGCAGATCAGGAAACTGAAACAAGGGCTTGGGAATAATCCACTGCCTTGAAAACTGATTCTTTCAGAAAAGTACATTTTAAAGTTTAGAACTTATACTTCCCATGTTTGAGCTATTTTTATGGTTCTCTTTCTTTGCAGTGTTCTTTCCTTAATGCCTCTTGCAGGAATAAAAGAGGCCAATCCTTTGCTTTAATGCTCAAAGTGGGGGTTTTTTTAAATATATTTTTAGAGGAGATGGTGCATACACATGAGAGTTGCCCCATTAGTTGTAGTTGTGTAAGAAAAGTTAGAAATGCAAATAGGCTCTAGTTCAGTGAATACAGAATTTAAAGGATTTTATTAAAAAGCTTTAAACTGAAGTACTTGGGTTTGGTTGGGCTGGTTTTGTCCCTTGTAGATTGATTATGTTCTTTAAGTATTTTCTAAGTTATGTGATCAACCAGCAATAGAGCTAGCATTAGAACTAGAATTTCTGTCACTGTTTTTCAATAAGTTACAACTCTTGCAAAACACCTTGGCCTAAGGCTTTTAGGATGACATGTAACAAGACCTGTCTTAAAAAGTGAGAATCATATGGGTGATTCGGAGAACGTTCCAGTGGAATTTTGCTCATCAGTACTGAATTAATTAAATTAATTCAAAAAGAAGAAAGATGTAGTTACCCTGTTGATTGTGATGGTTATTAAAAAAGCAGATACTTTTCTTTCTTGGAGTTTTCATTAAACTTTTGTTTATTTTGCATGTTTGTGAACCTCATTGATTAAATTATTGTTGTGAAGAGAATGGCAAAATATTTCTGCTCTGACATCAGTGTTTTACCCACACTGTCTCTCACTTTATGGTGTGGAGACTTACATGCTTTCAAGGGTGGGCTTTTCTTCTCATCAGGGGGTATGGCAAAATGCACAGAATTAATCTTTTGCTGAAAAGAGTTAAAGACACTTGCAGAATCAACAGCCACCTCTAATGTTTCAGCAAGTAATTAAGGCTTTTAGGATGTCAGTATCTCTAATGTTCTTGAGAGGTTTTTAAGGTAAATATTTTTACTGTTTCATTTTCATAGTTTAGCGTATGGTGTGCTTATCACAGCCCTGCAAAATTGTACTCTGTTAATGTCAATAACAAGCTGCTTTCTAGATTCTTTGTGGAAAAGATATGTAGGACAATTTGGAACCTGTCTTGAAGGCAATGCTATTTTTTTAGGCTGGAACAGGAGGAACCACAGACCCCAGTGAATGCAGGCCCCAGTAGCAGTGAGGATCCTTCTTCGTCCAGTTTAACGCAGAACTCTGTAGTACCAGGTAAGAGACTGTGTTTATGGGCAAAAAATCAGTGTCTATATGCTGACTGTATGAAAAAAAAGTAGTAGCTGCATTAATAGTGTGATGTTACAGGAAGTATATAAGCAGTAAAGTTTGTAGAGAA
Source organism: Chionis minor (assembly GCA_013398295.1). Taxonomy (NCBI): domain Eukaryota; kingdom Metazoa; phylum Chordata; class Aves; order Charadriiformes; family Chionidae; genus Chionis; species Chionis minor. Next base: position 1,782,461 of record VZSF01004546.1, read on the forward strand.
AGGTAACATGAGGTGATATAAAAAGATGTAGTAAGTGAGGATCTAGAGAGCAGGGCCAAATGCACTTTCAGACCCACAGGTGCTCTTATGTTTGAAAACTTGTGTGCTTAGCCAAGCTGATAGAAACTGAAAAAGCAGAATTCTGTTTCTCCCTGCAGAAACGTTGCTTTGGAAAGAAAATGAACTTTGTTTCTTTTCTCATATGTACTGAAGATGCTATAAAATACATCTTTCAATAGAAACATTGAATAAAGAAAATAAGAGAGCATATAAAAAAATAATAACTTGCATTCAGTTATTCAATCTTTTAAAAGACACAACAATCCACAACTTCAGGAGTGGGGTGGGGAAACAGTCTCTCTTTACGCCTTCAGTGTATTTTGTAGTCTGTAAGAAATACACTCTGTCTAGATGCTTGTTCATTATCAGGGAGTCAACTGGTGAAACCAGACTTGATGCAGTAGCAGTGCTGTTGAGGAAGCTGTTCTGTTTGTGTTCTGGTTTCCCAACTCATTAAACAACCCTAGCAAAAGCTGAGCCTGTGGGAACATCTGTTTTTCCACAACAGGAATGTCCTGAAACCCCACTGACTCTAACCTCTTAACAACAGCCAAAGCTAGAGTTCAAAGGGACCCTTTTTTGTTCATCACCCTTTTGTGCTTAAGAGGTGTATGCATGTTAGGAGATGTATCCAGCAAAACATTTATTGCTGTGTAGTTAGCCTCTGTATAGTAAATGCAGTGTGCTTTAATGAATTTTACTGATTCATTCATTAACTTTATATTTTTGTTGACCTGCATAATAAATCTTAGTCACTTGTCACTAAGTTGAAACCTAAAAGATGCTGATGAGGAGCTGAATTGTACGCAGCAGCAAAAAGAGGTTGCTTCAAATGCAGTTTCTGGTAGTAGATAAGGTTTAAATAAAAAAATCTTGAAATGAAGATGTTAACACTGACCTCTTCTGAATAAAATTATTTTTCTTGAGACAATGTACCATTGTGAATCTGTCAAACTATTTTACCTGTATGCCTCTGTGAATTTACCCGGGCAGTGAAGCACTAAAATTGAATGTTTCTCTCATCCAAGTTTATCTTTAGAAGGAGCCTCTGTGTATTGTCCAAATGTACTCTTGATTCTATCTAAATCTCTCCTATATTTTGAAGAAAAGGTGGCTTGTTCTGTGAAGTGAATTGCTTTATCTTGGTTTGGTTGATACCTCATTATCAATTTTTATTTTGGTTTGGGACTGCCCTACCTAGTCTTTTAACCAACAGTGTCCCCTCATAACTGATTTCTGAAGAAAGGTCATTTTTGTTCTGCAGCAAAACCTTTCCTCTCTGCTTCTCTGATCTGTCTGAATTTCATCTTGGTCAGTGGTGACATCCCTTCTGTACCTGTGTAATGAGACTGCATTTAAAAAACGACAAATTTTTTTTTATTTTTTTCCCCCTTGAAGTGGCTGTCATCTGTTCCTAGTCTGTATGATGCTTGGGACCTGCTGGGAGCAAGAGCTTTGAGTTTCATGACTCTGACCTTCCCAGGAAGATGTGGGATATCAAAGAGCAATAAACAAACTTAGTTATCCATCTGATTTTGCCTGGGTTTTGCCACTTTTTTTACTTTTTTTTTTTTTTTAAAGAACTGCCAGGATTTTACTATGACTCAGAAAAGAACCGCTATTTTCGCTTACTGCCTGGACATAATAACTACAACCCACTCACCAAGGAGAGCATTCAGTACAAGGCAATGGAACACAAAAGACTGAGACTCTTGGAAGAGGAAGAAAAACAAAAAAAGGTACATTCTGAAAAAGATTGCAATTACGTTTTATTGTGCTCTGGCCCAGGACAGATCATAAGATCGAGCCTTTCAGTTCTGGCTGTGGTACAGTTCCCTAAGCTGTCCGAAGAAATTAAAATTTCTTTTTGCTGAAGATGGCTTGAAGCCTTTTGTTTGACTGTTCCGCACAGTATTAAAAGCAAGTCATTACAAACAAAAAAACTTGTAAAGAGACAAGAACTGTGCTCAGAATTGCAGATTGTTCAACAGTTACTCTTGAGTCAGGACATCAGGACATCCAGGAAACCTAGATGCCAGGTTTCAAATCCCTGCTTTGAATTGCCAAAGTGGGGTCTTGATTTTAAGTTTTCCCCATGTTTAATAAATGTATTGATCATATTCCTGGACCCTGAAGAAATAATACTAATGATATTTTGTGGAAACTGCTGTTTCATGAAGAATGTTTTTGGACAGGTTAGATTAAAGTGTAATCTTACGTTTATGCCTGGGAAGCCTGTATGCTTTTCATCATAAAGTGTTACAGCAGAGTTAATGCTGATGCTGCATATGGGTAATCTGGGTGAAATACCCAACAAGGATGTTTTTTAATTACCTGAAAGCCATAACTTTACAAGTCACAGCTCAGTTAGAATGTGCTGTCATTTAGAAGAAGTGAGCAGTATTTTTCTCCTTAAGTAATGAAGTTCTCACTTCAGCCACCTATTCAGCTCTTCAGTCTGCACTGTGAAAGTGCTGCTGTTAGTTTGGTTTTGGCATTTTTTTGATTGTTTTAGCTGTTTCCACGAACAGTTTTGGTTTCGTAGATAACAAACAGCTGCTAGCCATCTTGCTGTTAATGGGAACTGTGGATATACATCTCTTCTCAAAATCTGGCTATTGAATGAAACATCTGAATTGGGCTCCCAGATAAGAACATTTTGACTCTTAAATGCTTGCTTTGTCAGAGCATTATCAGAAAGATTTCTTACTCAGTAACTCTGCAAAGTACTCTATCATTTGGTCTCCCCAGAAGGTGTTTGCATGAAACTTCTAAAAAAGATTAATGGCAAAATAGTTTAGTGCAGCAGTAAGACTGCACAGTTAATAGCAGTCTTGTTGTGATAGCAAGTTTCATTGTATAATAAGAATTTAAGGGGTCATAGTGAAACTAGGAGGTGACTTCACACCTCGAGGTGGTACTGCTTATTATGTCAAGCAAAAACAACAGCTGTTGTTTTTTGAGAGTTTTTCTCCAATTTTGCATGTATAGAAGCACCCTTCATCTCGCAGGAATATATTCTTGTCTTTTTTTTTTGTCTCTTTACTATAGTAAACCAGGGAGATGGTGCTGGAATGTGTTTTATAGACCTTCTGAACCCATGTTTCAATTGTAAACAACCAAATAACTGAGTACGCTTTCATATTATTCCCTTCCAGAAAACAACAAGGCCTGGACTGAACTCATCCATGCTGTTACAGAAAAGGCAGCTGGGTTTGCTCAGCTCCCCAAGTTACTGCAGGTACAATGGTTTGGTTTATCTTCTGTTTACAATACCAAGTTCTGCTGTTAGTGCAACTGTTCCTGACAGGTTTCTTGAACTTCTTGCTGTTCTACTTAGGACAAAGAGGAACATATTACTTACAATAAAAAAAAAAGTTACATTCTTTTTATAATGTCGTGGTTTAACTCCAGCTGGCAACTAGGACCATGCAGCTGCTCATTCACTCCCCCCCCATTTGGGATGGGGAAAAGAATCGGAAGAGTAAAAGTGAGAAAAAACTCATGGGTTGAGATAAAGACAATTTAATAGGTAGAGCAAAAGGCACGCACGCAAGCAAAGCAAAACGAGGAATTCATTCACTGCTTCCCATCGGCAGGCAGGTGTTCAGCCATTTCCAGGAGAGCAGGGCTTCATCACACTTAACAGTTACTTGGGAAGACAAAACACCATAACTCTGAAGGTTTCCCCCCTTCTTTCTTCTTCCGCCTGCTTTATATACTGATCATGATGTTACATGGCATGGAATATCCCTTTGGTCAGTTGCGGTCAGCTGTCCCGGCTGTGTCCCCTCCCAACTGTTTGTGCACTCCCAGCCTGCCCGCTGGCAGGGCGGTGTGAGGAACAGAAAGGGCCTTGACTGCTTAGCAACAACCAAAAACACGCCAGTGCACGATCAACTCTATTCTCATCCCAAATCCAAAACACAGCACTAACCAGCTGATAGTCACCTCTATCCCAGCCGAAACCGTGACATATAATCAGATTACTGAAGTGATGAAAATCTAAATGAAGAAGAGGTTTCCCAATTTCAGATATATAGAGTTTAAAACTTCATTTTTCTTTTTTTCCCCCTATATATACTGGTTTGACACGTGCTTTATGAATACAGTGCAGCTTTTCCTTGGATGAATGCTCTTCAGCTGACGTGACTGTTCCCCGTGCCCCCGTTAGAATTGCTATGCTCAGATTAAGTAACAGTGCAGAAGGCAAGTTAGTGACTTGCTATGTTGTTGTTTCTGCTACTGAAGATGTACCAGTGTTCAAAGTAACGGGATGAAATTCCATGAATGTGGAAGATGCACACATTCATAGGTGTGTAAGTGAAATTGCAGCATGCTAGTTGTTCAGGCATTTTATGTTCTGTGATTGAGAAGCAGTTCTGGATATCCTATTTGGAATTATTTTCGTTGTCCTTAAACCTAGGTTTACCTGAATTCTTCTCTCTTCTCCGTCCACCCCCCGCACCTGCTTTTACAGGCTGGTCCATGAACTGAAAGTGAACTGCATGCAGAGGAGGAAGATAGAAATTCACAGTCCAGATTCCTCAGTTGCTGGAACCAACAATTTTAAAATAATTGTGGTATGTTATGACAACTGTTAAGTCCTTAGGATAAAGAGAGCCCATCTTCAATGAAAATTCAGGATCTTGTAATCAAGTCCCGTAGGTCAAACTTTGCTTTCAAAGATGCGTTATTCCTGTTCTGTCAGTTCTCAAAATCTGTGCTTGGTCATTTTAAACAGGTAGAAAGAGGCTGTTCATGTCCTAGAATGGGAAATGATGAAAAGCTTGGATATGAAAGTGATTTTTTTTTTTTAAGCTTATCAACATGTTCTCTTGAAAATGAACAGGAGTTGAGTGGGTAATTAGTGTGGGGCTGGGGGAGGAGTGGAGAGGATTAAGAGAAAGACGAAGAAAATGGAAGAGAAGAATTTAGGGAGTGGCAAAGTCTATGGTCCAGAGAGTCTATGTAAACATCAGTAAACATTTCATATCTCATGATCTGAAAGCAGTAGCTACTGGTTTTGATGGTACTGCATGTGCAGGAGAGGTCTATGGAGCAAATATCTTTGTTACTCAAGGACTAAATCCTTTTCTTATTCCTGTTTTGTCTGTGCATGCATATAAAAAGGAGTTGACCACCATTTTTAGAGATGAGTGGAAAGTATATGGTGTTAAAGGGATCAGAATAAATGTGCTGTTTAATTTTAAACCTAGTGCAGCTCCCTCAACTGCTTTTTCCAGTAAGCGTGACCAGTAAGCTTTTATTTTTCAGGCAGATGTTGCTTGTGAACGGATATTCACTGTGAACGATGTAGAGCATGGAGGATGTAAATACGGTATCATCAACCTCAGTGGTTTGGGGAAGGAGTCTCTCACTGTGGAGATGTATGACAACCTCTACTTCACAAACCGCAAAGTACTGTGTTCTGTTCCTGCTTCCTTCCACTGTTGCATTCTCAGAATGTTGTTCTTGGGAAGAAGCACAGGTGGAAATGCATGAGGGTTGGGGAAGGGGTTGGGAGGAGAGAATGGAAGAATCTAGCAATGTGAAGTCTGGATAAACACAGAATCACAGTAAACTTGTCTCAAAAGTCCTCGGTCCCAGTGCTAGTTCTCTGGAACGTTATTCTACAATTGGAACAGAAGACTATGTAGAGTTGTTTCCAAGGCTACTGCTTACTTCAGAGTTGCACTTGGCCATAGCTGACAAAACTGATGTTGACAGCCAGAAACTAATAAGATTTGCATGCTTCTTTCTTAATGATAATTTTGGGAAAGTGTATTTATCATTGAACATGAAGAATATTTAAAACAGGCTTTCATAATCTCTTCGTGCTCAGATTCTTTTAAGGACGATCTCTTAATTAATAGGATGTGCTTGGTACCTCAGTGCATGTTTGGACAGATTTCTCAATGCTGCTCTGTCTCCTATGTTTAAGAGGAGTAGCAGGCTAAAATGCTCGTGTCCCATTACTGGGCAACTAATGGGCTAAGGAAGTGTACCCAGCACATAGTTTTGTGTGGAAATACCTCTTCATTAATTGAGTAAGAGATTACAAAAATAGTATGTCTTCTTGTGTCTGAAGGTGAATTCTGTGTGCTGGGCATCTTTGACTCATCCAGATTCTCATGTTTTATATCCTTTTAAAAAAGGCAACATTTCAGTTCAGCTTTCACAAGTCTGCATTATGCTGCACAGAACAACGAACTTCCAGGAAGACTTCTCCTGTAGTTGCCCTAGAAATTAAGTTTTCTGGAAAACAGAGAAAGTTATAAAAATTGAAAGGTATTGGAGCTAGTGAGACAGATGTATGGTTCTGTTATAGATATACGTAGAATTGTTCCAGTGTAATAGTAGGTGAAAGATCATGCCCTGGAGACTTTCCACTTCGTTAATAGTGTAGATACCATATCCAAAATGATGTTTAAAAATTGGCTGAGGCAAAAGAACAAGAGAGAGAATTAAGGCAATTAACTTTGCGTTTTTTTGAAGTGGACCTCTTTGAAAGTGGGTTGGTTGGTTTCTGTTGTCAACCATCCCCATATCGGTTGGGGCAAGAGGACGATGGGAGCGATTCACTGGCATCGTGCTCTGCAGCCTTCAGAGCATGTTCTGCAGATCTGCCTCAGAAGAAGCAGGTTGATGGTATAGTAGAGGAAGCAGTAATGGAAAGTGCAGAGGAGAGGAAGAAAAGGGGATTTTAACGTGGGAGATGGTAGGCCACAGCTGTGCTATTAAAGTGCTAAAAGAGAGGAAATTGTGTAGACATGTAATGGCTCATGGGAAAAGCCAAGCAATTCAGGAATGATCCAGGAGGTGGCAGCAGTTCATCAGGCTTGCTCACAGCTAATTAGTCGTTGGGTATTGATTTGGCTCTTTCCTGCTTTCCTCTAGTCATGTCACAGACTTACTCCACTGAACTTGAAATGCAGCTTTCAAATCTTATTTATACCTGTTCTAATATTTGGAAAGTATATTAATGTAATCTAAAGTGAGCCTTCCCTGCTTCCCCGATGTGTGCACCCCTTTCTCCAACTTATCTCCATAAAAAACAGTTCTATATTAATGCAGTGTTAGTGGCATGTAAAGATGAGAAGAATGATCCATGTAGACCATGTGGTTTTTTTGTTACTAGAAAAATGCCTTAGTATTCCTCGTCTTGTCTTTCTGGTAATGAAAATAGACAAGCAAGAATTTGAGTTCTTTCTAGCTCTTTCCTATGAAAGAAATGAAAAGACTTAATTGTAAACTGTAAGGCACATCAAAGGTCTCAAAGTGAAAGTATTGTGAGCTGTGGCTGTGTGAGAGCATCTTGCTTTTCACAGCTATGAATGTTAGGCAGCCTGTTCCATTCCAGGGAGAAATCTTTGTTTTCCTTAACTCACTTCAGCAAGCTGTGTCTCATGGGAATTGCAGAAACACCAGGCTGTGCCAGTCTGCTTCCAGCATCATTGTTCAGCAGCACTAATCCAGGTAGGGTGGGGTTTTTTTCTTCAATTTTCAATAGCAGTTATGGTATGAAAAGAGCACAAAGGAAAGATTATTTTCCCCGTTTTTTTTCAGTAGCTGATGAGACTGTTGTATTCTTGTAAAACTTAAAAAGTCTGTAACAGTTTTAAGAAGTGAACAGATGAAAGAGCTACCCTTAAGGAATTAATTAACAAGCAGTATTCAAAGCACTAGTTTATTTTTAGCTGCTGCTGCTGTAGTACTTGACTTTGGCAGGAGAACACCTCACTTGTAAAATAAACATTTGGGATTTTTCATGAGTAGCTTGGCCTGTAACTAATATTGAGAAGCTGCACACAAGAAGTACTCGCGTTTCCTTATAGATTATCTAGAATCACTGCAGAATCCCTTCTCATAGTAGCTATTCAGGTATGCTCAGTAGATTAATCAAAGGCGGAAAGCTGATACATGTCTCGGCTCCTTGTACAAGCTCATGCTCAGTTGTGTGTAAACATGATTGATTTAGAGAATCCTGTGTCTTAATCTGATGGCTGTAGCTGTATCTTTATATATTTGTTTGTTCAGTGTTCTGGGGGGTAGGACTTTATTAACTGGACTTTCTTGATAAATGTCAGAACCATGCTTCTTCAGGTTACACAGTACAGTCCTCTAACCTGGAGCTTTCCATTCAGACATGATCAGATAAGTTTATACAGAGGAAATCTGTGATAGATAAGAGTTATGGACCTGTTTTAAGTTTTTAGTGTCATCCTATTTATGCACCCATTAAAAAAAAAAAAATGCATAGTGTTAGCATGAACTTGAAGAGTCGCTGAAGACAGATGGCTGCTAGGCCAGCGTGCCCAATTGCTCTGTAGAATATTTTAAGTCCTTCACCATAATCAGATGCCCTGCATTCCACCAGAGTCCTCCTGCCTAGTATTTCTGATTGATTGGTTTAGGTATTTACAAGTTTCTTGACTTACTTCACTCTCCTAAATTGTTGGTTTGAGGGAACCTTGCTAAGTAGATGCTGGGAGCAAAGTAGAACTTAATCTGTCTAAAACCATGTTTTAGATGTCACCTGTGCTGCCTGACATATGTATAATCATGGTGGATGTGCCATGAAGGAAGTTAAAACTGAGGACTTAAAATTTATGTCAATTAGTAGACTTGTGCAGGAGCTACTTGTAGGGTAGGGTATTGTCACTTACTCAAACCCTGTTTGTTTGTTTTGTTTTTTTAAATAGGTAGGCCAAGAACTTACAGGTTAGACTTTGGCTAATCTGTAGCTTACAGAGTAAATGTTTTGTGTTTCTAGCCCACTTATCTTTAAAAAATGGCTTACTTAGTGCTGTAAGGCAAGTGTTATTTTTCTTTTTCCTGCCATGGTCAGCCCACTGACTACTGAATAAATTTTGGCTGCTCACAATCATCTAGCTGTAAGTCTTCAGCTTACAGTCATGCCAAGTCCCACTTTTGTTTCCTGTCTCTTGAGTAGCACAGGGATGCAACTGGGTAATATTTTCTCTGCTTCAGATTGAAATGTTGAAAGAAGTGTGGAAATCCAGAGAAGCTGAGTTATCACCCTGTACTAACATTTTATGAATGCTTCATGTGTTGCTCCTCTCTCCTAGGAGATCGACCTGGAATGCTGTGCAGCTTCAAGATATCCACTGCCTGGTCCTGTGCTTGGTGCCTGAATCCCCAAGCAGACAACTGCTTCAGCACAGGTGATCTGCAAGCCTAGCAACCCCTTCTGTCTCAGTGAGAAAGACTTCTTGCGTTTACCTCCCAGCTGCTACCCAAATCACAGCAAAACAAACATAATCTGTCTTCCTTAGGCCTGACGCGACGAGTTCTTGTGACCAATGTAGTGACAGGGCATCGACAGACATTTGGAACCAGTAGTGATGTATTGGCACAGCAGTTTGCCACACAGGTAAAAAGAACCATACACTCTTCATTTTTCAGAGCGCTGCCTCACGGAGGGCTTTTTGTTCTGTTTGTGATGGGACTCAGCACGCTGTACATAAGGTTGCGATTACAGTTCCTGTTGGATAACTGTTCCATGAGAGAGCTGATGCAGTCTGCTTGCATACAATTGGACAGCAACAAAAAGATTAACTGATTCCAAACTCAGTGCCAACAGGGGTGATTTTTGTTAATTGGATAGAGATAAAGATGAAATGAAGGAAGTAAAAAGAACACAGTTATAATGCATTGTAAAATTGATTTGGTTTTGGCAAATGACCTCATTTTGTAACACTCAGTGTGTTGTCTCCATCAAGAAGAAAACCCCTATAAGATACTAGTGGACTTTCTCACAAAGATTAGTGAGAAAGGTGGAACCACAATGTGAGAATTCCAGTTCCTGCTTTGCTGTTACGTTAGACATAAGTTCCTACTTACCTGGCTGAACTTTTTTACAGCTAAAGTAAATAGTTGTGGTTTGAATGGAACTAATGAGTTGGCAGATGAAAAATGTTGCAGTGTGTAATAAAAATTCTGGTTCTTAATGCCTGTGTTAATAAAATAATTTGACAGCTGCACCAGAAAGCTCAAAAGCTTGACACAGCTTCTGTCTGTATGACTCGTAAGATCCTTTTTTCTCTTTGATTTTTCCAGACCCCAGTGTTGTACAATGGCTGCCGTTCAGGTGAGATTTTCAGCGTTGATGTGCGGCAACGTAACCGAAAGGGCCAGAGCTGGAAAGCAATTCGTCTCTTCCACGACTCAGCAGTTACATCTATTCGCCTTCTTGAGGCTGAACACTATCTTATGGCAGCAGATATGGCCGGAAAGGTATGGTTTTGTTGCGTTTAGGGTATTCTGTTCCTTTTAGTGTCTGGGCATGGACAGGTGCTTATCCTGGTCCTGCGGGTGGATGCCTGTTCTTTGGGGTGGTAGTATGGAATTGAGTAATAGCCCTATATGTGGGTCATCTTCAAGATCCACTTATTTATCAACCATAAAGTGTTCTCTGCTCTGTTAATACATTGTCTGTCAAACAATGATTTCAACTTGCAGATAAAACTGTGGGACCTGAGAGCAGCAAAGTGTGTGAAACAGTACAAAGGTCATCACAATGAATATGCTATTCTCCCTTTGCATGTAAATGAGGAGGAAGGACTTCTTACAGCAGGTGGGTTCACTTTTTCCCCCCCTCTACCTGAAGAGTGCATGGCAGTGACTTTCTTATGCATGAGGAGTGTTTCTTAGCTACAGCTGTTGGAAACTGTTAATTCTTTAAAATTCAGAAGAAACTTAGCCTTAGACATACTGTAATATACTATGAAAATGAAGAATTAATGTTATGGATGCACACCTACTGTAATCACTCCTGTGTAGTGCTTAACAGCTTTATCTGCTGTGTCCCACAAAAGTCCCCTTATCTTTTCCACACCATGTCTCAAGAGTAGAGCAGAAAACAATTTTGAAATTCAGGGAAACTATATAAACAGGAGACTTGTTGATAGCTTTATATAGAGACTAAAGACTGTGTTTATGTTTATTTGGTGCTTAAGTAGGTAGTGTGGTGATGGACTGAAGCATTGGCATGTAAGCACAACTCCTTGTAAACTGTCTGTACCACTCAGGTTCATTTTGAATATACTTGGCTACAGTCTGAGATTTTACCGTAATAAAGTAAAAAAAATTATTACGGTAAAAAATATTAGGTGAGGAAAGGTAACAATAAAATGAAGCAAAGTATAGCCAAGTTTTACAATGTCGCTGTAAACATAGTGACCTCCTTTCCTTGTCGACAAGTGATGGAATAATGAGAAGAATTCTGTTAATTTGACAGTTTTCTCCCCTTTTTTGGCTTAAGAACTTGATAATGAGAAGAGCAGTCTAAATAATGATTTATCATACCTTTTATTGCCTAATCGGAAATGCACATTTTTCCCACCTTTGCAGTATTCAGTGTAGAATTTCTGTTTCAGAAACTATTGATAAGCACTTCGCCTCTAGTGTGTGTGGAAATGGTCAGGGGTTTTTCCCCATAGACCTTGCATTTCTGTAGTGATAATCTTGCGGAGCTGTGTAAATTACTACTTTTGTGATGTTGAATTCTGGTGTCATTTCCTTTCCAGTTGGTCAGGATTGCTACACCAGAATTTGGAGTCTCCAGGATGCCCATCTGCTTAGAACCATCCCTTCTCCCCACCCAGCCTCCAAAGACGCCATTCCCAGTGTGGTGTTTTCTTCAAGACTTGGGGGTAGCCGAGGAGTTCCTGGCTTACTCATGGCTGTCAAACAGGATCTCTACCACTTCTCCTATAACTGACACAATATTCTCCTCAGACCTGGTCTACAAAGCTGCCAGCCTATAGATGACTTCAAAATTTTTGCACCAGTCACCATACTGTTGAATCACCACGTGCTGCTGTTGCATCTTCTTTCCTCATAAAATTCTGAACCTCTTTCAGCAGGTTCAGCAAATCTTGCTCTATACATCTCGGACATCTTGTAAATAAAAGCTGAATGCTGATTAACTTCTTAAGGAATATTCAGCCTCTTTGAAATCTAGCTCTCAGCTTTGAAAAGCTGTTAATGTGCAGGAAGGGCCTGGCTCATGGTAGCTGAATTTGCTGTCAAAAGGCTGCTCTAACTTAATCACAGTTTGGTCATATAACCACTTAGCTGTAAGTAGGTGGTGCAGTAGCTGCTGTTGAGAAGGTGACGCTGTAGGTGTTCTGGGGCTTTGCGTGGATCCGAGGTCTGGGTCCCCACGTCAGCGCTCGCTGCTACATCTGTGGTTGGAAGCAGCCCATGGGACAGCTGCTTCCCCGCTCACACTGCCAGTCTTTTGAGCTGGGCCATGCAAGACTTTGTCCTTTTCAGATGATGGTAGCATGCCACTGCCCTGCCGCCATTCCTTTTAAAAGGCAGCACGTGTAGAACAAAGCCCCTTTCCTAGTCCAGTCCCAGCCAGGCTGAATGTCCCTGTTAATTTATCATAGCATTTTCCACCCAAGTCCACATCTGTAACTTGGGAGTTTGGTCAGCAGTCTGGAATGCAGCTGTAGCAGGAGACAAGTCCAGCCTGGACAGACCAAGTGCTCTTTGGGAGATGAGATGACCTGTGCTGAGTCAGGGCTTTTGTGTACTGAGGTACAGCTGGGCCCTCAGCTGTGAAGTTGTAGCACCAGCTCATGGTAATTGGATGACACTTCAGGAGCCCGTACCTGTATGAGAGCAACTGTCATCCCACGGAGCCTCATTTCCTCCAGCTCCTTGCTCGTACCCGGTCTGGGCTGGGAAAACCATCCTGCAGATAGTATATGTGGGAAGCACTGTCAAGTGCAGAAGCCTACAGGGGGTGAAGGCCCTCCTGAACTAGGTGGGGCTGCTGATGGGCTTCACAGCAAAGACACGCTGCGCTCACATTTTCTAAAATTCTTAGAAAAGGACTCCCAGGAGTCGCCTTTCCATCCTGGGATCCACTTAGAGCGTTCTGATGTACAACTGTGTCATCAGAGATGCTGCTTCCCATGGGGTCCTGCCAGATCAGCAGGTGAGTGTACAAAGAGGTTATAATTGCATCCTTGCTGCACAGCATGTTAAGATGGAGGCTGTGCCCAGCTGGATCAGCGAGGTGGCTGTGCAGAGAGCTATAGGCTGGGTGTCTGCAATCCAAGTGCCTTCTGAAGTCAGGAATATGTCACACCTGCACCCGAAGGTAAGCCTCGCTGGTGACTACAGGCGTGACCTAGAGCTGGGGGAGAACCCAGGGCAGCACTCGCACCTGGGATACCATCTGTGTTGTCATTCCAGAGAAGGGCAACAGCGCTGAGTGTCCCGGGAAGGAAAGGGCTTGGCTTCCTCCAAAAGGAAGCAGCTCAAGTGCCCTGCATTGTAAGTCCAGTACAGGGAGATTCCCTTCACAAGACCAGTGCAAACCTCAGCATACACCATCGGGTATTTTGTTTCTTCCTAAGCACTCTTCTCCCCTTTCCTTCCATATTCCAAGTGACTTTGGATAAGAGGGAATTACTCAAATACGGGTGCCAGGAAGGGTGAGCCCTCCTAAAAACCCTCTGTCCTGCAGGGCTCGACACTCATTTCTCCTGTCCTCTCACAACCTTCAGGCCTAAGCAATGTGCTGTTCCAGGAAACTGTCTCTCTTCTCAGCAGCTTTTATGGCTCGCAACATTCCAGTGTTATGTGTGGTGATCTCCTTATCTTTCTCTGTATTTCTTTTACCCATTAATCTATATAGAAGACAATAGAGCAGGAAAACTCTCCTCTTGGGAGCAGTCCAATAACTTTACAGTTTGAATATATTCTATTTGAAGTAGCTGTTGCAAGGGTAGTCAATAAAAAAGATGAATCCCAGTAAATACTTGAAAAGGTTTCTTCTCTGTCTGCGTATACATTCAAAACCTCCAAATCTTTCTTGCATCCCATTAAGAGCCATTTCCCTGTAGGCAGACGGAGCTGTGAATTTCTTACAGCACTGGCTCCCCTGATGCATCTGGCTTTAGCGTTTCTCTGCAGAGCTGCCTTTCTCACACAAAGTGGAGCGGATGCTCCTCACTCCATACTCTGCTGCCCCTTCTTCCTACAGACCTTGCTTCTAAGACCAAGGGTCCTCTGTTCTCCTCAGACAGTAGTGTGCCTTGCAGGCTCTTCTCATTCCCTCTGCTACCCTTGGATAACCAAGAGAGCAGTTTGGCCAGTGTGGTCACTAATTCCTGGTTTGCTTTTCTTTTCAATTTCAGAAAATACTCTGCCATTTGTCTTGATTAGTTATGTTAATTTGGGACACTTTGTTGCATGAACAGTGATTAATACATGCAGCACAACTTTCAAAAGCATTTTTGTGTTGACTTAGTTGCAGTCTGCATTATTAACTGAGCATTTGTTCAGGATATAGAAACGTAGTTAACCCCATCCCACTGCAAACTCCTAATGCTACATCTGATAACGCTGTTGCATCCAACTCAGAGTTGAGTTGGAACATACTTCACATTGATATTCTTGCTAGTAAACATGTGTCGTGGGTTTGGGCTGGATTGACCCAAGCAAGCCGAGCGACAGATGTTCCCTCTCTCCTGCCGAGCAGGAGAGAGAGAAGAAGAGAGACTAGTTTAGTAAGAACTAAACTAATTTAATGAAATATAAAGAATAAAATAACAAAAAGAAAATAATGAAATATATACAAAACCGTATCAAGCTCCCAGGATGACAATCACGTCACCAGCAGGCGCTGGGGAAGTCCCAGACTGGACTCAGCGACGGAAGGGAACTGGATTCAGGAACACACGGGTCAGGATCAAAGGCAGACGAACCAATGGAGTCCTCCTCGGACGCCGGCCATTGAAAAAGAAAAACAAGAGTCCCAGCAAGAGCAAAAGCCCGAGCAAGTTGGAGAAGAAGGAGCCGGAAGCCGTAAAACGGAAAACCGAATAAAATGGGATAACCGATAAAACCAGAAAAATGGATGCTGACCCTTTGATCCCTCAGCTTTTATACTGAGCATGATGCAGATGGGATGGAATACACTGGTCAGTTTTGGATCACCTGTCCTGTCTGCTCCTCCCCACAGATGGGACCCCTCTATGCTTCTCTGCTTCCAACCCTCCAACAGGGCAAATAACAAGGTGTCTGGCCTTGGTCGTTATCGCAGTAAGTCTAAGCAAGGGCCTCTCTGCATACCGTGCCTTGGCATCAGCTATAAACATGGGTCTTATCACTCTGAGAAAGAGCAGTTTTCTGCACAATATGCTGTTAATTTCAGCAGTTAGAAGAGGCCTAGTTAGAAAGCAGAGTTACTGAACAAAATTGGTCCTGTTTTACCTCAAACCAGGACAACATGTATGGTTCCAACACTTGCAGGTAGCAAACCACAAGGATCACAGACTCCCTTAAATCAGAATTAATTCCAAAATTTAAATTATCATATAAACTCTTTCCAGTGCTCTTAACTCCAGTAATGCCTGTTCTGCAAGAACAAGACCATGCAACAATTGTGCCCAGTTACCGTTAAGAAACGCAAACTAGAAACCGTGGCAGAAAGGCATCTTACATAACTGAAGATAGTGTCTTTTCTGTGTTCCCTTTTAGGCAAAACTCATAAAACAAAAGATACTCATTTGCTTTCTGTTGTTTCCAGGAGCCAAATGCACACACATGTCCCTGCAAATCCATTCACCCAACTAGTGCTTTTGCAGCCAACGCTTCTAATTAAGCCTGCAAGAACAGTATGAAAGGAGACAGGAAGCAGGGCAAGAAGAGAGGCCATTTGGCTTCAGTGACAAACAGCAAGCAGCCAGCAGGCAGTGGCTAAATCAGCGATTTCACTACGCAGCAATAGCTAGGACCCTAAGGCAGCTAAAAAGTAAGTAACTGCAGCACTCTTACCCTCTGCTACAGTATCAAAACACAGCATTTCTTTGCCTCTGCTTCTCAGCAACCCTGAACTTGTAGGCAACTTCAGCAAGGCCAAACCGCGCTCTGCGATAGGTTGCAGCATCCCTCATCCAGCAGGCACAATTTGTTTGGTCTTTTTTGCCCACTGGAGCAAGGGTCACAGCAGACCACCGGGCTCTCCTCACTGACAAAAATGCCCGTCCTTCCCATCAACATGATTGTCTCGGAAGACACAGCATCGCACCCTTGGTCTGTTCCATGTACCCTGATGCTATGAGTCATCTCTCAACCCTGATTAAAAAGGCTCTTTCCACATAAAACCCTCTCGGTCACGTGAGGTTCTTGGACATAACAGGTAGAAAATTAAACTTCTACAGTTTTAACTTCAAGTGTATACAGCAGGGAAGGGATTTGCTTTCGGGTGTTCTGTGATGATGGAGGTTATGTCTTTCTGTTGACTCTGATTTATTGCAGTACATGGCTTCATGGTTATTCCTCCTCTATTAGTTTCAATATTCATCAGGATAAGAGGTTAAAAAAATCAATTTACAAGTCACAAATTCACTCTGGCATTTTTACGTTTTTGAGCTTAATAGGGAAATTAAGCTGAGAATTCAAACTGGAATGTGTACATCGTCTTGAGATGTTACCTTATAATAGCTGCTTTTAGAAAAGCTATAATCAAGCAGTGGATAATTTAGCTTTGGTCCCCAAACCTTCAGTTGCTGGTGGCTGCGTGTGTGTACTATATATACTACATATACTGTCAGTTGAATCAAGCTGTTGATACTAACCCAAAGTACTTTCTAGGCAGGGGTTCTGGGGAGAGGGGCTGGTGTCGAAAGATGCATGACCTGAGTGTTTAAAGCACTTCACGAATTAGTTTCATGTTTCAAAAAGGGAAGCCAAAGCACAAAGTTGAAAAACCCTTTTAGGTAATGTCTGAAAATATAATCAAGATCACCTTCACCTGCCTTTTCTTGTTCAAACAACTTCTTTCCTACCTGCAGTTTTATTAATATCATGGTAGCTGTCAAGCTCTCTGATGCCTTCCTGACAAGTCATCATCTGTACATTACCATACGTACACGCTGCTTCTCTCCAGTGGTGCTGTAAAACTGCCTTTTAAGCAGAACCAGAAAGATCTAGCCAGCTTTTCAAAATGTCACAAATCAGAGTATTTCAAAATCTCCAGGCATTCTTGACATTAGAATTTTTGTAATGCTGCAATTGAGGCACTTCCTACATAAGGAGTTCTACATGCATATTATTTTTTGCTTGAGTTATATCCAATAAGAATGAAGTTAGAAAGCTGAACACGCTTTAAATTTGGCTTAAGATAACTGACTAGCTGCTGTTCTAGTTTAGCGGTCACATTACAGTGATGATTTTGAAAGCCCTCATAGTAAGTTTTAATTTATTTTGGCATTGCCATGATTTCATTGTTGATGTGCCTATACTACAAACAAGAACATTTTATGACATGTTATGTGCTGTGACTGACAGAACATACATGTCAACCTTGCTTTACCAAGAAAGAGTGCTCAGCTAAAGTAGGGGGTGGGGACAGGACACGGACAACAAAAACCAGACAGTTCTATCGCTTGTCCAAATCACTCTCTGTTCTCAAATTACTGGCAGGCAAAGATGTATCTGTTGGTGCCAAATTATATTACAGCCATCAGCAATAAATCAAAGGCAAGGACAATGCCACAATACGCAGAGTTACAGTGACTGACAACATTAGTTGACAATGAAAAAATGAAAATGAGAGGCTGAAAAATAGAGTGCAAGAGTAGTACTTAAACCTCATTGGGCTGCTTATGCTGGGAGCAAAAAGATGAAGAAAAGCAAAGTCTGTGTGACCAGGTGGGAAGCTGGAGTCCTCCAATGTGGAAGCCCAGGCTACCCAAAGCAACCATTTTTGGGGTTGCTACCCACATTTGTGAATGTCTCAGCACCCAACAGCAGACAGACACCTAGCAAAATGCAAGGCAGATCTAACATAACGATGGTGTTTGTTGCAACAAATAAACTCTTGTTGACATCAAAAGCTAGCAAGGGTTGTCATGTTTTCCAGAACACAACCAAAGGTCCAGTTCACAGAGACAGGAACATATGGGATACCTCGGCCAACTGCAGCAAGTGCAGCTTCACCTGTGAGGAACTGGGCAGGAGGATGAATAAGCAGGAAAACAAACAGGGGGCGGGGGAGAACAGGGGGGACAGGCTGAAAGACAAAGCAGTTTTTCTTGTGCAAACAGCTACGTTAGAGCCTGCTGCTACCCTGACAATAGCTATGTGTGTTAGAGCCAGGCTGTTCTGCCATCTGTTTCCCTAGCTGCAAGTCTCAGGTGCAATGTGCACCTGGTATACACTTAAGCCAAGTCTGGCCTAAAGGTTTTGGGTAGTCTAACTAAAAGCGTGCATGCCTAGAGGAAGCTCGCATATATCTGCTTCACAGGAGGATAGGAAAACCCACAAATCCTATTCAAAGACGAATCTTTATGCTGAATTGGTGTAGGTATGCACAACGGAAAAAAAAAAAATCCATCAGAAGAGAGCAATCATATCAGTTGTTTTTTTGGCCACAAATCCAGGCTTTGGGTGAGGAATTAATTTCTTCACTGGGGCATATCTTTGCACATCAGGTAATTTGTATGATTCTTATTTTACTCAATGTTTTCCACAGCATTTCCTAGTCAGAAGAGGTGCAGAGGCTGCTTGATCTGCCAATAATCAATCTGACATTTTTCTGGCAAGAAATTTACATCAGTCAACTTCATTCTGTAACTCAGAACATGCTTTTACCGTGCCACATCTCAGACCAATTGGATTTACTATCTTAACAGGACAGTGTCCTGATTTTAACTACTGAAATACTAACATTACAGCAAACTTCAGTTGATCCTAAGGACACACAATCATCTTGACCAACTGCAATTTCATGGTAATTAATTAATTTGTCTTCAGTAAAACACACATAGTGATCTTTTGGAAATTTCCTGGAGACCAGTCCCCTCCTACCCCTACCCTTGTAAATAACCAAGACTTCTTCACGCAGGAGTTGCATTAGAGCATCAGACCTGTTTTAGACTGCTATTATGAAACACTCACAGTTTGGGCTTTTGCAGAGCTCCAGCAAGGTTGCTGTTAACTGCTGACAGGTTTTGCAAAGATTCACTGTTTAGGCCCTGCCAATACCTCTGCACACAAAGCATTTCTCATAAGACTTTAGGAATAACACTCATGAATGTCTACTGCCAGGATTAACCCTTGTCTTCAGGCTGACAGTCCCACCCCAAGCACAAGATGCTCCCATGTTACGTGCTTTAGTGATTTTTTTCCATATTTCTATTTCCTTCATTTAAAGCTTCCCGTAGAGCTTTCTGTCCACAGACATCGTTTCAAGCCCTTTTGTTTTTTGAATCCTAACGTGTTAACACCAAATAGCATTGGGCTCTGCTAAAATATGCATCTATCCCCTTTAAATAGCTAATCCATTTAACAACCATATTCTATAGTCTGTGTACTCACAGCACCCAACACTATCAGAAAAAAACAAAAGCTCTCATGCACAGAGAACAGCAGTGAACTTAAACCTTACAGATATTTTTTTCTTTTTGGAAAACAGAGAAGCCAAATAACCCTCTCACCGTTATCTAGAAAGAGTAACACCAAGCCTGCTGCAGTTTAAGCATCGCATAAGATTTTGCTTTCTTGAGAAACAGCATGAAAGATTCAGCTCCGGGATAATCAATCGAGAATGGATGCTGCATATTGACAGGTTGCTAAGTTACTAAGATCGCATATATACTAAAAATGTTTAGACAATATTTTCGCTTTGACTGAGTAGTAATTCTGGCTGTGACAAGGAGTGGAAAAAAAAAAAAAAATCAGACAAGTTGTTGAAACAGATGCCAAAGATTTTATATAAGGAATGTCACGGCTGCTTTCTCTTTGTGCATTAACATGGTAGTAAAGCTACATGCATAAACAGCACACAGGGCACAGCCTACAAACCAAGAACACATTGCTCACCCATTAAAAAAATAAAAAACACTTTGAAGCACAGAGTTATGCTGGATGTGCAGAATGTTTGTGTTTTTTTAAAAGAAGATTTCTACCTACTTGTGCCCTTCCTTGGGCAACTGTCAGTTTATGGCAGACTCTGCTTACAAAAAAAACATTAGACAGTCCCCAGTAAACTTGGCCAGTATCGAAGGTGTCCTGGAACGTCTTCCAAGTCTACTTCCATGTGTAGGCTGAATGTAGTTGCAAAGGGGCAATCACTTTGTATGTTCTTTGAGAGACAAAGCGAGAACCACTTATTACAAGGAAAAAGCCAGTACACTTGTTCAGAAGATAAAGTCTTTTATAGTAGTTAATTTAATTACACAGTCCTAAAACAGGGTGTTGGGCACTCATCTACACAAGAGCACATTTAATAAGCTGGGGAAAAAATACCACAGTTCCAGGACATTGCATCAAACTCCAGCCACTCCGAGAGGAGACAACGCTCATGTGGTGGAAGAATTCTTGTCTATGTAAGCCAAGAAGGGAGAATTTTTAGGCAGTTCAATCCACAATGGTCTCTTACTTCTTGTAACTGCAACCACAAATCCACAGTACAAGACAGTATTAGTTAGGTTAAGTGGTGTTTTTGATAATAAAACCAGTGAATTCATTGCAGTCCTTTTATTAAAGGATGAAGTCCAGTGAGTGCCAGTTGCTAGGAGCGAAGAAGAAAGGTTCCCATTTTCCAGGTGGCTTTGTAAATTCGTATTATTAGAAAAAAGATAAGTCCAATCTGTGCAGTTTCTATGCAACCACATCTGAGAACACAGACGGTCCATAGACTCCGGGATCACTTAAAAAGTGGGGGGAAAGAAAAGTCATCACAACCCAAACAACTCAAACTTTGTACTTCAGAATTGCCTACATAACTTGTTCTCTTGTTCTGCTCTGGACAAAACCTTTAGCTGCAACAAGCTGGCAGAGAAACTTGAAGAAAACCTGAGTATATGAGAACATTGTCAGGGAGAATAAGACCCTGCTACCTTTTGATCTGGTATTGAAGTTAAAACGGCAAAATCAGAATGCTTTGCCTTGTGCCATATGATTTGCTTTACCTTTCAGAGCTCTACTGGTTGCTACCAAGGCGTCTATTTCAACTTGATACCTCTTGCACTGCAAGACCAGTGCTCATATCACAGTTCAAACAAACTTGCTAATGAATCTGGGTTTAATCGTCCACAGCCAGAAGTACAGCACCTCCAGACACAGGGTTGGTTGAACTACCAGGTGGAATTCATACATCAACACTGGAGATTTCCTGGCAGCACAGAGTCCAAACCTTCCTCACAGGACATCGTGATCAGCAAGACGTTCCAAAACAAGAATCAGAAGGCCATAAGTCTGATCCAATATAATAAGGAACAACACCATCCATCATTTGAACTAGGAATATTCAAAGCTTCATTAGCCAACCGTATTCTTAATATACTAAATTATACATAGATAGATATATATATAGATATTTTTTTTTTAATTGGAATAAAATACACTGGATTTTGGCTTGTTCATTTACAAGGGAGCTCCCTCCCTTCCCCAGTTAATTTGAAATTAAAACCTAGAGGCTGAATGTAAGCTCATTCCCAGCGTTCCAAGATGGATATAACACGAGAGGAGGCCAGACACTGGAAACATGCATTCTGGCTGCAACAGGTTAAGAGGTGAAAGGGGGACCATATGTTTTCATTTGTAACCCTGAGAACATAAGGAATTGCAAAGATCTGGAGAAGAGCCTGGGGTTAAAGGTCACCAGGCTTTTTATTGCAGTTAAAGCAAACTCGGACTGGATGATCCCATCCACGAGAGGGAACCGCTCGGCGGTCGTGTGAGCACTCGTCACAGAATCCCTGGCCACAGGCCCGACAGTGGTGTTTGGAGAGCTTGATACTGAATTCCTTCCGGCAGTTGTGGCAATGCAGGATTTCATGGTCTGGTACCCAGTATGCAGGTCGGGCAGCATCTTTCACCAGACCTATGGAGGAAGTGAGGTGGAGGGATGGGAAAGAGGAAGAAGAAAATAATCTGTGAACACGAGCATGTCAATGTACTCCAGTGGGAGTAATCACACGCTGCAAGTCATACCACTGCCATTAAGGGGAAGGAGACCTCCCAACAGAATACTTCAGTCCAACGGGCAGCTATTTGGGCCATTCTCCCACATTCTGCCTTTCTTCAATGGAATACGTTGTTTCTCCTTAAACGTTGGCATCTTCCCTGACTCAGACTCTTCCAGAGGCTGAGACACTTGGCTTTTCTCTACCGTCAGCTTCAGTTGTGGCCAAAAAACCAGTCACCAAACCAAACAATCAGAAATGGGCGTACTGTCTGGACTGAGAAAGGGATTTATTCTGCCTTTCATTGAGTTGGACAACAAGCACCCACAAGGGTGATGGCAGGACACGCTGTAGGCAAAGCAGTGGAACGATGATCTGTGCAATGAGTAGGAAGTCAGGTCCAACAACAGAAGATTCAAATGCAGAGTGTTTGCTGACACACCTGAACTGCTACCCAGCACTTGAAAGGGCAGCAAACTTTCAGTGTACTAAGCTCACGTTACTGATTACTTTCCCATCGTTACCAACCTGGACAGCTTCAGATTCTCAGCCCTCCCTTGCAGAAGTACCAAGTGCCAGCAGTATCCACGAACACGTTTAAAAGGCACTCAGCATCTCTGGAAGAAAGCCAAACCTAATAAATTGCTTTCTAATCGGCCAGTCTTTAGGGAACTCCAGCTGGCAGGTCACT
This sequence comes from Chionis minor, assembly GCA_013398295.1. Classification (NCBI taxonomy): domain Eukaryota; kingdom Metazoa; phylum Chordata; class Aves; order Charadriiformes; family Chionidae; genus Chionis; species Chionis minor. The sequence goes on from VZSF01004546.1 coordinate 1,805,174, forward strand.
GCAGTGACGCATCAGGGGAGCATGAATTACTCACAGCTTGGTGCACACAGATTTGCATAACAGGGAGAAAAGAGAAGGTATGAACTGCAGAAACAATGTGCTGAAAACCAAGAGGAAACATCAAGCAAGAGAGGTGCAGCGGGCTGCAGAACGCTCAACCAACAGTGTTATCATAGTGAAGGTGTCAGCCTGTCACACACTCTTTAAGTTTAATCAGAAGTTTTTCTGTGTGAAAACAAAAATGCCTCTAGACAAAAAAAAATCCTTCAGAATAGAACAGAGCTCACCTAAGGGAATGTCCATGGCTGTCACCACTGCTCCAAGAGTGTTTTGCACAGCTTCCCCCACCTTCCTGGCAATAAGTGTCCCTCCTTCCTCATCTGAAGGCAGCTCAGCCACATCTGCATAGCACAAGAGTAAAGTCCAGCACAATTTCTGCCAAGTTTCAGTTAATTTACATTAGCAAAAACCATCAGCAAACCCGAAAGGCAGCTTGGAGCATCTCCTCAGCCTTTATTTTCCACATCTCACAGCCTTGGATTTCAGAGTTTTCACTTTTATTTCAGCAATAATAAACAAAATACATAGTCTGCTGAAACCGCAGTACCCTGCTCTGATGCTACCTCCACACCATCAGCAGGTGCCGGAAAAACAAGGTAAAGATGCAATCAGGAAATAATTTTGTCAGGGGGTCAGATATCTGGTAGCTCATTGCAAGGGTCATCTTCCTGCCAAAAGGCGTTGAGCTCTCAGCTTCCCCACTAAACACTGTGCCAAAGCCCAGTTTGAACAACACTCTCTACACCCAGTGGGAACGGTTGTGATCCAGAGGCCAGGGACAAAGACTTCACGCTACCTATTGCCCAGGGATAATTCTGTCACGATCAACTCAAAATTACCTAACTGGATGCCCCTGTTTTCATAGCAGTTGTCACACACGCGCACTGGTGCTGGTCCCCAGCCTCGCTCAGGCACTGGACGGGTCTTGGAAGAACAGCCATCACAGAAGCCCTCTCCACAGGCCCGGCAGTGATGTTTAGTGTCATTATCTTTAAAAGGCGTGTTGCACTTATTACAACTCTAATCAGAACAACATAGAAAGAAAAACTGTTAGTTTGATCTTCCTTAATAGAAAAATAGAGAGTAGAATCCCAGGGTGGCAAGACTCAGACTGAAATTGTGAAAAATACAGTTACACCCAAGACTCAGCTGCTGCCAGCCCCATGGCTTTACGCTAGGGAAGTGATTCAGGCAGGTAGACGTACGGCAGTTAAGCCAACAGGTTGCTATGATCCCTTCATTCACAATCACAAATAATTACAGCCACATCATGGTGGGTATTTGATCTTTGTAGGGGCTAAGAACTCAGAAGGCAGTTCTCCGTGAAGAAGTATCCATTTCCGGCAAGACACAGGCAATCCTTTCCTAGTTGAATTGTTGGCGCTAGCTGTTTGCATCTGATATGAAACCAGAGTTTAATCTCTGCACCTATCAAAATAGTACTATCAACTGCAGTAGCCAGATTTAAGATGTTGATTCTTTGCTTTGAAGAGCAAGTTCATACAAGCCAGGATTTTCTGTGATGCTGCTGGGAGAGGAGCTCGCAAAGAGTAGGGAGAAACAGTTTCTTTAGCAGGGTTGGGCAGAATCTCTGTACGTACTATCTCTGGCTAAGTCAAGAATGGGGAGAGATGAAAACATTGCAGTTCTCAAAGTTGTAGGAGAAGGGCCTGCTGCCACAAAACAAGAAGCATTTGGAATCTGCAAAATACTGTATTACTTGAAGAGTGAAGAAAAAGGGCTTTAGCTACGCAAAGTTTTTCTCTACAGCAGTTGCTATTTACCAGGATCTGAGAGTTGGGTCTCCAGTAAGCTGGGGCAATCTGATCTGTCAACCAGGAGGTCACAGCTTTTGTGGGTCCCAGGCTAAGTTCAGATACTGATTGGGCCATGAAATTCATCCCATCCAACAAACGCTGGGCTGCATTGTTGTTGTCTTTCAGAAATCCATCAGTCTGGAATGAAATGGAGAATAAAACCAGTGAAACCTCATCTTTTTTTAGATGCAGATGTATCTGTAACCCACTGCTCTTATTAAACTGAAGGGAAAGCAGGAGAAAAAGTTCACCAGCCCTGCTTTGAAACACAGGGGTATGTTTTAATGGTGTAACATTCACAGGAAGTGTTCGTAAATGGGCAAATTAGCCATTTCAATATACCCAAAAGATGACTGAAGGTCCTTGTAAAGGTTCTTTACAACAGAGACAGGGACCAGCTGTAATGAAAGCCAATCTATTTTCTCCATCAATGTCCAGAAGAACCAACATAAACACGTATGTGGCTGCACACATACACAAAGATTACCCAGCAACCAGACTTACCCCTGGCCAGACGTGCTCAATTTCTGTCCTCACTACAGTGTTCACAGGATCCTGGTTGCCAAACCAGTACTGTCGGCTGCGGTACACCACCCCACAGTTGGGGCACTCAATCACGTATCTGCAGAAGAGGAAGATGGTTTACCTCAGTGAGATACTGGAAGTCCAGTGCACCAGGCAGCGCAGAGGCAACAGAGAGCAGAGAGATCTCAGCTGCAGGACTCACCCTGACCAGGCATACTTGGCAAGGCCCAGCCAAGGGGAGTCAGTGGAAGCAGAGGTTTTTGGCACCACGCTGACCTCCATCCCTCGTTCGTAACAGGCCTACAACACAAAGGCTCAATTAAAACTGCATACTTGGGAATCCCAGACTCCAGGTTGGCCACCGTTTGGCCACATAAAGCATATAGTTCATGTACAGTGGTCTCCACAGCAGCTGGGTTCACCATTTAGCTAGCAAATGACACACAGCACGCAGAGGTGAGGACCTCTCCAAGCAAAAATACAAGTTCAGTGGGGATCAATTTTTCTTGTCAAGGCCATGAGCACTTCTCCCGTTTGAAAAGCGCAAGAAAACAGGCACGTGCCTGTGATATTCCTCATTTATTGGGCCATCCTTTCCTTCTCCACTCTTCAGACCTTGTCCTTGTGTCTGTACTTACCTTGCAAGTGTAGACTCTGTTATCATACTGGTGAGAATATCTGCATCGACTTTTGGATTCATGAGGGACTCCTTCCTTCGCATGGTTCATGCTTTTCTTACAGCCACACCTAAGTATGCAAAAGTAAACAATGAGCTGACCTTACTAGACACAGGACAGGTGTCGCCAAGAGTTTACTTATGTTACTATCTTGCATTTGTACAGGCATTGTAACCCCAAACCATTTTCATAGCTGTACATACAGCAATGACATCATTTATCATTGAAAGACAGGCGCCTTGGAAGCAGATGTAGCAACTGTTTCACAGTACAAAGAAGCACCACACAACAGTTCAGTGCAGGAAACGATCCCTGTAGCAAATTTAAATTTCACAGAGAATTTCAGAAAGGACTAATCAAGTTTGGAAATTGCCCAGGACAGAGTTAACACTGCAGCCTTTGCAAGGAGCTGCTAGAAATTCTCTAATGAGTATAAAAGAGCAGGAACATAACACTATATCACGTTTGAAAGAAAATGTTTCCAGAAGCATAATCAGCCATGACAACATGCTGCTATAGCAGCTCACAGACTCAGAGCACTGACTGCCCTCTACTGCCCTCCCAGGCTCAATCTTTGGGCTCTTCGTAGAGAGCTATGAGCCAAACTCTAATCAAACCCGGGGCTCCACTTAGATCTAGTCACTGAACACAGCCCAGGCCCACGATGTGCGCTTCGGGATTGTTTATACTCTTTAGATAATAAAAGCGGCAGGATAAATCATCATAGGAAATTTCAGGGGATTTCTTTAGACACTCCTTTCCTCCTGCCCTGTGTGCACTGGAGAAAAGGTATGGGAGGAATAGGTTTGTAGCCATACACAAAAATAGAGTAGGCAAATAACACGCATCCAAGCTGGGATGCAGCAACAACAGCCATCCAATTCACATAAGAGTTGAATTTCAAGCAACTTCTTCCTGGAAGTACTAGCTGATGATAGGTGATGTCAGGTGTCAAGATGTCACAGAAAGTCACAGAAACTTTACATTCTATGGCAGCAGACCAGGGCAGCGCTATCTTCTAGAAAGATGAGGATACATTTCTCATTTATTTACCCACAGCTGAGGCACACAGAGGAGCATGTGAAATATTCATCCGGAAAGAAAGAGCTGTGAGCCATCTGGTCGTCGGGGATCTCCCCACTGAACCGGTCACTTAGAGCCTGTCAAACAGAAAAGAATGAACTGGTAAGGGACCGAGAGCAATGTGGGCATTTTATGAAAGCTTTTGGAAGTAAAAGCATGGGTCCCTCTATGGGAGGAACAGGCAGAGAGAGTGCAAAGCTAACAAATAATGTCTTAATAACCTGGAAATCAAGACAAGGATTAGAAACCAAGCACAAAGACAATCTCGCACTTATATGGAAGTGACCTGAATGCTTCTAAGATACTTACTCTTCTCCTCTCTTCCTGCCCCTACTTTGAATTTTATAGTAGAAATGAGTGGTAGAAGATTGCATCCACCTCTGTGCATACAACCCATGCCCAAAATAGCAGGGTGGTTGCTAGAAGGGCTTTGCATTCTGGAAACCTCCAGAATGAAACTCAGAGTCATTTCTGACAGTACACGAGAACACATTCTTTGCCTCTCATCTCAGAAAGTGCTGCCCTGAGCTGTCCTCCGGACCCTTGAACAATTGCTCTTCTCTGGTGAAGCTGCAAGACTGAGACAAAGGGATTTGTTCCCTTTCCTGGGAGCATCTGTTCTCAGATTAAGCCAGTCCTTAGCCTTGACACACATAACTTCTTCAGTTCTTTTAGTGTTATGTTAAAAAAAAAAAAGTTAGCACTGGAACAAAGCAGATGGTTAGTTTTTCTTGATGGAGATCTCTGAAAGCATAAGGTCAAACTGAAACTCTTCCTATGGCTGAGGTTACATTAGTGGCTGCCTGCCTTTCTTTTCCTCCCTCTCTCCTCCCAGGGAACAGGGGAGGAAGCATCTCTCTGCCTCAACAAGGGTTGATTGCACATACACACAGACATGCATATATCTCTCGCCACAGCTTCTCTCAGATAATATTGCTACGTAGACATCTGATTTCACAGAATTTCAAGGCAATTAGCTCTAAGATCTCTTTCAAGCTTGACTGATACTGGACAATGGCTTCAAAAGTCAGAGGAGGTGGACATAGATCTCTAGCAAGCCTCGTGTCCTCAGAAAGTGAAGCAAAAAATGTTAATTTGTAGTCAGTAGTGATCTGAACACAGCAACCCCTTTACTCGACATGAATTTAAGCATACTAGCAGCTATATCTGAAGCTGGATTACTTGATTATTGCAATAATGAGAAATAATAAGAAATTAAAATGGAATTAACCACTCCAGCTGTTTTCCCCTTGCTGCCTGTCTGCTCCCTAATGCAAGGAACTGTGTACATGTCACCCTGATAGTTCCCTCTGTGCTTCAGCTACCCCAAATACAGGGCAGTCGGAATTATCTGTTCCAACAGCTGTGACTAACATCAGAAGAGACTGCTAGCACTACCTTCTTCTGCAGATACGCCCCAGCTCTGCCTGCCCCTCCCCAGCGACAGCTGTGCTCTTCGGGCCAATGAAAATATGGTGCTAATTGGATAGTGGTAGCAATGCATGGAAACCTGTAGGACAGACTGTAAGTTTGAAGACCCAAAACTCTGACATCCTAGCAAGGTGAACCTTCTAAGAAAATCACCAGCTGCTCTCTCCAATTCCTTTTCATCAGCTTTCTGATCTGATGCTGCACCTCTGAAACGATACATCATTTGGCTTGATCCCGTCTCATTTCCTAGCTACCCACACATCTTCTTCCTCCTTTTTGCCTCCTAGCCCTTGGATTACACCACATTCGGTGCTAGGTTTTGCCAGCCATTAATTCCCTCCAAGTCTCTTGCATTCCCTCCCCTTGTGCTGAGGCCATCCTCAGGAATTTCACCAATAATTCCCTCGGGGCCTCCGCTTTGTAAATCACTGTCATTAAAGTGCTTGTCACTCACAAAATCAGGTTTGGGGTTTTTTTGTCCAGCCAGTGTCTTCCCAGCTCAAATTTTTGATTTTGTCCCAGTTTGCTCTTCAACTTCTCTTGACCTTTCAGGGTCTTTGCTAAGGCGTTCGTCTATTTTAAAGTAAAAAAAACTACTCAGCCTACCTGGCTGTTACACAAAAATCATCATCTTTGTGGAAAACTTGCTCTATCCCCAGACATCTGCAAGTCTGCATCACTGTTTCACGTGATCTACCTTTATTAGCTGCAACTGACAGTTACTAGCAACAGCGATACAAATAAAGATTGTGATGAACTCTTCTCCACTTACTTTTAGCGCTTTATAGATAACCCCAGGTTGTCTAGGTGACCGAGTAGTATTGTTCTCCAGCTGCTGCTCCACAGCTCGCCTAAGTCCAGAGAAATCTGTTGGAGGATTGTATGTCCTTGTCCCCTTGTAGTGGATTGAGCTGAAAGCCTCAGGAAAACAGCTTAGCTTCCGAAACCGATCCTGAATGAGCTTCTCGGGAACCTCAGAAGGATGATCTATATATAAGAGTATCGGTATAAGAGTATAAACAACTGATTCTTTATATATAAAATAGCTAAATTGCACAGTGCTTTCATATGCAACTCAATGCTAATTTTCCTAATTAAACCTTCTAATACATCTGGAATGCAGTTATCAATATATTTTACAAGAAGGAAAAAGAAACACACTGTTCCAAAAGCAGCCTCTGGTTTTTGATACACAGCTTTAGATTATAAGACCAAGTTCCACAGGTAAAACCAGAAACATCTAGGTTTGGAAACACAGATATCCAGAACAAGAAGCAATTCATGACATAATATAAGGAAACTCCGTGTCAGCACACTTTTTTGCTCTTCCCACCAGACCATAACTTGGTATAGCTAGTCCTAGCACCTGTTAAGTGAAGGACATGAACGTTCCATGGGCCTCTTATTCTCCATGCCAACCCCGTAACAAGGAAGACCGAGCCTCTATCGACCCTTTGTACATGGTGAAGCGCTTCAGAACTGGACACATCAGGTGAAACTCCATACAGCCGACCACATTCTTCTACCTCCTTCCAAGTACCTGCTGTACATTTCAGGATAAGGCAGATCCCTTATTCCCTGACCTAAAACTACACACACACACTTATTTCCATTATCCTTCAAGACAGGTTGTTACAGCTTGCTGCAAATCCACATGCTAATAGGTTTCTTTCCTATTCCTACCATGATCAGAAATGATCATAAAAATATAATTTTTTTACTACCCTGACTTTGCACACAGGTGCAACTATCATTATGGGTCACTAAAACCAAACTGCTGAAACAGCAGTTTTCAATGACTATATGAAACTGCATTGCTAATCATCAAATTGGTATGTAGGAAAAGGAACTACCTTGGCAGGTAAATTAAAAGTAATGTCTAGCAATAACCAGAAAGAATGTCAAGTTCTTCTACTAGCTCAAGACATCCCTGGTTAGAAATGCCAAAATGAGAATGTGGGCCAGCAGGGAGCTGCTGTGGCATTAGACAGCAGGAGAATCCCAGGTGTTCAGACAGTAGGACTGAGCCTCAGCCGCTGCAGGCCAATTCATTATGGCTTTTGCTCACCAAAGCATCAGCAATGGACCGAATGAAGAAAGGTTTCATCGTGCCTTTTGAAACGTGGAAAAAAATCGGGCCAGGAGAAGAAATTTAGATCCCTCTATAGTCAAAACCAAAATGTGCTATGACTTCCACAGGACAGCGCGTTTCACTCAGACATACAAATAAGATATGGTATTTAAATATGCATAATCCAGCATGACGTGGCCCAAGTTAAAAGTACTGGTGAAGAACACTGAAAGCGATGGGAATAATATTGTGCTAGGCCCTGCTGCTTTGGCCATACCAGATCCTTGCACAGAGAAAAAGTGGTATCAAACCATCAGTCCCAACCTCAGAACGGTGTTGGTCTGCAGGATTTTAAGAAGTAGAGCGAGGGTACTGTAAGTATCAAAGTTCATCAATTTAAATATTCTTGCTCATCCTAGTTTCACATTGAGTTTTATTTTAGGGTTTTCGCAATAGGATACTCCATATCCCTGCCAAAAAGCCAGGGTGTCTCAGTTTTCACCTTCGGCTGCCATATCACTCATACTCATGATCTTGCACAATGACCCCTCCTATGGCTGGCAGAACTCACGTCGTGACTAGTCAGTGCCGATGTCCAGCTGGCTAAGAGGATTATTCTAGCTGATCTGGGGTAGTCAGATCGCCATCAAGGAATGCTCTGCTATTTCCATAGCCTGGCTCCCACACTGGAACAAGTGAGAGCAAAACCCAAACCACATCTTTTACATGGTAGTAAAGAACCCTGAATATTCAATGCAACTTGATAATTTATAGATAGCGTTTAGCACATTGTAATTCAGTTTCTTACTGCCTACTCACCAGAGCCCAGTAGCTTGGTGTACACAGTCTCATGAAAGATGATGACACCTGGACCCAAAGTTGACAGAGGAACATCTAGGCCACAACGGGCTGTGGTAGCTTTTAGCTCCTTGGTGAAATGTTTTAAGTAAGCCTCCGAGGCATCACCAAGGAATTTGAAGAGATCATTGTGGAGCCTGTCAGCACGAGTACGGTAGATGACAAGATCAGAGATGGCCAGGACCTTCAGCAGCAGCCGTGTTCTCTGGCTCAGGTTCACAGTGGCCCCCAGGAGGCCTTCTGTATCAATTACCACGACTTTGCGGACAGGGTCATAGGCTGCCCAGACTCCAACTGTGCAAGACTCTTGGGCTGGAGACGTCTTGAAGACTTCTCGGCCATAGAAGAAAGTGTGGTTAAGGGTGTGAGACTTGCCATCCCCTGTGTTCCCAAAGATGGACACTACCTTTAGATGCTGGTCAGGACTGCAGTCCAGTTTCTTAATAAAGTCTTCTTCGTTCCTTACCTTCCCAAAAAAAAAAAAAAATATTATAACTATGCAATTGGAGTAAACAACACTGAAAACACAGCTGGTTTCAGGATTCCTAAGATTAACAACAGTGACTACTTCCTGTTCAAATTTCCTAAGTTTCTGAAGCACCAAGAAGTCCAAAGCAAAATATTAGAAGGCAGTTTTGTAACACGTACACATCAATGGGATTTAGGCTGCTCCATCACGTCGCTGTTTTGGAAGCGATGCTTTACTGTGATTACCTGTCTAGCAAAACCTCTTGTACCTCACCCCATTCCCTGAGGCAGTCCTTTCAGAGAAGGGAGCACAGCTCTACATCCAAGTCTGCCAGAACAGCTGCTTGGAGCATGGCAGACACTCTCAGTAGCATTAATCTCCTGGCAAGCATCCAAATTCAGGTGCAAAACAGGGGAGTGGTTTTGTCATCTTAACTTGCCTCATCCAGAGAGGCTGAGCAGCTGTTTAGGAAGGGAAAGCTCATCTGTGCAGCTCTGCAGCATCTATCCACAGCTGGAGGCTCTCAGACACAGCCTGTCCCCAATCCTACTGCTCTCCAGTGGATAGATCCTTCAGCTGCAAGGACAGGCAGAGAAGGCAGCGGCAAAGTTGTGCACTGGAGTCAGGTGGTTGAAGCAGGTAAAACTGGCTTTTACAGAAGTGCCACAACTGCCTCAATGATCCATTTCATAATTTATTGTATTGTGCTTTCATTTAAAAAACAAACAAACAAAAAACCAAACCAAAACACCACAAACAAAACAGACACACACACAAAACTAAACCAGAGTAGATAGGCTTCAGCAGGTTACATCTCTTTGGCTTTACATACATTAAATGACAAGCACCATGCTATTTAGGTTGGAGAATAGCGCATTTTCCATTCAGGTACTACAGCAACTGGGAACAGATAAACAAGCAATGAAACAAGTTTGAGCTCTGTATGAGAGCCTGTCTTGCTTTTGTTGAAGAATATGGCCTTGGCTTTCAAAGGCTTTATGATGCTTCTGGGTACGGTTGTTTACCACTTGTTTTTCTTCTTCTAACATGTTTTATCCACATGTTACATGACAGGGAAGAATATGACAGAGGCACTTTTTGAGAAGGATTAAATTCCCCTCCTCCATCATGATTCCCTCCTCAAGGAATCCCTGTCAGCTGAAAGGAACAGGGCTTCCATCCACTCGCTTGCCTCAACTTCTGGAAGCTCCTCGGCTTTCTCCTCCCTGCCCCCCCTCCCCCAGCTGCCAAGTACAGTTGGAAGGTCTCACGATCCAGAGAGGCCATGAGGCAACAAATGGTTTCTTTGAAGAAGTTTATTCTTAGATCAGCAAATTAGTTGTTTAAGGCTCAGCCAGTCACATTTGCTCTGGTCAAATCTATCAGCAGCATCTAGATTTTGAAGAAAAATAAAAAACAGCCACTGTGCCAAAAAATATGAAATACCAGTATCCCAGATCATGGTTGGGAACAGTGTTCAGAAAGAAAAGCTGTGGACTGTGGGGCTGCAGTAGCTTCTCTGAGACTCAAAGCATTCAAGGCAGCCTCACAATGTGGAAGAAAACAGGAAACAGAGAAATCAAAATGCTCTCAATAGAATATTTTCTGGTGTCTGCGGGAGACCATCAAGATACACTCAAGCTACAGGTGCACAAAAAAGCTGTGATTATTAGCTCACAATCAGGAAGGTAGTTTAGATGATAGATGTAGTTTCTCTTAGTGTCTCTGGAGATGTCTCTATGGATGAAAGGAAGCTCTCGGTTCATGGGATAGCTCCTAAAAACCATTCACAGATTTGATAATATAATAATGTTATGTATATATAAGCAAAAAGGAATAGGATAGTTTATTCTCCAAATTGGTTTGTTTTTAACTCCCACCCTGCAGACTTCTTACCACAAGGGTGGCAGACCCTGTCTGTGGTTATGCACCCCCTGGACAGCACAAAGAAATCTCAGTCTCCAAACAGCTGTTTAAGTATTGGTAGGACAACTAATAATTGAGGTCTTTTAGGCAGCAATGAATATTATTCTGGTATCAGTTTGGGAAAGTTTGTGGAAGGGGCTGGGTCAGTAATGTCAGAGGACACAAAGGACAATAGGAACCACAGGGATAAGGATAGCTCTGCAATGCATTCCCACCAGTAAGAAACAGGAGTCTACTCACACAAACTCCGCTACAGCTGAAATTGTCCCAAGCTGAGCTAATGCAAATGTCCACACCATCAGCCTTCTTCCACATTCAATGCACTTTAACAACTGCTGATGCCAGGGCAACTTATTGTGGGAAGAAGAGATGGATTGCTGAGCCAGACAGAAGAAAAGTTGTTTCCAGATCAATAATCCACATCACTCTAGCAGAAAAGTTATACTGAATATCACATCAGACACCCAAAGCACTGAGCTGTTACCCCCTTCTAAGACTCTAGGCTCTTTCAGACCTCCTTGCAGGACAGAACTCAGGAGTGATTCAGACAAGCAAGTCATCCAGGAGAACAAGAATACACTCAAGCCCAGCTAGTCCAACACTGCGTCTCGCAGGACTCAGTAATGGGCAAGAAAGAACTTAGACATGAAAAGAGTACATGTTTCCTAGCATGCTCTACCAGCTCTCAGGAGTCAGATATCAAACAACTTCCCAAGTAGTGGTTGCATCTAGATGCTCATGTTTGGTAGAGAACCAGTAGGCCTATCCTCTAAGAGACTGCCTAATCCCTTTGTGAACCTAGTCAGTTTTGGATCCTGTAATATCCTGTTACAATAAATTCCACGTGTGGAAAGGAAGAAACAAAACCAGAAAACAAGCCAATACAACCAAAAACCTGCCCTTCCTTTTGTTGAATATGCTTGCATGTCTTTGGGTGTTCTTTGCTCTTGTGTACTTCTCTTCTTCAGCCACTGCTGAGCACAGGGATAATACTCTCAGAGAACCATCCACAGCCATCCCCATATGATTAGTCAAATTTACTTCCTTTGAGCAAGTTCTTTTAAGACATTTAAAGTCAGAGTGGGCATAGTAAAGTCCCCATTGGGTTCAAGTCCCACTTCTCTCTTTTGCTTTTCATCTCTAAATAAATTTGCATGGTACCATCTTCTGTTGCATGTGCAAAGGACTCCAGTTTCCATAGGTGTGACCATTCCCATGTTGCCCGAGAGCTCCACATTTCTGACATGAACGGCAGAGGGTAAATATGAAAACCTTACTTAAACTGCACATCAGTGGCAATTAAGAATTAAAACTTTTTATGTCTAAGCTCAGACAAGAAGCATGTTTCTCCAGCCCCTTCTCTATTTTGCCATTTCTTGTATCAGAGACTCATTTACGCTTTTGTTATAGCTCTTAGAAAAAGATTCTCTTCTAGAAAGAATAATCTTCACTCTACCACAGGTTAGAATCCTGGTTATCCTTCTTTTATAGTTTTAATTACATTTCTGTGAGCAGCTGTCATCCAGGCCCCCATGAAGTTACTCCACACAAGCTGAGCTGAACTGAAGGTGAAGGTCTTCAGCAGGAAAAAGAGAGAACTTTACCGGTAAAGTCCTTTCTAAGGAGGACACAAAAACTCGTAGTGCACTGCTGTGGAACACATTTAGATCTGAAGCCTCCTTGTCACCCGCACTTGGAAGTCTATTATACCTCACATAACAAGTTTTCTAGATGCGAGCCATAATAAAAGTAGGACTGTTTAGGAAGAGACAAGAAACAAGAACTGCTAAAATGACATTCCTGTCTATGAATTTCTTGGAAACAATGTTATTAAAACAATAACATGTTAAAAGCTTAGTAACAAGACCCATAAATTAGAACAGAGTTTCCAATGACCTGTACTCCTACAACTTTAAATCTGCATCCAGGCAAAACAAACACATTAAGAGAATCAGACATTTTTACCACAGTTTTCTCCTTTTAAAACATTTTATGAACCCTTTATGGCTTGCTAATATTCATGGAAGCAGTGAAAGCCAGAGCTGCGCCACGACAACACAACAGCTCAAAACAAAAATCAAGAGTGCTCAGTATAGTATTCATCAGAGCGCCTTCATTTGCTAGTCTTACACTGTCATTTTGACTTACATTGGTATTTTTGTTGTTGCATTTTGAAATCTTACTCTTTGATTTTAAGAGAGTATTTTGAATAACTAAAATATATATGTTTTCTGCAATTAGGAAAGATACCATCACATAAATAAATTTATAAGTCTTTAAACTCATCTGACAACTAGCACGCAACAATATCTTCTGATACACATCTACCATATCAATAAAGGCAACACAAATTTACACACTTTTCAATGAATGGAAAAATAAGCTACAAGATTTGTAACAGCCTATCCAAACAAATAGCAGCATAAAATTGCAAACATCTGAAACAAATCAGTCTTCAAGTACAAGGAGTCAAAATAATCAAGCGGGGGAAACAACTATTGCCCTTAAAGCATTACTTAATACTCGCAATACAAGCAATTCTGCTCACAGTTCAGAAAACATCTAAAAAAGAAAATGCTTACAAGAATTCAAACTAACACCTGAATTCAGAGGGAGAAACAGCAAAGCAAGCTAAAACAAGATCTGCAACTTTTTAAGCAGCCCTGAACTTCTAAAACACAATCCAGAAAATTTTAGGTAACTGATCTTAAGGACAAAGTATCATATCAATCATTAAACCTCGAAACAGAAGAGATCTGTCAGATCTGCCTACCTCTACACAGACCAGTTCTTTATGACACAGCTTCTAAATTTTGGCAGTTGTGTTTTAACTCTAAAAAACTGAGTTCCTATCCAGAGGTATATTCACACAGAAATTGTGTGGGTTTATGCCTAAAGCCCCAGCTCCTACCATTAGGTCATTACATCAGAATTTCAGTGTACACTGAAAATAAAGAAGAGAGAAATCTATAAAGCAGATTTTGGCCTTTAACTACAGCCTATAAGACAAATTTGAGAAGAATAACCTGCACCACAGTACAGTGCTGCCACCAAAATTCACATCTTTGTAGATCTCCTCACAATCACTCCTGGAAAGACTGCACGAACGCAAAGAAATGCAGCTGGCTTATCCCAGCAACTCAAGTGCAACAGGCTATTAAAAAAAGCAGCTGGAAACTCCTTGGTTTTGCCCCAGGAGAAGCTTTTTTTGATATTCCCAACTGTTTCTTGCTACCAAATGAGACAAAGGATTGGATATCTCCCTGAAAGGAAGAGATACTCTGCTATAAAATCCATTACATCAATAGACCCATGAGAGAGGCTTCAGACCATGATAATTCAAACCCTGTTGCCCCTAAGATCATAGACTAATTCAAGACTGGAAGGGACCTCAGGAGGTCATTGTTCCCTCCTAGCTGTTAGAGGCCTCCAAACAAGTGAAGATTTTGATCAGAAGCAGGTGGTCAAGGAGAATCAAGGCTGAATTTTAAGTCCAAACAGCTCCAGTTTCCTACCTTAGTTTGTCTCCTATACCTTTTCTTCTGCATGACTTCCCAGGGAAAATGTCGTTTATGCCATTACTCGAGTCTTCCACATATAGCAAACATAGATATATTTGACAGAAAAAGTGCCTCTAAAACATAAATTTCCTGGAAGTTTGACAATAATAAACAGCAGAGTAGAAAAGAAAGACTCTAATAACCATTCTGAGGAAAAAGCTTTTGTCTTGTCCACTCCACACAGCCACCAAAGTACGGTATTAAGCTGAGCAGCCATGCCCACAGTGGCTAGCCTGTAAGCATGCTGGCTGGTGCATGGTAGCACACACACTGCTTCTTACCCAAAAGACAGAAGACATGTATAAGCACTGGATAACGGGAGGCAGACATCTTAGAAATTAGACTTCCTTAATTCCACTGCTCAAAGAGTTAGTTGTTACTATGTAAACATTTTGTGGTAGCTTGGGAGAGTTTTCCCAAAAGGGCTGTGCCAATGGACTAGTTTACAAAATTGCATAGGTCATACCAGTAGTTACAATCTGGTGCTCAGGAGTAAGTTATTAATCATTGACCCAGCAAACACTTAAATACATTTATCGTTATTGTCCTCAGTACTCTCCTAGACTTCAGCCAAGCTGACAGTGGACATCAGCATTTTCAGTATCGGAGTCTTACAGAGCCACAAGCCCAAATTGAGTGACCTGACACCAGGTGCAGGGAGGGCAAAATAAAGGAGACAGACACAGCCTGAGGATTTAAGTTTAGATTCCAACACTCCTCCTCAGCTTCAGCTAGTTTTGGTCTTAATTCCCATGCTGGGTCCAGGTGTGGCTCAATCAAAGGAAAGCATTTGTATTAGGGGAGTTTTCTAAGCTGAAGTTTTTTGTTGCTCATTTGCCTTCTCTGCAGTACCACCTATGGGTTCTGTTGAGATTTGTTCTATTAGGCTCTGTACACAGCCATGAAAATAGTATCCCTGAACTAAATACCTTTTTCTGACCAAAGTTAACCTGTTCCTTCCCACAGTTCTGGCAAAGGAATTCAAGGATACTATTTTCATGGGTTTGTCCAGGGCCTAACAGAAGGAGCCTCAACAGGACCTACAGGTCCCTGCAATGAAGGGTGGAGGCTGCCCATGTCAAAAGCCCCTGTCTATCTATTACAGGACTGTTTCCTGAAAGAGGCAGAGAAGTAAGAGTTATAATACTGCTTAACAATCCTACCCAAAGACAGAGACCCTATTTCAAAGTTTTTAATACAGTGGTGGAAAAAACATCAGGGGATGGGAGGTAATGCAATTTGGTTGGACTCCTCCCTAACCTAAGAGGCAATATGGACTGGAATATTTCTGTTACCAGATAAATTACCCTTGTAGATGACAGCTGAGTTTTATGAAACCACTGAAAGCAGAAGTAAGACTGGACAGCCCACTAACCCCTTCACTAGCTGAAAAACTACTTTTGCAAGAACTCAAAATTAATAAAGACTTCAAGGTAAATGCAACTGCTGCAGAAATAACACTAATTTAAGAGTGTCATCTAACTCCTAAAGAGATCGGTAAACAATGAAGCAGAAATCATTACTCTGTATCATAAGTACCTTTCAAGTTCTCCATGGATGTTAATTTCACCACACAGCTACCGATTACCACCCCAATGTCTCAGCTGTAGCAGCAGAGACCACATCCAGGTGAAGAGACTTGCCCAGAAGACAGCAAGTCAGGGAGTGAGTTCATGCTGCAAATACTAGTCTTTCTCAATACTAAGGGTAACTAGATTACCTGTGTGGACACTACTTTATACCACTGACCTTGTTAAGAGGGGAATTTACAAACTTATTTGTATTACTGTTCCAGTCTTCCTAGAAAATAGTTACTCTGGTTATTTTCCCAATTGCAAAGTGTTTTAACAGGCAGGCCAAAGGACTGTGAAACTTGTGCCTTTATGCAATCCTAAAGCAAGGCATTAACAACCCATGTAGAAAAAGGTGTACTGCAGCAACATCTGCTTCCCAGTGACCCCTGCTGAAGTGAAAAAGTGGAGGAGATGGAAAAGACAGAAGGGCTGGAGGACAGCAAGCTGCCAGTTCCCCTTTTCTTTCTTGAATGCACCCCAAAGCCCTCACATCCTGCTCTTGCTGGTGGCACCCAGGAGCCCAAAAAGGATTCACTGGATAAATGCAGAGAGAGGTAGAGCAGGGGAAGCAGTAGAACACCTTCTTTCCCCCCACCAACCCTATTTAGTTCAAGAACTCCTCAAATCAAACAGCAGATAATTCCAGAGTGGCTTGCTACCAGCTTCCCTCACCCGTGACACACTCTCCTTTGCTTCCACACCTGCACTCATCTCAGCATATGGACAAAGTAGACAGGAAGCGAGCAAGAGATTTGACTTTAGTTATGGCTCAGGAGAGCAGCATCATGAAGAAGGTGCAAGAGCCGTTCCAGGAAAAAGCAATATTTATAAGTGGCTACGTTCACATCAGCTAGGAGTCAGCCCAAGACTGTTAGAGGAGCTGTGCATTTGTTGAATGGATGGCTCCTGCCCATCTTCTAAAAATACTCTTCAAAATATTGGTATATGTCCAGTGGAAGAAAGAACTCTCCTAACCAGCAATTGCTAAGTAGTTTTTCTACTACCTCATTCCAAGGACAGAAAAACAGTGCACTTCAGTGTAGAAGAGGGAACTGCAAAACTGGTAACAGACTGGGATGGGAGGAATACTGAAAAATAGCAAAGTAATAAGAAAAAAATTCCTGGAGCGTAGAATAGCAAACTCCCAAAAATACTTTGGCAAGGAAACCTCTCTGAACCACAAAGAGGAGGAAAACTCATCAACAGTACAGCAGCAGTGACAAGGGACAGAAGTTACATATCCTGATCTGATGGACCACACTGACCTAAAAAACTTGGATCCTTCTACACTTCTTATGAGGAACAGCTGAGGGAATTGGGATTGTTCAGAGTGGAGAAAAGGAGACTGAGGGGAGACCTTATCACTCTCTACAACTACCCAAAAGGAGCTTGTAGCCAGGTTGGGGTCAGTCTCTTTTCCCAAGTAACAAGCAATAGGACAAGAGGAAACGGCGTCAAGTGATGCCAGGGGAGGTTTAGATTGGATATTAGGAAAAAATTCTCCATGGAAAGGGTTGTCAAGCATTGGAACAGGCTGCCCAGGAAGTGGTGGAATCACCATCCCTGGAGGTATTTAAAAGATGGGCAGACATGGTGCCAAGGGACATGGTTTAGGGGGGGTTTTGGCAGTGTTAGGTTTATGGTTGGACTTGATGATCTTAAAGGTCTCTTCCAACCTAAGTGATTCTTCCTCCTGCTTTATATCCATGGCAAATATACCACTGTGACTCTTCAGTTTACAGAATATAGACTAAAATTCCCAGAAACTTGCCGCTGACTGTGCTACCTTAAAGCACAAAACAAGAACGTTCCCCCAACAGCAAATCAAGCAGGAGTGTCATAAGAACTAGTACTATTTGCTATACAAAAGCTTTTCTATTACAGAGGCAAGCAATAAGACTTAAGAGATTGTGATCTTCACTTGGGAGGGAAGACATATGTTAGCTTGCACTAACTGATAAAGAATACACAACTAGTAAAAGCATTCTTAGTGACTCTCCATTCTCTCATCCCTGGGATTTGGCCAGGCTCAAATCACTAGGTAATAAAGAAAAGTCACGGTATTTTCATCAGGTTTCCAGTGGGAGTGAGTAAAGCAAAGCAGCTAGCATCCATAAAGAGTTATAACTGTTACTTTTTAACACGAAGGGACAGAGGAGGACACGTGGGCTATAATGCGGTTAGAGGTTGGTTATTTAATGATTGTATAAAATGGTCTGCATTTAAATAAGGGCTACGGGTCATTCTGCATCATCTAAACGAACTGCAAAGCATTATATAGTTCCTGCTTAGTATTTGCTGGAGGAAAGAGCTTAATCCTTTAGGTGTCTAACTCTGCTATCAGGAATAAGAACAACTCAATGAATGGGGCTGGATTTAAGAAATTGAGATGTCTACTGGCAAAACAAAAAGACCCTGCTAACTGAAGAAAGGGAGCTCATAGCAGGTAACTCAGGGAGACCCAGTAATAAATGTATGCTCCTTCTCCCACATAAAATTATACTGCTGGAGATATTATTTCTGTGACTAGCTAGAGGAAAAACTTTATTTTCCTCCTGTCTCCTTCATAAGGCAGGCTACAGAGTCAGTACCTTTTATTTTTCTTTGCAACCCAAATACTGGGTAATTTCTTGTGACAGAGCTAGTTTCTGGTTAAAGACCAGTGAACCCTAAGGCAGACTAAATAACAATCAAGCATGTCTTCTGGGGTCAAAGAAAGGCTTTCTGTAAGTCTATAAAATATATGTGCTGAGTCCTTAATTAGAGCTTTGGACAAAGTGTTATCATAGAAGCCACTAGTGACACTACAACCAAGTTCTGATCCTGTGGTAAGAACTCTCAACATCTGTTCCCCAAGATAAAAATACCAAGTTTTTGTTATGCATTGCTAAGCATTTCTTCTCCCCTACCTCAGTAGTAGTAGTAAATAGAGTTCACTGTACAACTGATATGTAACTCTCTCCTTTATGCCAAAGGGTTCCATTGCAAAGGTGTTGTATAAAGACAAAGCAAAAATGGATACGGTTCTAGAAACGGCATAAACGCAAGTATAAGAGACAAACACAGACAAGTGGAAAAGTTCAAGAGACAGTGACACAGTATTACGACTCAAAACAACTACCCTAACCCGAATCATGTTTTTATTGTTAGTTTTGCTGTGCTTTTCTTAATAGATACACAAGTATAGGGGAGCTTTAAAAAGGATCAATGAATTGATTCTGTAAGTTCTTAAGGGGAAAGGCCTCCTCTGTGCAAGAGGCAGCACTAGTGACAACACAATGATGCTTGTTTGAAAATTCAGCAAGTTAGAGATAAGAAAGGAATGCTGACATCTTGACAGAGCAGATCAGGAGATTGAGGTAAGGGATTTACACACATAAAAAAAAAAAAAAAAAGAAGGCACACTGTTTGAGTCTAAAGTGACAAAGAGGAGATGTGGAAGATGTAACAAGAGCAGTGACAAGACCAAAGCAGTTGGTTGAGGAACTAATCCCCACAATATCATTCTGAGTAGAGATGAGCGAGGAAGAGAGACTATGTCAGAGCCAATTAACAAACAGATGCTGCAGTCATCAAGAACAATTTGATTGAAGTCTCAGCTTTAGATATGCAATAGATAAGGCCAAAATACTGTGTAAAGAGAAACTGCATAAAACAGCCTGAGAAAAAGGACCTAGAATGGGGTCTAAACTGCAGGTGATGCCAATTTGTAAAACATGGACAAGATTTGTTTTCTCATAGAAGAAGTCAATAAATAAGGTCTTATGAGGGGCAATAAGTCCTGCAAGAAGGAAAGGAAAAGTTGTAGTATAGGTCAAGATGGCTGGGGACTAACTCACAAGACTCGCAAAGCATCAGGCTGTGCGGTGTGTGAGACAAGTGGGGCTGGACTCCATGAGGAACAATCTCGCTGTTTTTCACAGACTTGCAGTGTGAGTTTGGATTTAACCTTTAACAGCATTTGCTTAACACGAGATAACCAATCTCTTTTTAAGGTGCTCAGACTCAGCGCCATTATGATGAACATCACAGAAAAGCTTGCATTTCACACATATGAACTTAAGCTGCCACCAGTTCTCTACACACGACAGCTTCATAAGCGGTGGTTTAAAATGGGACCTTTCCTGAATAAGTGGATTTGAAACAAGCACAAGAAGTCCTCAGCTTTCTGAGCTTACGGTTATGTCTGCAAAGGACAAAAAGCTCCAAACTAGCTTTGAGCAGGCCAACACATCTGTGCAATATGGCACAAAGACAATTATGCAGATCTCAGAATTATCATAGCTGCATCAGTGCAGTGCTGAGCCCAAGCTGAGAATTTCCACCTCTCAGCTAAACTAATTTGCACAGGCACAGCTCCTTATGGATTAATCCACATTGCTTCTGACTCTGGAACTAGCTCAGTCATCGCTTATACACTATAAATGTCCTTCAGTTTCAGAGCTACTACCTCTGAGAAGCCAACAGGAACAATGAGATGAAACATAACCACTTGAGCTTAAGAACTCCAAGTTCCAAAGGAAAACAGAAAAGAAATCTCTTTGCTTTGTGTTCCCATCTCACTGAACTACTTTCAAGTTAGAGGTTTGTAAACACGTATATATCAGCAAGTATCTTGATCCATCGCGTTTGCTCAGTAGCATAACTAGTTCTGCCTAATTTTGTAGGACTAGCATTTAACATAGCTATGGCAGAATCTACCACTGATAGGAAATAAGAGAGGAAGCTGCTGATTTCCTAACTAAAGCAACAATCTTCAAGTTCCAAAGGTCAGAAAACAGACAGTTAAAGACAGCTGGACTTCATAATTCTAACAGATCCTTCTCCTGTCTGCTCAAGCTTAAAAAGCCACACGCCCTCAAACCCTAAATCTCCACATTTCAAGATACTTCTGTTTTAGCATTTTTGGACAAAAAGTTGGTTTAAACAAAGAAGATTCTAAGGATTTCTCCCCAAGTAATCAGCAATAATCTTGCTAATGACAAGCACAAAAGAAAAGACTGAGGGATCATTTTCCTATAACTAAATTGGCTGTTCAGTATTATCAAGAGCAAAAGATGCTATAGAAGATGTCCTTAGAGCTGGCTAGTCATCTGACAGCCCTCTCTAAATAAAGGTCCTCCTGCTCACTAGCAGAAACATCACTATAATAGCAAGCACTCTTTAAGTTCCAGCTGCCGGAAAATATTTCAATTGAAAACTCTCAAACTGCTTTGAGACTGGCTGTGAGATGTCACGTAAGTATTCAGTTATGAGGAAGAGAAGATCACTCCAGATGGAAGAGCTCTGATTCAACATCTTGGTAGTGAAGCAAGATCATTTTTAGAGAGCTTTTTCAACCCTCTTCTGATCAAATTGCTATGATCTGATAAAGGACCATTGCTGTTCCAATAAGGAAGTTGGCTTTATTGCCCATGACATTTAAACAGCAACGCACGCGCTTGCAAGAGGCAGCCAAAAGTCTGCATCGATAAGACTTACAGACTCATGAGTATAAGGATAACTTAAAATGGTACAACCACACACAGCCACCGCTTGCAAGCAGCTTTCCAGGACAGCCCTGTTCTAGGGCATTTCAGACCTTGCTATAGTGCCTAGATGAAGATTACTGAAAAGTCAGCATCTTACAGTAAGAGTTGCATCCGCCATGCGTTTCAAAGAAATGTGGGTGTGCTTACGGGAGGCAAACAAACTTAGGACTCCTACTACACTTGAAACTCAGTCACTCATTTTACAGTCACTGGTGTCCTGCATAGTGTGTTTTCTATGTCAGCACATCATAAGGACTGTCATCCTTTCCTGCTTTTCCCTTCCAAAAGCCAGGAGAATCTGTCAATCAGTACACCTGAACCGACCAAAATATGATTCAAGTATCTTGCATCCATTCTATACTATAGTATAATTACAATGTACATATATATACACACACTCTTCTATAGCATAGAACGGATGCAAGATACTTGGGTCACTTTTTCTTGCAATGCAAGGTAGACACGTTGACTGTTACTATGATGGATACAAATAACCAGTCTACGAACAATCAGGACATCATCACAATTCTTTTTACCGCTGGTAACGTGAATATGTTAAATTAGAGCAACTGGATATCGAATCCTCAGGTGACTGCACATTTTCTTTCAGTGCCTCCTGAATGAGGTTTAACATGAAGCAGGCAAACTAGAAGCCAGAAGATGAAGCTGAATTTTCAGTTGTATAACTAACCGACTTTCACACATAGCTGTTTTCACATTTGTGAAGTATTTTTACATTTGTAGAGTCCTTATGCTCACCAGATGCAAGGGCCAAGAGAAAAGTTAATTAACTGCATATATTGAATGCTAGACTTTCTGAAACAATGCCTCCCGAGAGGCTGTTCCTAGTCAACTAGTATTTCTATCATTATTACCAGCAGGCCTACCCTAAATCGATGGCAAATTTCACCCCCTCTTTCAGCAAAAGGTTAACATGGAATCATACTTTTGACAAGCCATATAGCTTAACTATGTTTTTTGTAGGACTTGGATGGCACGCTCTGTACCCTTATTTCTACTTTATCCTATTCCTAAAAATCAGACAGATTTACGGATGCTAAAGGAGGGTAGCAGGGGGCTATAGACTTGCATTAGCACCGCTTGGTACAGTGCCCACTCCTAGTCATACGGTACGAGATTGGCTGCCAGCACTCCCATTTGCAGGATATCTACTGCAATCCTCTCAGTTCAATTTTGTTCAGGAATGATCAGCATCCTGCACAGAGAGCTCTTATCTTGGTTGCGCGTATGTCAATACAGAGCCAATTCTTTCACCAGCTTGGCTTACCAAGCCTCTTAGAGGAGGCTCTTGCCACACATAAGGTTTTAATGAACTTGACCTTTTGAGGAACTCGTGAGCAAGGCTACTCCAAGGCACTGTGTCTTTTTGGCCTCAGATACTCACTGAGTGCCACTCAACTGGCTATCCGAGCTTTGTTACCACTCTTGCCAGTCACATTTTGAGTATTAATTATGCATCACAGCAGCCTGTTAGACTAAGAAACTAAAGGATCTTGCCCATTTAAACAAACCACGGCAGCACTTACCTGAATCTCCTCAGTTTCATCCACCAAGAGGAAACTCACAACTTTCTCTGTCATCTTCCTTCTCTTGGTCTCCTCATCCATCCCCTCCTCCTCTTCCGGCTCTTGGGCTTTGCCAGCATGGTACACGGTGACAGGGTGCTTCCTTCTGTTGCCCCCAGCGTGTGTTCTCTTCTGACACTCCACACAGAGGTTGATTTTGCACACCTGACACCTCACCGCTGCTATCTGCCTCGAGCCCGTCATACTGGTGTGCATTATGTTCCCATTGGCACCTTTGCAGGAGTCACAGTACGGGACATGGCCGGGTCTTATACGGGTCCGTTCGTGGTTCCGTAACCTTTCCGGCTGATGCAGCTCTTCTTCACAACGCTGGCACTGTAGGCTCCTGCACTCGTCACACTCATAGATTGCTTCATCTGTCCCACTGCAAACATAGCTTTCCTGGCACAGGAGTGTCGTGTTCTGCCCTTTCTCTGCAGTTTGTGTGTGGGCGCTCATCTTCAGATTTCTTTTAAAGCAAGGGCTTTCCCTCCTGTTTCTGTTTTGAACAATGGTATGCGTAAGAGTCAGTGGCAAGTTTAATATTTTCTCAGGGAAAAGAAACACAACAGGAATTCTGCCTGCACGTAACTTTAAATAACGAATAGATGTTTCTACATACACTGACCTGCCTCCCAGGAAAAGCCTCCTTAAGCGCAGAGGAAGTTTTCTTTCTCCAAAGTAAACTTAAACAAGGTAGCTGGTTTTGTGTATTGTTATGCCCAAACGCTGGTATACATTCTTTCTCTGCTCAGCTGTGTAACGTGTTTTCAGTGACGAGGGGAAAAAAAGAGAAAACCCCGGGCTGGTGCACTTCAGCAGACAGGGCAAGTGTTCCCTGAAGCAGAGCACGGAGGGAGACCGTTGGGGACACAGAGGCAGAAGAGGCATTAGAAGCACACGAGTGCACACGCATGTACACACACACAGGCAGGACTGTGTCAATACTAGAAAATTCTCTGCTTTCACTCCCCGGCTAAGCTCCTCCTTCAGAGTTCACAGCATTTATGTGCTGGGAATTTCCTGATGCGCTCGGCCAGATAAACAGAAATCCGCTCTCTTTGTGCGCGCCCCTTCCAGCGCCGCCGGCTACCGGCCGCCACCGGCTCCCCACCCCCCCGTCCGCCGTCCCCAGTGCCCGCAGCGGGGCCCACCCCCGCGCCCCGGCCCCGCGGAGGGCAGACCTGCGCACCGAGCCGCCTTTGTCTCGACCCGCCGCCTGCGCGGGGGGGAACGGGGCCCGGCCCTGCCTCCCCGCACCCGNGCCGCCTTTCTTCCCCTTCCTCCCGCCGGCACCCGGTGACTAAGGAGTCGAGTCCCGGCCGCGGCGGCTTCCTCCTCCTCCTCCTCCTCCTCCTCCCCCTCCCCC
>VZSF01004546.1:1829717-1881460 GCA_013398295.1 Chionis minor
GGAGGGCAGACCTGCGCACCGAGCCGCCTTTGTCTCGACCCGCCGCCTGCGCGGGGGGGAACGGGGCCCGGCCCTGCCTCCCCGCACCCGCCGCCTCCGGAGGGTTTCGCTGAGCGGGGCGGGGAGACGGTCGCCCGGCAGCGCTGCCCCGCGGCGGCGGCACTTGTGGNCCTCCGCCCGCTCCCCTCGCTGCCGGCCGGGATCAGCTGATCGCGGGGAACTTCGGGGTTATTTTCTCACGGCGGAGACGGGAAGGCGGCGGGAGGGGGGGAGAGAGGGAGGCGGGGCGGCGCTGGCATGCCGGGAGCTGTAGTCCGGGGGCCCGGCGCTGCCTCACGGAGAGCCGCCGGTGGACTGCGCGTCGCCGCGGGGCCACGCCGTGGCGCCTGCTGGGAGGTGTAGTTGCCGGGAGCGGGAAGGGGCGGCGAGGCCCGGCATGTTGCTGGCGGGGCGGGGCGGAGCAGGGAGGTTAGCGGGGCAGAGGTGGCGGCGGGTGACGGCGAGGGGGGGTGGCGGTCGGTCGCTGCCCCGGCGGTCGTGCCGTGAGGCGGCCTGAGGGCGCCCGCGGGGAGGCGCCGTGCCGCTGGCCCTGCCGCCGCCCCCTGGGGTTTTCTTTTCCCTTGGCTTTATTTTGGTCCCCTGAGGGCGGGCAGGCAGGCGTGTGGGCCACCCTGTGTGAGCAGCTGCCGGCGGCTGTTTGAGGGATGGGGTTGGGGGCGAAGCTTTTCCCTTCCGTCTCCTGCAGAGCGACCAAGCGGCCGCTTCCAGGCCTCCAGGTCTGGCGAACAACGGGGACCGGGGTGCTTGGCTGAGAGCGAGAGCTTAGTGCCTGGCTCGCTTGTGCCACGAAGGCTTGGCACAGAGTGCTGCCCGTCGCTGTAACTATCACCCTTTTTCCTTTCTTTTTTCTGATGGTAGCAACAGCCAGTGGGTGAACCGCCGCCACTTATTTAGCTGAAGGAGACTACAGCTCTGAAATAAGAGGCACGCAGCTGCCCAGAGTTGGCAGATTGGCAGTCAGAAACCGGGCCTGTGGAAGCAGGTGGTGGATGCAGAGAGAGGCGGTCAAAGAAGCCCCGCGGCGAGGAAGCAACCTCAGCCAGCAACGGCTCCGGTGAGCTTTTGGCTCGTGGTACTGCCTGGCAAAGGCAGGGTGCTACAAGAAAAGGACAAGTTATTTTTTCATTGGCTGTATTGATATATGAAAATATACTAATATTTAGACAATGTGCAAAAAAGATTTTTGTTGGAGCATAGCATAGCCAGTGCACAAGCAATTTCTGTTCTGAAGTAACCAGGGTTTTTGGCTGGATGTTTGGATCAAACGCGAATGGTTATACCTCATTCAAGGAAGGTGATGTGCTGTTTCGCTTCAGTGGGGCTGACATGTTGATAGCCACAGGAGGGCAGCTACAAAGTGCCCTGATGTTGGGCGCCCTGGTTTGGTTGTATACAAATAACTTTGAGAGGGAGACGTACTACATCTCTGGATACCCATGTAGACAGCTGCGACAGCGAATTTACCTTTTGTAAGGTGAAGTATCATCACTACACAAAACTGTGTCAGCAGGTCCAATTACCACGAAAATGAGGCATCAGTGATGTTCCTAATGCTAGGAGTGAACGAGGCCCTGTCAGAATTCAAGCGTGTTGCTGAAGTGCTTGTGTTCTACTAGATTCCACTACATATATCTGTCTAACTAGACACATATATGGTTTATCTGTTTCTCTTCTATGCAGTTTAGCGGTGATGAATGGCTGAAGATTGGCACATAACTGTCTTCCCTATTTCATACTATCGCGATAATGTATTTGCACTATTTTGCAGAAAAGATTACTCAAAAAGATTAACTAGACTGACATCTATAGGAATAAACTTTCGCTGAGACAAATGTCTTCAGAGTGAAAAATCCCTGGATAGTGTATATATTTAATACATACGAGGCAGAAACTTTGAAATCTCACAGTGCTATTCATAGAGATCCAAAGAATCAAATCAATGAGAGTTTGGCATCTAAGGGATCTTCCTCTAAGTATTTAGATTGTCAATGTGATAGAGGGAATGATTAAAGGGTATGAGGAAGAGAAGATATAATGTAACTATTTGTTTTGTGGTATTGAAAAAAAAAGTACATTTGAAGGCTACTTCTAGTTAAAATATTACAAAATGTACAAAGTTGCACTAGTTCCTACTTTCTGCATACAGCCTAAACTTTCACCACCCACTGTTTCTTACTTCTCTTTCCTAGAAAAAGTGTGGCACTGCTCCTCCCAGAACAGGAAATGTATGCAGTGTTTCTGTACATGGTCCATGCTGCGTTCCCTCATCACAGCCAGGTCTTAGGGATTTGTTCATGGTTTTTTATATACTCACAGCATTTAAATGTAGATTTAACTTCTCTTTTAAATGTCCTGCTTAATAAAACTGTAACTTTGTTTTTGTTACATGTCAAAAATCAATTATACCTGCTCCTTGAATACAAGTTTTACTGATTTCCATGGGAGTACACAGCATATACTGAAGAGAGAGAAACCTATGCTGGATAGAGCACATGGGCAGTAAGGATCCAGGATCCCATTAACCAGACACAGTTTTATAAAGACTGTATTCCTTCTCTGCTGTAGTATATCCTTTTTATCCAGTGATTTTGGGAGTTGTGGACTAGAATGCTCTTCCACCCATAAAACATTTAAAATATTGCACAGTCTAGAAACAACCTCACCCCTGTACCATGAGGTGCTGCCTGGCATGTTTGGAATGATTTCTCGTGTTTGAAATGTGAAACAATCTGCAGACATAAAAACCACCTCTTTTAATTTTGTCCTTATTATTAAAAGCCATCTACTGCACGCTTCTTCATTGCCTTAAGCATGAAACTCTGGAGTCCGCAGTGGGGAACTGAATAAAGTGGACTGTGATCAGTATCTGGAACACGGGATCTCAGTTTCACAGCTGAGGGGTAAAAAGCTAACATGGATAGGTTTAGGGTTAGGAGATTCTAAAGTTCAGTAGCAGAAAGAGTAGCGATGTAGAAGCAGCTGTTTTTACTGATGCTTCTGATGCTATTCTTCCTTGATCAGGAAGAATTTTGGAGACTAAACTTCATGATTTGTACAAGGAGAGTAAATGCAAAATGGTCTGTTTCTTTCACTAAACAAAACAGACAAACAACTAAATCAGAAAAGCCTTTGTGATGTTTCCTGTAAATAAAAGGGCTTGTTACAGCAGTACGAGTGAGTTTGGATTTCACATCTCTTTTTCAAGCAGATAACAGATTCTATCTGAGACAACAGCATAGAAGCAGGAAACTCAGAAGATTCTTTTTATGCTCGTTCTCTTTCCTTTGGTTTTCCTGCAAGCTGCAAAATGAGTACCATTTTTACCTACATAGGTATGTTTATAAATTATTTGAAATATTAACAGTAGTCAGTAGTGCAGTTCCTAACTTGTATTAGTTGAAGGGAGATAAGCAGGCTGTATGGAATAAGTTGTAATTAATAGAAAGCAAAAATGCTGTTTCTGAAAGGGGAAGGAACTGCATTCAGCCTTGAGGTATTTCCTAAATCTGCTGCTGCTGAAGTATTTACCCTTGCACATCATCTTGTGAAGCAAGGTGATAAATAGGACCTTAATTCCAGCTCAGCTGTTGACTATTCAGTAGCACATATGACATCAGTCAGGTAGATTTAACCTGCTTGGTACTAAAGAAGACAAGTATCTGCTTCAAAAGGTTTTCTTGCTATTACAGGTGGAGGGGATTGTTTGTTGTTAGAATCTGGTTTTTTGAGCACTTTTTCTTAAACAGTGGAAAATGTAATATAGAAAGATTGGTTTTCCCTAGCTGGTACAAAGTGTTTTAAACAGCTTTGTGTACATACGCTTATGTTGTGGTCTACCTCATAATCATCCCTAGGCCCACCTTCCTTCCATTCAGTCACTTTCTCTTTCCATTTGCAGTTTCTTTGCCATCATTATGGTAACTACAGCAATTACTGTCTCGCGTGTAATGTGCAGGGGAATAGCACATTTTAAATTATCTTTTAATGTGGTCTAAATGCTGGAAGTAGTTCAGGAAAAATACCAGTTGTAGACCATGGCTAGGCCCAACTGCTTTATAGCAGTGACATCCTTTTGCTGAGCACATGGCTGCCTATCTATAAATCCTTAGTTTTTCCAGCAGTTACAGCCTTCCACAAAAGCCAACCATATCCTGGGCTGCATCAAAAGACGCGTGGGAGGTGATTCTGCCCCTCTATTCCGCTCTTGTGAGACCCCACCTGGAGTACTGCATCCAGCTCTGGAGCCCCCAACATAAGAAGGGAATGGACCTGTTGGAGTGAGTCCAGAGGAGGGCCACAAAAATGGTCAGAGGGCTGGAGCACCTCTGCTATGAGGACAGGCTGAGAGGGTTGGGGTTATTCGGCCTGGAGAGGAGAAGGCTCTGGGGAGACCTGATTTCAGCCCTTCAGTACTTAAAGCGGGCTTCTAAGAAAAATGGGGGCAGGCTTTTTAGCAGGGCCTGTTGTGGTAAGACAAGTGGGAATGGTTTTAGACTAAAAAAGGAAAGATTCAGACTAGATAGAAGGAAGACATTTTTTACTATGAGAGCAGGCAGGGAGACACTGGAACTGCCCCATCCCTGGAAATATCCAAGGCCAGGCTGGACGGCGCTCCGAGCAACCTCATCCAGTTGAAGATGTCCCTGCTCACTGCAGGGGAGGGGAGGCTGGCCTGGATGACCTTCAAAGGTCCCTTTGCAACCCAAACTATTCTACCATTCCACATCTCCTGGCCACAAGGCTGCTTTTTGTTTTAGCTTCCTAGGCCCTTAGAATCTGCTAAACGCAGCTAAAAGACGTGTTTCCTCCTTGTTAATACCCTGTTAAAAGCAACAGGCGAACTTCCCGGGCGGCTGTGCCGGCGGGTTACAGCCTGCACCTACCGCTGTCCCAGCTGGGTCGCCCCGCGAGCGCGCCGGTGGCAGCAGGCAAGGCCAGGGGGCGCGCGCCGGTGCTAGCCCACAGCGTCAGGCTTTCCAGGGCCCGGAGCCACCAGCGCCGGCTGTCTGACCTCAAGATGGCGAAGCTCCGGGCTGGGTCAAGGCGCCACACCGCCCACCCCCACCAAGATGGCGGCGGCCCGGGCGCCTTCCCCCTACCCCTCCACCGGCTCTTCTAGCCGCCGCCGCTCTATGGTTGGGCGCCTTATTGTCTGGGCACGGAGCGGGAGGGCGCTCTGGCAGGGCCACCTCTATGGTGGCGCGGCGCGGTGCAGGTCGGGCCGCTGACGGAAGGGGCGGGTCACATGACCCCGCGCAGCGCGGCGGCGGAGGCGGCTGGGCGAGGTGTGTTCGCGGCCTAGTGGCGTCCCCGGGCCTCCCAGCCGGGCCTCAGGCGGCCGAGCGCCGTCCCCCCGCCCCATCCCCGACCCGCGCGGCTTGGAGGGGCCGCGGCGGCGCTCCGGACGCGGCTCCTGCTCCGCTGCGAAGAGGTAAGAAGCGAGGGGCTTGCGGTGGGATGAGAGGGGGAGGGAAGGCGGCGGCGGCGATTCGGCCGCCTGCTGAGGGGAGGCGCGGCCCACGCTGCTCTGCCGCGCCCCCGCACCTTGGGCCGCGGCGGGCGCCGGCGACGTGTCGCCGGCCGCGGCCCGCGCCTCGACGGGGAGGCGGAGTGGGCCTAGGCGGCGGGGTGGAACGGGAGAGCGGCCTCGGGGGGAGCGGCCTCGGGGAGGCGCTCGCGGGAGAGCGGCGGCGGCGGGGGCCTTTCGCTTCCTCTCCCGCCCAGGAGGCGTGGGAGTCCCTTCCGCCTCCCGGAGGCGCGGCGGGCGGCTCGGCGGAAGGCGAGAGGAGCCCACCTCACGCTCAGGACGAGGCCCCGCGCCTCTCGGGTGGGAGCGGGCGAGCCCCGGGGCGGGGCGTTTGTGGGCGCCCGAAGCTGCTCCCCAGCCTGGTCCGGGCCGCCCCGGCTGCGGGTGGGATTTTACTTTAACGTGTCGGGAAAACGGGTCATGCGAGGAAACCTTTTTCGACCGTATCGCGGCCGGGAAGTTAATGTCCGTATTGTGGACTGGGGTAGTCATCTTAAAGCACGTGTTGTGCATAGAAGAATCAGAGTGATTCATCCGTGTCAGTAACAGTTGCGATGCGCATATTCGCATGTTTTTCTCATGATGTCTTTCTCCATTCTAGAAAAAGACCTTTGTCTGCCTGAAGGAAAAGAGGGCTTTTTGTTTTAAGTACAGCGAGCATCCCGAACGTCACTAACTTTTCATGGTATTAGGTCTTACATAGGCTTACAGGAAGTGAAATCTTAAAGTTGTACTGTTCGCAGTCTATTCAGATTAAAACACACACACACAGATTTTTTCATATTTTTTTGTGGGGCAGAAAAGCATTGCTTCAGGTACTGCATCAGCTTCTATGGAAGATGATCCAGAACAAATCCTAAGAAGGAAGAACAGGACAGTTTCTTGCTTTCCCTGTAAAGGAGTGGCATTGTACATAGTGGTTCAGGTTTCTCTGCATCTGTCTCTCAAGTGCCCATTCACATAAGTGTTGTAATGCCGCAGTCACGGTTTTTTGTTTTGGAAAGCATTAGTAGCAAAGTTGGAGCTGAGAGTGACTTATTTGACTATGTCTTTAATGAATGTAGAGACACAGAATTAGGAACTAAATCAAGGGTCTTAAAAGTTCTGGTGACATGCCTAATGAAGCCCTAGTTCAAGGGCTTTTGCACTGAGGCTTTGGTTTGGATAAGCATGTTTCTTTTTGGGTTGCTTCATAATAGTTTGGGATGCAACTTACTCCGTGGCAGTTAGTGAACACTTTCTAGATCACCTCTGAAAAACAGGCTTGAGCAAATACTAGTTTTGTTTGTTCAGAAATAAATACACTTTGAAAATCTATGATGTTTTCTCTCTTCTTGTGTCTGTTGTGTTTGATGTCGATGCCTTGCTTAGCTGGCAAGCAATTTTGGAGAAAACTAGGGCTTGATGAGAAGGTGGACATTTTGACTGAGAGAATCAGTTGGCTTGAAGTAAAAGATTTTTCTTCTAGGGAGCTTTTTTTTAGGAAACTTATTATTAGGAAGCAGTAATATAAACAGCATCTGCAATGGGTGACAAACTATGGCATTAGTTGTTCTTATAGTGGAGTGGCTTAAAAATCCATACATCATGTAGAGACTGACGTAAACGCCTAGGTGATAGTACTGACTTTAAGTTGGCTTACCACATATGTCTTCTCCACTTGGTTCTGAAAATGCTTTTGTTGCTCAGCTGCACCCATAGTATGACAAAAAATGTATAAAATACTTTGTCGTAAATTAGAGGAAATCATTATTCTTTCTCTGTTGCTGCCTAGGTATTGACACTAGAATCAAATGCCAAAACATTGTAATTCCTCTTAATAGGAATTACTCTACTCCTTAAAAAGCATTAGAAACTTTTACGTGTGAAAGTGGTTTTTGGGGTTGTTTTTTTTGTTTTTTAATAGGGACAGTTCAGTGAAACATAGTAACATGGATATACAAATCAAATGTATAACATATTTAACCAGGCTGTTACTAAATAGCATAGTGTTGCACACTTACCATAGGTGTAGGTTTTGTCAGGGGGTCTTGTAATAATCTAAATATTAAGATTGTAGTCCAAGCTGAATTGTACTTAATAAAAAAAAAAATCCAAACAAGTTTTGCACTTACT
This sequence comes from Chionis minor, assembly GCA_013398295.1. NCBI lineage: Eukaryota > Metazoa > Chordata > Aves > Charadriiformes > Chionidae > Chionis > Chionis minor. Next base: position 1,837,420 of record VZSF01004546.1, read on the forward strand.
GCTTCCTTATGTGAGGGACTAGCTTGCATAGCTATTTCGTGCAACTTATTCTAGACTAAGTGTACAGATTTTTTTGTGGTGCAGAAGAATTACATTGGGAAAATGGTGAAGAGAAGTTAAAATCAGTCAAAATTAAATCAAGCTAGAGCAGCCTTACTTTCACTGCCGTTATGACACAACATGGATGTGTTCTTGAAACACAGTAAGTGTTTGTTTATGCATGAAGACATCAGGATTTTTACAGTTAACTTTAACTTTGTTTTATATAACAGCAGCCTAACAGTAAGTATTGTAACTGTTTCCTGGGGAACTTAATCGTTTTGAAAATGGTTAAAATGTTTTGCAAGTTTTAAAATAAAAGTTATGTAAACACAGAGGTACTAAAGAGATCAGTCCTGTGATACTGGTAGAATTATGATGCTACCTGGGTAGGTGATATAATTGTCATTTTAACATACATTAGTTACCAATGATTTTTAATAAATTTACATTCTGTTAATGACATATCTCTTCATCCCTTTATTAAAAAAACGGAGTAAAAAATAATTTAAAGAATCCTATGATCTTTTAAAAAATACATTAATAGTGCAGGCAGGCCAGTATAATCTTCTCATATAGTCAGTCCCCTCTTATTGGGACTTTTGGGAGTCAGAGATAATAAAGAAGCATGGGGCAGCAATATCTGAATGACGTTGACCCTTTTTTTATAGTAATTCTGAGTTCTGTTGGTGTGAGACCCTTGAGTCCAGCATGCCCTCAGGCCAGCCCTGTGCACTTGTTTACCTGTCCATCAGAGCTCCAGCCCAGCAGGGGTAGCACCGAGGCAGAATTAACAAGTCTCGGTGGATTTTACCAAACCTTAGAGCCATATGGGTGTTCCTGTACTCTCTCCAAGTTTCAGAAGATCGGTGCAGCTTGCTCTGGTGGTTTGTTCCACCAGGACTTATTAACTCAGAAGAGCAGTGTATGAAAGCAACTGAACTCCTTCTAGGCCAAAGTTGAACCTGGAATATTATAGCTGTGTTTGTGTAGCACTTGCTGTAGTTAATAGCTCGAGCTGGATTTGAGCTGGGTCTGCTTAGAGTAAGCTTAGATGTTTTGCCATCCATGACATCATTAATCTGCAGCTTACAAAAATTGCCCAAGGCTAGTAAAATGTGCACCTACGTTACTGTGTTAACTCAGATCAGGATTGTGCTTTTGAAGGAAGTGCTGTGGTCATCCTCACTTGGGAAACCTTTTTTTCGCATGGATTTGCAGTGTTCTGGTGGGTGAACTGGATTCCTTTTAAATGAAAGTACATTGAAAAATGCACTCTTGCTTGCAATTGGGCATTTGTTCCAGTGGGGTGGACCTCCCCAAAATGTGTAGTGTAGACATTAGGGTCTCAGCTCCCTCTGTTTTAGTAGACCCGCTCCTACTGTATTGCCCTGTTTGCTGGCACAGATGTGTTTAAATTGACTACGCTTTGAGTCAGAGACCTGGCACGAATTCTTCATTTTAGGGGCTGAAGATGTCATTATTTCAGTATTCTGAATGGCATCAGGCCAGATGTTCACTGCTTTTCTTACCCCTATATATTTGTGACCACTGTAATATTCACAGTAATTAATCTCTTGCTTAAAGAGCTACTATTTAAAATGCAGCTATCAAGGATGCAGCATGCATCCAACTTCATTTCAGGTAATACTTTCATAAGTCAGCTGAGGCTTTAAAAATATCTCAGGACTGTTTAGTTCCTTACTTACACATTTGAATATATTGGTAAAATCTGAAGATTGCTGTATACAATACTGAGACCACAGTAAATGTATCAGCTGCTGATCACTGAACTGTACTGGCAGAGTAGTAGGACAGTCTGCAGAAAAGGTCAAGATACTGTTCCTGAAATTTCTACAAGTGTAGTCTATCTGGCTGGACCCATCTTAGCATCTCTTAACTTCCCATACCTAATGTTTGGTTTGTATTTGTTTATAAATTTGATGTCGGAGGCTCCTCTGATTGGTGGAAGAGTATGTACGTTTCTTGTGTGTTCTCTAGCTGCTGTCAGAAAAAAGGTGCTACGTAGTTCCCTTTATTGTAGCATCTTGGCTGCTGCAAGGTCCTAGATGCATCTTCCTCTCTCATCCAGATCTCTCACTTCTCCAGTGAGCAGCTTCAATCTTGGTATCTGTTGATCCTCACGGTTTTCATAACGGAAACAGAATTAAACTGCTCTCTCTGCTGGTTTGACATTGGTAGTTACATACAGTAGCGAGAAAGAGACCAAGGCTTTGTTTAATTCTCATGTTGATCTTCAGTGTCGCAGACAGCAGAGGTGCTAGCATTGGTCTGTGCAAGAATTAAGTCAGAAACAGGGCAGCTTTTTAGCTGCTGTGAAAATAACTGTACAAATATGGAAAAAATAAGAACAGAGTGCTTCAAGTAAAATGGATCGTTGAAGCCCTTCAGATAACGATGTGTTACACATCCATCTAACTAGAAGATTTAAAGACTAAATTTCATCTGTTCTTACTACCAGCCTTGTTCCTTTTATGCAGTAACAATTACTTGCTTGATTGCTAAATATTTGCTTTTTTATTTAAAAAAATAACAAAAAGAACCCAACCCAAAAAACCCAACCCTTTACCTGTGTGCAGATGTAACCTCCATTGAGTATGGTATGTTTCAGCATCTTGTAATTCAAAGAACTGTTTCACCTCTTAGTCCCTAAGCTTTTTTTTAGCTTCTCCAAAATGGTGTCTCAGATAAAGTGCTTATCAGAGAAAAAGAAGGGATTCACCTACAGGCAGCCTGGAAAATTACCTCTCCCATTGTTCTTGTTTGTTTAACAGACCACTAATGTCTTGTGGACCTCAGATGGTGTAATGCTATTGCAGCCTGTTCAGAACCATCTCAGACCCAATAGCTTATTGTTCTACCATTCTGCCCCAGAACAGCTTTGAATTTTGTCCCGTTGTCTGTCAGCTTGCAATATAGATAAGGACCGAGAGCCTTAAAGATCTTAATTTTCTGCCTTTCCTGGGACCCATGGCTGGTTTTTTTTTTTTGTGAAAAAGTTTAAAATAGTGGTGTCAAGGTGGATAATGGAGTTCTGCTCCCTTTCATATCATCCAAGTTTCAGATTGTAGAGGAGTGTCATCTGATGTGCACGTAATCCGAAAAGACAATAAAAGGTGTTCTTCCAAATAAAGTATTTTGGCAGTACACCTTTGCTGCTTTTCTTTGCCCATTCAGTTTTAAAAATTCCAGAATGGCAGAAAGGAAGTGTGTTCTTAGGCATACAGATTTGGGGGGGAGGAAGGTGTTTTGTTGATTATATTGTATAAAATAATGTTTATTGAACTGTTGAGAAATACTTGCATTTGCTGTCTTGTTTCTTCTACCACCTTAGACCTTGTCTCACAGGAGTGTTTATCTTTTCTCCTGGTGAGACGTTGAGGAACGCCCTTTGGGGCCAATTAATGAATGGCGTAATCGTGAACCTCTTGTAATTGATCTAGTTGTAAATGTATCTGTGGATGAATTGTGTTACAGGGTCACATGTGTGTTCTTGTACAGAAAAGTAAGTTCTGATGTTCAAAAGTATTACCAAATATATTTGAGTTTCCCTTTCATCCTCTCAGGTTCGGTATAAACATTTGTCTCTCATAGTTGCTTCCAGACTCTGTGGGAATAAAGTTTAGCTACGTAATTCTCTTATTGTAATTTTTTAGGTCTTTCAAATGTATGTACTATTATGGTAGATTACTGATGTTAGCTCTAACTTCTAGTATTTATTTAAGACAGTCGTTATCTACTTGCTCTTGTACATGTATGGAAGGCACATCTGTCTCCAGTGAAGCTCATGTCCTGTTTCTTTTGTGTTCAGTGCTAAGAAGCTGGGGAAAGCATCTTATAATATACAGGTGTGTTGTATGTATCAGAATTTTGCTTATTGTAATTCTTTTTCTCAAGGCCAGCTGCTTCAGTTTTGACTCATGGTTGCCTGCTTGGGAAACAGTTGCAGTGAAGATACAGTACTGTAGGTTGTAAAGGAGTCAGTACGGTCCGTTGAGCAATGCAGATGTTTGTGCAGACAGCTGACCGCATTCTTGTTACTTGTGATATGGTGTCTTTGTGATTCATAGCCACATAATCCAATGCGTTTGAAGTTCCTCTCGTCCTTCTTCACTGCAGTGTGAATGTATCTATAGTCTCAGTGCTAATACTGGTGACCAGGTTTGGGGTTTTTTAAAGCCGAGGGCCAGCGTTTTTTGAAGACTTGAACATGTAAGGTTGCTGAGATAGTACTCATACCTCAAGAATACATGCCTCATTAGTTGTGTTGAGGGTTTTTTTTATTATTGGGTGGTGTTCATTACACAGTCAGTAATATGCACGTAATAATAACCGTCTGAACAGCAAATGATACTAAAACAGTCTTTACTCTCCGCGGTAGCATATTGACTCTCAGCTCATCATCCAAATGGAGCTGTAGAAGATGTTTGAACTGGGAAGTTAAAAATAGATCAGAGAGCCCTCTTCCAGGGTTTTAACTGTCTATGTGCTGAATTTGGGAATCTCCCCAATGTTGTCTTAAATACAATTTCGCAATGCCGAGCATCGGGATGTCCCAGTTCTTTTTGTCATCTTGCTCCACAGTTGTACTCTGTGTGATCGTTTCTTGTACAAGAGAAGTACTTGTCTTACTGAAAATGTATGACAAGATTACTTATGTTTTCAGATATTGCAAAATATAGCTTTATTTTAAAGAAACGCTACAAATTGTAAATGCTGTTGAATTCACACTCTTTGTAAACCATTGCTATGAGGAGTCAGAGTTTTGTTTTTCACTTCATTCTGAAGCACTTTCCTAGAAGTGCCATTTTTCATTGTGAAAGAAGACTTCTACTAAATTTGTAACTTAACTTTTTCCCCCCTGCTATTCATTAAAAATAGTTTTAGTTTGTAGTTTAATGTTTTTTAATAAAAATTTAAAATCATATGAGCACTTACAATTTGCACTGCTTTTGTAATTCATATTTGGGAACTGACTAGTATAAGTTTTCTTTTCTATCTTTTTGACAGATTGCAACTAGAAGAATGTCTTTTCCACCTCATTTGAATCGCCCTCCTATGGGAATCCCAACACTTCCCCCCGGGATCCCACCTCCACAGTTTCCTGGCTTTCCTCCACCTGTACCTCCTGGTAAGTTATGTTAGTATATTTTATTTTTTTCTTTTATTATTCTGAATTGTATTATTTACAAAAGTTACTGGTTCTTAAGGTATTTTAGTAACTGATCTGTGTGCATTACAACTGAGTTTCTAGTTTACCCACACATCGCGTCCTGTGAGCAAGCTGCTTTTGGTCTAACAAAAGCTGCTTACTTCTGACCAGAAATCGAATCATTAGAGGCAACACTGGACTTGGTCTTGGACCTTTTTTCCAAGACTGAAGTTAGGTGGTGATTTTTGTTAACATTAGGTATTCTAAGAGACACAGTGTTGACAGTAGACTATGATTTTCAACTTCTTTCAAAAAAGCTATTGTAATAGCCTTTGGAAACACTGGTTACACTATGCGTGGTGTGAAAATATAGGAGTAACTTTCAGAGAAGGTCCAACTTCTTGCATTGTTTTTTTGTACTTTTTTCTAAGTCTTACTTTCTTTTATTCTGCTTCTTACATATTTTTCTTTCACGCATCTTGCAAACTTTGTGACATTCCCCATTCCCTCTAATCTTTCCAAAATTAATCCCACCTTTTTTTCTGTATTCATCTGTAAGATCAGCTGCTGTTTTTTGTGTTGAGACTTTGAATTTGTTGGTCTGGAACCGCCTTCTTTCTGTATATTGCCAGTATAGATAACAGTGACTGAAGGCAGGAGACCATAGAGCGAGTGGGAGAGAGGAATGCTCCAGAGAATTACTCCTTTAAATTTCATCACAAGGGCTGCAGAAAATAACTCCTGTCTGTACGGTCTTAGGCTGTGTTGTACACAAGTGTTTTGTAGACAATAAAGGCATTCAAAAACCAGATCGCCAAACTCAGGACTGGTTTGTACATATCCGTTCATCTGGCTAATACTTACTTGCGTTAAGTTTTCAAAAACTTTTTTTGCTGAGGTCCATGAGATGTTATCTATTTTCTGCTAAAGGCAGAGTTCTTGATTGGGTAGTGTTCTGCTATCAAAAATTTCAGGTTACATTTTAAAACTATTCCTCCTATCTTTACTAGCGCTAGTTTACGTATACTAGTGAGAAAAACACCAGATGCTTTTAAAAGTAACTTTCTGAAGAATATTTTAAAATGCCTGATGTAAGTTTCTGCTCTGAACACTTGCTTCTTAACATGTGTGACAAAGATCTTTTTGTTCTCTTCCTATGTTTGACTGCATATAAATAGTCTTGTTTCAGTGTTAGTAATCCAAACAGTATGTAGAGTGGAGAAGCCTGGTATTAGGCAAGAATTAAATTTTTCTCTGCACACTAGAAACGTGATTTGCTTACCTGTGCAGATAACATATTTCGACATGTAGAGGTTATGGATCTCTCATTTCTTAGCACAAGTGTATCAGTAGAGTTGAAAATGCTGAAAATGGCACAGTGGCTTTATCAAAGTCTACTTGGAAGTTATTCCATATGTAAGATCACAATTTTAGTGAGTTATAATATTATTAGTTTAGCTAGCTGTTTGCCCAAAATTTCATGTTCTAGTTATCTTACTTGGTCTATAATTTTTTTAAAAAGATTCAGCTAGCACAGCTTGCTTATGTAAGAATAAAGTTAGCAAAAGTGTTTTGCTTTGCTTGAAAATATGGCTGTTAAAAATAAGTTCTAGCATTTCCATATAAGAGTGGAAGATTTGATAAGGAGGTGATTCTTACAACTCTTGTAATCTCTGAAGATTATTAGATATGATTAAGATGTAAAAAAATTACCGTTCATTTTTAAGAAATGCTGTAGTGTGTCAGACCAGCAGTCCATATAGCTGCATTGTCTGGGCAGTGGGATTACACGATGGTGTTAAGCGTGAGTGTGTCCAGCTATCTGCTTTCTGAGTTCCCTCATACAGCGGTAGTGTTAGGGATGTTACAGAGTATGATCTCTTATTTTTCCTTTATCTTCTTCTGGACCTGTCATTCATGATCATTTTGATATTTTTTGATATCTCCACTGTGCCTCTTGCACCAAATTTGAGAAGTTCATTAACCACTGTGTAAAGTGCTACTTTCTTATGTCTGTCTTGAAACTCATTGCCTACTTATAGTGTCCCCTCTCTGCCCCAGTTCTGATGGGGGAGTTGGGTGAGTTGCGTTTTGTGGTTTTGTACCCCACAGTTGCGTACCACGCCTTGCAAACCTCCACACTTGAAGAGTCTTAAGAATTGTGGAGTCTTTCCTACTGCTTCAACACTTAAGTCATTTAGTTGCTCTTGTGTAAGGCTGCGTGTTGTTCTTGGGTTGCAGAGACCAGGTCTGTGGGCAGTATTCAAGGTGCAGGTGCACCAGGTTTTTGTATAGCAGCTAAATGGTGCCTGTGGTCTTTATCAGCAGTATGTTTGCTGATGATACCCAGCTGTTTAGTGGATTTTTTTTTTTTCCTTCTGCTGAGCATTGGGCTGATAGTTTAAGAGAACTGCCAGTGGTAACACAAGTATATTTACTGAGATGCAACTTTAAAATCCAAGTTCAGCATCGTGATAAATATAGTTGTAAGTTAGAGGGCTGCACAACCAGTGTTGTCGTCTTGTTCCTCCAGTCTGCAAGGTGCCTTGGTGCGTTAAAACTGAGGGCATGGGAGAGCAATACACCTTTTGATTCTTTGAATGATTTGGAGGGATAAAAGGTAGCATGGCTTTAATATGAAGGGATTGAGAAGGAGCGTTGAGTGATGGAGAAAAGAAATGATGGAATCAGAGCAAAACCAGAGTGGATGAGGAGAAAGCTGGAGAAGGTGTCTGAGGAGATGTGTTGTTTCAGGAACAAGCACTAGAGAAAGTTGGGGAACAACTCCAGGAAAGGGTAGGTTGCTGATATTTGGTTAGGATTTTATGAATACAGCAGTAAGAGATGGAGAAGGGAAGGATCAAAAGGAAAGGATTGAGAGTGAAGACAAGGAATGTTTTTTGTAGAATGAAAAAAGAGATCTAGGATCCCTACACGGTATTTCTCTGAGGAATGTGAAATTGACTTCATTGTTTTTGAGTGTCAGTGTCTTTACTGGCTAGCAAATAGTTCTGAAACCCATTCACTTAATATCTTTAGCCTCCTCTAGCAGCTGGCATGGAAAGGTATACAGCCGTTATTATGTCAGAGGTTGGCTTATATGCTTAAAACTTGGTAGTGGGGAGAAAGGGTATTGCATGGTTTTGCCTGATTAAATATTGTTTTAAATTAAGTTTCAGACACTGCCAAGTCAAGTATTCAGCAGGTGGGGAGCTTCTGGATTGAGGTTTTCTATGCTGCCTTTATTAAGCTATGCCATAACTAGTAGCATTAAGCAGGGGTAGCATTTTCTGTTGAAGCTCATCCTAAGCTGTATGCAGAATTGATTGTGCTGAGAGAATTGAGCAAGTTGGGAATGAGATTCTCATATATAGGGCATCATCTGCTTTTTGTCTTTATTTATGAAATTCCCTGCTTCATTCATCACACAGCTGTCGTCTAGAACGATACTGTGGTTTGGAATGTGCTTTGAAAATAGATCTGTTTGTGATGAACAAAGTTGAAATGGTAATACGATAAAAGTGACCAGGATGCACACGGTATGTTACTGTACTCAGGCTATGCGTGAATGCTTAAGGAATTACTGGTAATCAGTACTGTGAAATTATTTGACCAAAATTGTTGTCTGGTTTGTAAGTCACGTCTGTGATCAATTAATTTGTATTCATCAGTGATCTCAACAGGGTAGGTTAATATTAATGTCTCGTCTTTCTCAGGGACCCCTATGATTCCTGTACCAATGGGCATTATGGCTCCTGCTCCGACTGTAAGTATTACAACGGGGATGAGATGGTAGAAAATAAAACAGAGAGTAAAACCTAGTAGATGGCAACAGTATTTTTGTTTTACTCTATTCCATCAGAATTCATACTATGAAAGGAAATGCTTCACTTTAAAGGTGACTATTATGCAAATATTATGCTAATTTCTGACTTAGACAAACTTTGAAGTAATGTCTAGAGCTGCTGCCTGCAAAGGTGAAACCATTACTGTTCTTGCAAGAAGATGTGCTTCTGTGAAATACAATGATTTAGGCTTTGCCTTCAGCTCATGCATCGTCTTCCTATGCAGTATAGTTAGATCAGTTAGATTCCAGGGTTTGTGATTCTTGCTTTTGTGGCCTAACAGTGCTCTGGAGGTATCACCTCATCCGTGTTTATAAGGCCATCGTGCGGCACTGCTGAGTTGGCCAGAAAGATGTGCATTGACAAGGATACAAACAAGCTCTCTTTCCCCATGTTGCAGGGGAAGGAGTAGTTGCATGTTATATGCATCTCTGGAAGAGCATGAGAGAAGGGTCTCTTAGTTTGTTTTGCTAATTTCTTGTTGGAAGGAAGGTTTATTATTTATGGGGCTGAAAAAAAGCACTTTTAAAAATATAAAGGTCGCTTCTTTGCTTCAAGGTGAATTACTATTTCTATGATTTTGCATAAGGGAAATCTCCCAAAAATACTGATTTCTTTTTTGATAGCTTGTATTATCTGTTACAGGAGGATATGATCATAGTAATTGATGTATTTGAGATAAAGATACTGGAACAAATGCATTATTCAGCTTTCTGATTAGTTTTTATTAAGTGATGCTTCTAGAAGGGTGTTTTGAGAAGAGGGACTTGGTGCATATGTACCATTAAATCTTAGGTGGAAGGAGAGAGGTGCAGCAAAATGGAACAGATGATCGTGCCTATCTCTGTATGGTTTATTTGGCAAATGGTTGCTCCTTAGCCCAAAGAGGCTCTGGGTTGTGTATTGATTAAATAAAGCAGTAGTGTTTATTCACTCTGTGAAAGCCTTCAGAGCTGTCATGCGTCCACTGAAGCCTTTTGAGTCAGAGTTACTTTTCTATTTGCAGCTTGCTTTTTACACTGTTAGGTAAGGTACTTCAACTTCCAATGACTCAAATGTTGCAAGTTTAATTATTTGTAAAAGAAATAATACCTAATGTTATTGTATGCTAACCTTCAGTAGCATGCATGAAGATGCTAATCTTCAGTAGCCATGTTCAGGTACACATCTTTTTTTTTTTTTTTTTTCTGTATGTGCCAGAAAATGGCAGTATTTTTTGTGTTGTATAAAGTGTTAAAGCCTGAACCACTTAATAGTCTCTCACTCCCTAAGGCTAACTAATGTTCGTATGAAAATTTAATTTTGAAATACATGTGCATCCCCAACTGTTTTGTCTTGCGGATTTAAATTAAAAAAAAAAAAAGGCAACCCAGGGCTTTATTTTACACCCTCTCCTCCTCTTCCTAGGTATTAGTTCCTACCACAGTGTCTATGGTTGGAAAACATTTGGGAGCCCGAAAAGAACATCCTGGCTTAAAGAACAAGGAAAACGATGAAAACAGTGGTCCCACTACCACCGTTTTTGTAGGCAACATTTCTGAGAAGGCCTCGGACATGCTCATACGGCAGCTTCTAGCAGTAAGTACAGTAGACTGCTTGTTAAATTTTATCCCTGGCTGATTAATTAAGTAATGACTCACAAGCAGTGGATTAAAACTAAAAGCAGAGTTAGTCCAACTTACTGGAATAACATTCCATTATGCTTGAGTTTAAAGTCAGTAAGTGAAGAGTACAGCTTTTTTTTTTAAGCTGTAGATTATGGTGAACATAGACATATTTTCAGTAGTGTTTACACTTCTTACGTGTCATCTTTTGCAAAAAGTGGTTAAGTTTTTGTAACATTTTGAACATAATATTTAATTAATAATACTTATCTTTAATGCAGAAATGTGGCTTGGTTTTGAGTTGGAAGAGAGTACAAGGGGCATCTGGAAAACTTCAAGGTAATTGTTCATACTTTTCAAAATATCTAGTCAAACTCTTGTTGTTATTACCTGACAGCTTGTCAAATGTCTGATACGTTTCTATTCTTAATGCTTTTACGTTTTAAGATATTGTACATGATGCTTAACTGCTAAATACTTCCTAATAAAGGGCTAGTATTTTCTGTCCTTGGAATCAAGACAGAACGAGAAGAATAGAATTGAGTGAGTTTAAATGGGAAAATGTCTTGGGGGCCTAATTTTGCTTGCCTTTCTGTTCTGAGACTGAGTCAGGAGTTTATAGACTATGCCTGAGAAATGTTTACCAGTTTGGACTTAGCCTCCAAAGGGGCATATTTGCAACAATTTTAATAGTCTCTTCCATTACTATGGATTATTCTTCTGTGTGAAGGAGGTTTTCCTGATGTAAAATTTATCTTCCTTCCCTATTTTCAAATTGAACTGGTTTATTTTTTTTCTTGTGACCTTTCTCTAGTGGATACAGGAAACAATTTTGGTTACTATTTTTTGCTGTTAGTGCTTTTATACCTTACCTAGGTGGTTTGGTTTCTTCATTTTTTCATTTTTTTAAGATGTAATTCAGTTTCTTCAGCTTTCTTATATATCATACTTCATTTATTTTGCTCCCATAAGGTGTTTTTCTCATTTACACCTTTCTGTAGGTGTTGTGAAGAACCTAGTTTGAAATACTCCTCCCTCTAAGTTAACAATGAGCTGTTGATCAATGTCATAGAGTGTTAGGGGTTGGAAGGGACCTCTGAAGATCACCTAGTCCAACCCCCCTGCCAGAGCAGGTCCACCTACAACAGGTTGCACAGGATGGCGTCCAGGCGGGTTTTGAATGTCTCCAGAGTCGGAGACTCCACCACCTCTCTGGGCAGCCTCTTCCAGTGCTCTGCCACCCTCAAAGGAAAGAAATTCTTCCTCATGTTCAGATGGAACTTCCTATATTCAAGTTTGTGCCTGTTGCCTCTTCTCCTGTCACTGGGCACCACTGAAAAAAGCCTGGCCCCCTCCTCCTGGCACCCTCCCTTTAAGTATTTGTAAACATTGATGAGATCCCCCCTCAGTCTTCTCTTCTCCAGACTAAAAAGACCCAACTCCCTCAGCCTTTCCTCATAAGAAGGATGCTCCAGTCCCCTAATCCTCTTTGTAGCCTTTCACCATAGCCTCTCCAGCAGTTCCCTGTCCCTCTTAAACTGGGGAGCCCAGAACTGGACACAGTACTCCAGATGAGGCCTCACCAGGAGGAGGATGGATGACCTCCCTCGACCTGCTTGCTACATGTGTCCTTGGTGTTCAAACAATTGCAAATCCACCTGAGACAAGTCTTCATATAGACTACATTCTTTAGTTAAGACAGACATGTCAAAACTTTTCTACTATTCCATGATTGTGTTTGTATAGTTTGGGTTGGAAGGGGCCTTTAAACATCATCTAGTCCAACCCCCCAGCAATGAGCAGGGACACGTTCAACTAGATGAGGTTGCTCAGAGTCCAGCCTGACTTTGAATGTTTCCAGGGGTGGGGCATCTACAATATATGTATTGCTTTCACCTTATTCACTGAGCTGCTAGTTATATCAAAGACTAATGCAGTGAATTATCTTGCTGACTGTTTATGATGTGTATTCCTGGTTTTAAATAAAGTGGCTCTGTTCCAAGTTTATTGATTCAAAACACTCTTTTTACACAAATTACCCAAAGAGCTTTAACAATTTAATTTCAATTATGCATTTCAGCCTTTGGATTTTGTGAGTACAAAGAACCAGAATCCACACTACGAGCACTGAGACTACTCCATGACCTCCAGATTGGAGAGAAGAAGCTGCTAGTCAAAGTTGATGCAAAGACAAAGGCTCAGCTAGATGAATGGAAAGCAAAGAAAAAGGCTTCTAATGGGGTACGTATATAATGTGTGACTTGTGCTATTTTGGCAGGAGGGCAATGTAAAATACTTCCTAGATTAGACTGAGAGTGCATCTCTTAGTTTCTATTCTTGTCTCTGCCCTTAATTCATTTTAGAATTTTGCCAGAATCGAATTAATGAGTCTGAAGATACACTGAAAGGCAGCAAAGTATAAGCTCTTAGTTCACTGGCATTCAAACTTACCTGTAAGCTACAACTGAATCTCTAGAACTTAATTCTGAAAATCATTCTGAAGCGTAGCAGTATGGGTTATACCTTATGATTCTGTTGCTTCATTTTTGTTTAGAAACTCTTGAAAGTATATAAACTGTAGAAGTAATTGTTACTCTGGCAGAGTCTGTAAATCAACTGTCTGAGGAGAATTGGAGTTTCTTTCCCCTCCACTGATGATGATCTAGAAAAAATTAATGAAAAGGAAACAAATAGATCATTCAGGAGATAATGTAGTTCACAGGCAGTAGATTGGGAAATTGGTTTTTTACTATTCCTTTCCAGAGCTAAGGATCTGTTCTGGAATAATTGCGAATACTTGATATGTTGAATTCTTGTGAGAAACAAAGATACTTACCTGAAAAATTTGTGTTAAAATTAATTTTATCTCTTTCTTTGCTGAAATAATATATTTCACATCACAGTCAAGTTTTTGGCTTGATCTCTGACTGTTTTAAAGTTCTGCATGTGACTTAAGGTAGCACTTCAAACTTGTTGTCTGTAAAATGAAAGTGAGACTAGGCTCTTGTTCAGAAAACTAAAAATACTAATCGCATTGTAGCAGGTAGTTTTTTAAAACTCAATTTTGGAATTATTCTTAAAGGTATGTGAAATACAGTGGGAACACAAGTACTTTTATTTCATTTTATTTAACCAGAACTAGAGGCATAATGATAACTTGAAGTACTTGACACATTTTTGACCTTGTATGGGATTAAATGCAATGGCTCAGTAAAGCAGAGTGCTAACTTCATGGGTTTTGAATAGAGTAATGCACTAGCTGTTAACCTAGGTAAGGGTTTGATTTGACTGCCCCTTCCATTCCATACTTCCTTGTTTCATTTTGGCATCACCTGTAATACTGTGCTTCACAGCTGATACGATAAATAAGCTTAAAGTATCAGTGGACTTCTTGCACATCTCTCATGAATTTTATTTTCTGTGAGCTCCTGTGGGTTACAATCAGTCCTAGGGATTGATCATAATAAAGCAGAGGGTACTGTTTGTAGTTTTGCTGAAAACAAGAGTACGTGCTGATTCTGTTGAGTTGGATTAGCTCCAACTGTTTCGGGGCTTTTTTTGTTGTTTGTGGTGGTGCCAAGAAAGGCTGTGAATTGCTGAGGAATATTGATGAAGCGCATTGTAATCTTACAGCTTGCAATTCCTGTCATACCATCATTGATGTGCTTGTGCCACTCAGATCCAAAAGTTGCAACTTTTTTTCCATAATATTTTTTATTAAGAAATCAAACGCGTACAGTACAGCACCATTTCCTATAGAGACACACCGAGCAAACCTTTACCTAATTAGCTCCTCTCCCCAATCACTGCTTCTCCCTGGACCTCTTCAATTCCACTCCCTGTCACTGCCTTCTAGCTCTTTTCAGCCTGCTCCTCCTTGGTCTGGCAGCCTCTTCAGCTCCAACTGAATCCTCCCTTCCCCCTCATTCTTAGCTGCTGCTCCATCAGACCCTTCCCTCCCCCTCACTCCACCCACCACCTATTGCTTGACGGGATACCCAGCTGGATTCTCAGGTGAGATTCCATTTTTCTAAAAGATTGAGGGGATCAAGAGGTGGGCTACATTGCTCAGTATGCAGGTCGTTGTTCTACCCTTTCGTGTAACGTTTAGTGAAATGCACTTCTTTGTGTATGTTCCCTTTCCTCCCTACAAAGTGAAAAGGGGCAAAAAGATGAGGAACTACAAAGTAATTGATCAACAATAAGCAAATGTTTGCTGTGCAAGAAATGTTTTCCTTAACCATCTTTCTTTAATATAGTTCTCCCATTATAAGTTGCAACTTGAAAGTTACAGGTAGATATTTGTACTGCATGACACTTAAGTAGAAGGCTTTGAGGAACTGCTGTTGAAATTACTTGAAGTTCTGAAGAATACAAGGCAGAACCTTTTGACCAAGAGCTGGATTGTAGTGATTGCCTTTTCTCTGGGTGTGTGTGCGCTTTCTCTTTTCCTGTCTACCACCTTAATCACCATTTTATCTGTTCTATTTTATTATGCAGTCCTACCCTTGCTCTCCGCAGCCATTCACTTGTAAAACTATGTGGTTCCTATGGTATTGCCAGTGTGAAAAGATCTGACTAAAATAATGCAATTGATAATTACTTATAGGTGGTTTGGGTTTTGTGGTTTCATTTGGGTTTTTTTAGTTGTGGGGGTTTTCTTTAGTAAATGTTGTAGGGGCATGAATGAGATAATCAAAGGTGAACTTCTGAAATAACATTAATATTATTCTCAATTTGTTGATTCCTCTTACTTTGCCATTTTTCTTTAGAACTCCAGACCAGAGACGACAAATGATGATGATGAAGCACTGGATGAGGAAACGAAGAGAAGAGATCAGATAATTAAAGGGGCCATTGAAGTCTTAATACGAGAATATTCCAGCGAGCTCAATGCCCCTTCCCAGGAATCTGACTCTCACCCCAGGAAGAAGAAAAAGGAAAAGAAGGAGGACGTATGTGTTTTGATTTTGGACAAAACAGATTTTTCTTCAACTCACCTTTATATAATGGCCAAACCTTGTGCAAATACTTTAAACCTAAACTTCTGATGAGAAAACAAATCAACAAGCATTGATGTCAGCAGCAGTTTCATTTTTTGAAGCTGAAAGCTAGTCAGTCTTAGACACCATCCCTTCAGGATGGTTCAGGCATCTAAGCACCTAGACTTCTTGGAACAACAGGTTTGAATCTGGGCAGGATTGAACCGACCTTTCATCCCTCTCTAGGTGGAAATACTGAATTTAGTGCAGTTTAATCTGTATGTGCATGTAGATTTTTTTCAGATGAGAACTTAAAAAAACAACTGTAAAGAGTTCCTGCATAATGTCGTACTTCCATTGAAATATGCCAGGGCACTTTTGTAATGGCAGGAATTTGCTCTGGTAGTTTCTGACAAAATTCTTCTTCTGTCTGCTTATAGTATGCATTCTTGTAGTGTGCCTTGATCCAACTGCAGCTGCCTCTCCAGATGTGGAAGCGCTTCATTAGTTGTTTATATGTATACCTCACAAACCTTGGAAGGATTCTTCAGGGATGAAAGGCATATTGTAATCTTCCTGCCTTACAAAATCACGTTTACACGCCTGTGTCAATTTGGCTGGATCTGATCGGCTGGTTTTCATATATTGTGTAATGCAAAGAAACCCTGTTAAGCAGGAATGAATGTTCTGGTTTAGACCTGCTTCTATGAATGACCTTTTTATGGACTAAAACAAACTGGAGAAGGGGGAATAAGAATGAGCAAACTCAGACTTAGCTTTTCCAGCCAAGTTTCTAACCATGGGAAAGTGGGCTTTCACACCTACTATTCTGCACCTAATATGAAAGAGATTGGAAAATTGTTTGACCAAGATTTTTACCCACTTATGTCTTCTGCAGAGTACCTACTCCAAGGCAATAATGCAGTTTCAAATGCTCGTGGGGTTTAAGTGTGGTGCAAGAAGCATCTCCCTCAGGGAGCGAGTGTATCTTCCCTACTGCCTTGTTTAGCTATGGCTGAGCTGAGAATTTGTTTTTCTTTCCTCTCCCTCCCCTTGGGAGAAGATGCTTTCTTGGATGAGAATTTACAAATGAGTCACTGTCGAATGCTATCAGCTGTATTTTTTTGTTACAAGCATTGTTACAATGTGTATTGTCCTGTGGGTACATATATATATATATGGCCATGAATAATGTCAGGTAGTGAAACATTGTAAGAGACTGTTGCAGTCTTGGAAGAGCTGGGTGCTGAGCATGTCCCTGGGACAGGGATATTCTGCTAGCTCTGTATGATGTAGAATTTGACCAATCTGAGCTAGTCAAGTAGACAAATAAGCTCTTTTTAAATACATAGCAATTGTGGGTTGAAATTACACCCTATCATCCCTCCCGTACTGGGAAGGAGGAAAAGAAACTTGGAAGTTGCCATCTTTGGCCTATGTGGATAGAGGTGGGAGTGAAGAGATGGTCCTAGCTCATTGCTATCTTGTCCTTAAAGGAGAGGGGAGAGAAGGACTGTGGAGGGTGGGGGGAAACGGAAGATGGATGCAGATATATGTGGGGGAGGTGGCGGGGAAAATTCCCAGCTTTGGGACTGTTGTCCCCTGAAGGGCTTGGTGTGAAGAGGACTTCCGCTGGTGTTAGCAGCAGAGTCTGTTGTTAGTTCTTCTGGATGAAGGCATGACTGATGTGGGGGAATTGAAAATGTGTGCGGGGAACTGAGAGTGAGTGGAATCTGGTTTTCAATTTCAAGCATGGGGGAACCTCGCTAATTCGCACTAAATACTAGTTAGTAGGTGCAATCTACCAAATTTTGCGAATTAGCGAGTAAATAAAATCAAGACATACCCACCACAAATATATCGAACATTTATATTGGCAAGTGTAGCTTAGTTTTGTTCATGATGCTGCCATAGCATACTAATACCCTGTAGTATACTCATAATCCAGTGAAGTCTTACTGAGACCTCACTATGTATTTTAAGTAGTTCAGAGAAGGGAGAATTAGCGAGGTTCTTCTGTAATTTTGTTGAATCGAAGAAATGAGCTCACAGCAATACAATATTGCTTTATAGTACAAACATACAAAACATTGTTTTTCAGAGTAGTGTGCAATCTATTTTTAAAAAAAAAAATCTCCGTGGATTTTTCCGCAGATTTTCCGCAGATTTCCAGTGGCCCCACTGATACCTTATCCACTCATCACCAAGGTTCGTTTACATTGTAGGCTTTGACAATGACTATGTTTACTGCTAGTTGCCAGATTTGTGACTCTTGTCCATCTGATTTTTTTATTTTTTTTTCACTCATTAACATCAGACTGTCAGGTTTGGTACTGCAGAAGGACTTTATTTATCTCTTGCAAGACTGGTTGAAAACTTCTAACCTTCAGCTTTTCTCTTGTTCTCCTATGTTTGTACAGACGGCTCTTAATGCTTTTCCTCCTGTCCCCCTTGTTTTTTAGGAGGATATAAATGCTATAGAAATGGAGGAAGACAAAAGAGACCTGATATCAAGAGAGATCAGTAAATTCAGAGACACACACAAGGTAGTATTCTTGTTTTTGCACTTGATACAAATTAGGCTTTTTCAAAATCCAAAAAACCACTATTATAAAATTTAGCTTTACATTGCAGTATCACTTAAAATGATGTTTATATTAGGTTGAATATACATATAGTTCTGTACAAGTCAAAAAAAGACAACTACCACGTTAAAGTGGCCCTTGACGTCTTTATGCTAAGACTTTGATTGCTACTGAGTATTTTGCAGTCTTCTCACTTTAACATGAATAAAGGCAACTTAAGTTTCTACACATACCTTAAGTCAAGATGTTTATAACTAAAGGCTGAACGGGGCTGCAGTATAAGACATACACTTGAGTGTGTTTCTGTAGGAGATTTGTAACATAATCCAAGATTTTATGAAGAATTGAAACTTGAATTAAATTAAAGTCTTTTATTTTAATAGTTCTAAGTTAAGAGTGGGGGAAGATTAAAACTAGGTCAGTGGTTACCAGACTTACCAAACTTTAGATGCATGGAAGAACTGTAAATTCCCATAAAGCTAATCTATTCATTGACCCCCACCATTATGATAGAGATCATATGGTGACTAATGCAAGATGAAACTCACAGCTTGGAAAGTAACATGGAATAGGATGTAAGTATGAGCTTCTGTTTTTTATTATACTTATGGATGCCCCCTCAGAAAAATATGCAAAGGGGTAACTGGCTTGGAAATGTTTGTGCACATCAAGTCCCTCCTCAGGGTTCCCCCTTACAGAAGTTTCCATTAATGCTAGTGCATCTGTGAATGTTTCTGCTTTGGAAAATACTTGCGGATAGTAAAGCACAATTATGCATGTAATGTTCTTATTTTAATGTTCAGCTTAAAGTTGGTATTATTTTTCCCCCCAACAAGACTGGAATGGTCCTTGTCCTAGGGAAGTATCAGCAAGCTCCTCATTTGAGCACACACTCTTATTTCAAAATACCCCCAAATCAATGTTAAAGAAAACGTTGAAGGTACAGCAAGGTGAAGTATACCCGTGTTACTTGGCTTTATCACACGCAGTCACTGGGGATGGTACCATGTCTTCATGCAAATGTATCAATGTAAACACAAGTGACTACACATTGTTGTATGTACACGTATTCAGTTTTGCTCTTGATGGAAGTTGTTGGAGATAAAAACCTGGGGAAAAATTCTAGAAGAAAGCGTATGGAGAAGCTCTGCAATTGAATGTGAAACCGGTCAGTGGTGAAACTTCAGTAGAAGTTGTGTGTTCAATTCCAAGCCCTGAGTCATCACTGGTACTAAATGCAAACAAGTAATAAGTTGTTGAAAAAACAAAACGCCCACCAACAAAACAAACAAAAAACATGCTTCATTGTTTCAGAAGCTGTTGGGCGGTTTACTGCCTTTAATCTGTATTATTGGGGGGGCTATTTTGGGTCTCTTAACATTAAAAATCAACTAAAAGCAGTCATTGTGTATATTGGATATGTTTAAAAGGGGCTGTTGAATCTTTAGCAGCTGGCTAGTGAGCACAGTGAACCTTTGCATGTTTTTGGTATGAGTTTATAAAAAATAACCACAGACTGTGAGGGTATCAGCATTGCAGGGGGCGTCCATTTACAGCACGGACGAGTCTGAAGAGAGATGAAGGTAAGATTTATAATTCTTCTACCTGTTCATTTCTGTTCATTACTTCAATATATCTGATACTGTTTCCATCCCATTACCCTTTCAGATCCTCTTATTTAGGTTGATAGAAGTTCATGAGGTCAGATTTTGATTACAAAATAGACCAATTTATTTTTTCGATTGGGTTTTAAGAAAGCGGACCTACAAAAAGGATTCTAGTACACCAGGACTTGTGTGTGTATATTTACACATGTGAATATATTTAAAAAAAAAAAAAAAANACTCTCTTGAGAAATCATTTTCTCATGATGAACAAAGTTTCTGAGAGTGGCAAAAAAGCAGAAGTTCAACCAAAGAAATTTCTATTGGAACATCTAAGATAACCTGTAAGTATCAACCACTTCAGTATGTAAACTTTTCTTTAAAAGTATATGAAATTTGAGGTAAGTTGGATTTTTAAAAGTTGACAACCTAGTTTAACATCTGACCGTACTGAGGTTTAACACCGTAAAGCCCCTGTGAAATAGCCCTTTAGAAATTGGTTTTCAGCCCAAAACATATTGTAGAATCTAAGTTTTGTTTTTTCATATCAGTTTTCTCCCAGTTCCTACCATTTTTAGTCCCTTTTTCCTTTTGTGATTTCAATGTATCCAACATTGGTTTGCCTGTATTGTGCTATCAATGCAGCGTAGTTTCACTGGATACATTAATCACTAGTGAATTAGCTTTATTTCTGTAATCCTTTGTCGGTTCTCTGGTCCCTGTGCCTGTGGCAGAAGAACACTTATCAGGTAAGATTGCTTTTTAAAGTTGTCTTAAATGCTTTGTTTAAAAGAAAAGAAAAAAAAGCACAAACGAGAAAATGCTGTTTTATTGTTCCAGTTTTTAATTTCATTTCAGTGATGGTAAACGTGGAGCCAAAGGGGATAAACCTGTTTATTCTGCTCAATATTTGTTCAAAAAAGTGGTATTCTGGCATCCATCAGGTTGAAATTTGGTATATTTGGTTGTTATTTGGTATATTTGTGAACCGTGTACTTGCTCTTCCTCCCAGAAACATAGCTTATAGGCAAGGTTAATCCAGTGTTGGCGGTCCATGTCCTAGCACAGCATCTGTAAGTTAACACATAACAATTGCTTCCAAGGATGGATTTATCTATCATTCTGTTGATGTATTTTCTATTGTCTTATAGGAATTCTGGTCATAGGAACTGTTTCTAATTGAAAAAAAAGAGGCAATTTTGTACAATTTTTAGTAAAACTGTAGCAGGTAACCCTTTAGTTTCTGTGTTTCAAAAGAGCTATTTCCAACCTTCTTTTAACTCTCTCCATCTTGCAGTGGTGGAAGTTAAGGATTCCATTCTGCAGAGTCCAGTTCTTACCAATGAACTGTTAGAACTTTTTTAGGGAGGGAAAAAGGGAAAGGTTGCAGCTCTCTTCACTGTTTAACCACATGCACCACGTGTAAGTGGATAAATTTCTTTACCCAAGTTTCCATATAGGATGGTTTTGGTCTGCCAAGACTTTTTGGGAAACAACTGGCTATCCCAGTAAGCATTCCACTGAAATGTATTTTCCTAGTTGAACAGAATAAATTTCATTAGCTAGAAGTTCACTTTGCTTGTACCCAAGTGGCTTATAGGACCAATGGAATTTGTGGCCCACCTGAATCATGACTGGCAGTGCACTGTGTTTGTGCAGTTTAGTCATCTGATAATACAAGGCCAGCCCTGCTCTGCTAAGGTTGGAGATTGCTGGTCTGTGTAGATCTATGCTTTTGCACGAAACTTAGTCTTGTGATTGCTGCATTTTGATTTCATACTTATGAGTTCCAAAAAATACCCACCAAACCCTACTTAATATTTTAAAATCGGTGGCGGTTTTGGTATTTCCATTACCAGCCTTGTGTGTTGCGCCGGGAATATCGAGTTCCTTTAACTACAGAATTAACTATGAAAGTTCTCTTGTTGGTTTTTAGAAACTGGAGGAGGAAAAAGGCAAAAAGGAGAAAGAAAGACAGGAAATTGAAAAAGAACGCAGAGAAAGAGAAAGGGAACGGGAGCGTGAACGAGAAAGGAGGGAGCGTGAAAGAGAGAGGGAGCGTGAACGAGAGAAGGAGAAGGAACGGGAGCGTGAACGAGAGCGAGATAGGGATCGTGACCGGACTAAGGACCGAGACAGAGACCGCGAACGAGACCGAGATCGTGACAGAGATCGTGAACGGAGTTCCGATCGCAACAAGGATCGGAGCAGATCAAGGTAAATGCACTTGAGTTGCTATTTGTTTCTGTTTTTCCTAGTGTTGCTTACTAAGTATGTATAGTTCAGCAGATCATCTGTCTTTCAAAAGAGAACAGTCCCTGTGGAAGATCACGAGTAAAAGCCGAAATTGTATTTACAGAAATTGGAAAAATACTTGATTCTCTCCACAGCACAGCAATACAAGGACTGTAATATGCAGTAAACAATCGCCCAACTGTGGCTTAAGCTTAAGCACTGGTTTTATCTCCGATATCTTCTTTTTTCATGGATAGCTTTATTCCTACTTGAAGTTCTCTTATGTCTGTGGTATCTTGTAGCTTAAGTAGGTTTTTTAACTTTTTCTTTGGTACTTGAAGGGTTTTTTTGTTGTTGCGTGCAGTGGTTTTTTGTTTAAAAGCAAACGGATTTCTCCTTAGGTCTTAAACTTTAAATAATCATGTCGAGCTCTAGGTGCTGCTTTTCCCTCTTCACGATAAGAAAAAAATAGCTTTTTCACTTTAAATCTTGTCAGTAGGGTTCAGGTTGTCTGTAAGCCATGTAAACTCTTTATTTGTGGGGTTTTTAAGACTTATTTATGAAGAACTAACAATCTGGTAAGAACTGCCATAGCTCACACTTAGTTTCTGTAGATATCACTGTTTAATGGTTAATGCTCAAACATCTACTTGTAGGTAAGTGGTGTTTTGAATAAATTGCTGTATCAGCTAATCATCTTGTACAATTACAGAAGAGTGGTAACGTGCAAGATGCTATAAATAGCATTTTATGCATTTGAAGTTAAATTATTTGATTGAGTGGAGAGAAAAGCTCTGTACTTAACTTTGGATTTTTCCTTCTTTCAGAGAAAAAAGCAGAGACAGGGAAAGAGAACGGGAAAGGGAAAGAGAACGAGAAAGGGAAAGGGAAAGAGAACGAGAGAGGGAACGGGAAAGAGAACGCGAGCGGGAACGAGAACGGGAGAAGGATAAGAAGAGAGACCGAGAAGAAGATGAAGAAGATGCCTATGAACGCCGAAAACTAGAGAGGAAACTGCGGGAAAAAGAAGCAGCATATCAAGAGGTAGGTCAGGATTTTTAAGGTTCCGTAAGGAAAAAATTGTTTCTGAGCGGACAGTAATAAGTCTTCTACTATAAAATAAGTCATTACTTCTGCCTCTTCTTTTCCTAAATACATTGACAAGAGTATGTAAGTCAGTGTCAGAACAACTTTGGACTTTTTATTCTGGTGTTTTAAATTATAAATAAATAATTTGCTTTATTTTAATGCAGTTGGTTTTAAACAATAATCCAAACTAACTTCAAAGTAGTACTATTAACATTCTTGAGACTGGAATGTGTGTTTTTTCTTCTGTTGTAGCGTCTTAAGAACTGGGAAATCAGAGAACGGAAGAAAAGCCGAGAATATGAAAAAGAGGCTGAAAGGGAAGAAGAAAGAAGGAGGGAAATGGTAAGGCTTATAGTTTTACCTGTAATTTTTCACATTCTTTGTGAAAACAGATGTTCTTTGCATCCCATTTAGAATGGAACATTCTACTGGTGTCTTTATGGTTAGTGAGAGAGCTCTCATTTTGTATAAATACCGTGTATGGTTTTATTAAAAAAAGAAAGTATTAATAGACTTGAAACAGATGATGTCTAATAAGTGTGAGTAGTAATGAGAGTCTGGAAAAGAGCTTAGTGGCTTGGTCTTCTGAAGGCAGAAGAACAAGAGGTAGACAGCTGCAAAATACCATGTTTTGATCATCATGCACTATTACATCCATAACCTGTATTTGTGTCAGGTTTGTAGCAAAGACTGCTATATGTTCTGTGTCATGCAGGTGGAACGAGACCAGTCTTCTTACTTCCAATGTGCTCATGTGCCTGGACCTTCTACAATATATAATACAATATTCTATAATGTATCTAAGCACTTTGTAAATTTCTGTCTTTAGTTCATTAGTTGTAAAATTATCACAGTTATCACTGTAATGCTTGGAAGTTTTGTCCAAAAAGACACCTTTGGAAGATAGATACATCTGTAATCTCATAGTTTTGTGCTAAAGCGTAAAGAAGTTATTTTAAATTATGGTGGTGTTATTTCACTTCATAATTCTCCCAGAGAAGGAGAGAAGATAGGAGAGAGTTCTAAGTAGGAAATGTAGTAGCTCCTGAAAAAGCTCAAGTGGAAGAAGGAAGTTTACAATATGTGGAAGAAGGGATTGGCCACTTGAGAAGATTATAAGAATGCTGTCAGAGTATGCAGGGTCGAAACAAGGAAGGCCAAGCCCTCCTTGGAATTAGATCTGGCAAGGGATGTCAAGGTCAACAGGAAGGTGTTCTTCAAGTACCTAGGAGGCAAAAGAAAAAGTAGAGAGAATGTGGGCCCGCTGTTGAATGAGATGGGCACCATGGTGACAGATGATACAGATAAGGCAGAGTTACCGAATGCCCTCTTTGCTTCAGTCTTCACTGCTCAGGCCAGCCCTCAGGACCCCCAGACTCTACAGGTAACAGG
Organism: Chionis minor; assembly: GCA_013398295.1. Lineage (NCBI taxonomy): Eukaryota > Metazoa > Chordata > Aves > Charadriiformes > Chionidae > Chionis > Chionis minor. The sequence continues at coordinate 1,861,968 of VZSF01004546.1, forward strand.
GATAGTCTGGAGCAAGGAAGACTCTCCCTTCGTTCGGGAGGATCAGATTAGTGACCAGCTGAGTAAACTGGATATCCACAAGTCCACGGGTCCTGATGGGATGCACCCGCAAGTGCTGAGGGAGCTGGCAGAAGTCATTGCTGGACCACTCTCCATCATCTTTGAAAGGTCCTGGAGAACAGGCAAGGTGCCTGAGGACTGGAGAAAAGCCAATGTCACTCCAGTCTTCAAAAACGGCAAAAAGGAAGATCCGGGAAACTACAGGCCAGTCAGCCTCACCTCCATCCCTAGAAAGGTGATGGAACAGCTAGTTCTGGGTGTCATCTTGAAGCATCTGGAGGAAAAGAAGGTTATCAAAAGTAGTCAACATGGATTCACCAAGGGGAAGTCATGTCTGACTAATCTGATAACCTTCTACAATGGCATGACAGGATGGATAGATGAGGGGGGAGGGCAGTGGATGTTGTCTACCTTGACTTTAGCAAGGCTTTCAACATCATCTCCCAAAGCATCTCGTGGGTAAGCTTAGGAAATGTGGGTTAGATGAATGGACAGTGGGATGGATCAAAAACTGACGGGCAGATAGAGATCTCAGAGGGTTGTGATCAGTGGGGCGAAGTCTAGTTGGAGGCCTATGACTAGTCATGTTTCCCAGGGGTCAGTACTGGGTCCAGTTCTGTTCAATGTATTCATCAATGACCTGGATGAAGGGATGGAGTGTACCGTCAGCAAGTCTGCTGATGACACAAAACTGGAAGGTGTGGCTGACACACTGGAAGGCCGAGCTGCCATTCAGTGAGATCTGGACAGGCTGGAGAGTTGGGCAGAGAGAAGCCTGATGAAATTCAACAAAGGCAAGTGTAGGGTCCTGCACCTCGGCAGGAATAACCAAATGCACCAGTACAGGTTGGGGGCTGACCTGCTGGAAAGCAGCTGTGCAGAGAGGGACCTGGGAGTGCTGGTGGACAACAAAGTGATCATGAGCCAGCAACGTGCCCTTGTGGCCAAGAAGGCCAATGGAATCCTGGGGTGCATCAAGAGGAGTGTGGCAAGCAGGTTGAGGGAGGTCATCCTCCCCCTTTACTCTGCCCTGGTGAGGCCAAGTGCTGTGTCCAGTTCCTGGGCTTATCCAGTTTAAGAGGGACGGGGAACTGCTGGAGAGGGTACAGCAAAGGACTACAAAGATGATGAGGGGGCTGGAACATCTTTCTTATGAGGGAAGGCTGAGGGAGTTGGGTCTTCTTTTTAGTCTGGAGAAGACTGAGGGGGGGGATATCATCAATGTTTACAAATACTTAAAGGGAGGGTGCCAGGAGGAGGGGGCCAGGCTTTTCTCAGTGGTGCCCAGTGACAGGAGAAGAGGTAACAGGCACAAACTCAAATACAGGAAGTTCCATCTGAACATGAGGAGGAACTTCTTTCCTTTGAGGGTGGCAGAGCACTGGAAGAGGCTGCCCAGAGAGGTGGTGGAGTCTCCGACTCTGGAGACATTCAAAACCCGCCCGGACGCCATCCTGTGCAACCTCCTGTAGATGGACCTGCTCTGGCAAGGGGCGGGGTTGGACTAGATGATCTTCAGAGGTCCCTTCCAACTCCTAACACTATGATTCTGTGAAATGGATTGGGAATGGCTTCAAAACAAAATATGCAAAGAGACACAGGAAAGGGGGCGATTAAAAAATACATCGTTTCATTTTTTTATATGGAATCTAATTTTTTCCCCCTAAACGCTTGAGAGGGGAGAAAGATGAGAATGACTCAAGGATATTTTCTATTTGTGATCCTCCTGGATGCTGGCTATGGATGGTAGTTGTAGAGAGTAGTGTTAAATTTTCTGCTGAATTTACAACCGTAATCATAATTTGTTTCTTGAAGTCATTAGTGTAGAAATATCTTACTATTGGTTTAAAGATGTTGATTGAATACAGGTTAGTATGTCCTAATTTATATTCTCCTTAAAGAATTGGTTCCCCCCCCGCCGCCCCCACCCCNACCTCTTCTCTTTCTTCCCCTTGACCCCTTCAGTTTCAGGCTTGTGCATTAATACAGTGCCACATGGTTTGGATTAGTAACACAGCAGGAGAGTACTTATGCTAGAAGTATCCATTAGATTTGGTTTTGTGCATAACTAAATGTTTTTTAAAAAGCACAGCTCTTGAAACAAAACAGTACTAATAAAATACACTTAAGCTGCCATGTTAAAACATCTGATACCAGGCTTATGGATTTGAACAATGAGAACTTTGTTGTCTTCTGTGAAAAAAAAAACATCAAAACAACAAAAAACCCCAACTGTGGGGGGATATATACTTAAAAACCCTTGGAAATGCTAATAACAGAACAGTAGTCTGCAAATCAGAGACGTGATCGCAGTGGACCTAATAGATGTACTATCTGCTATTGAACGTGTGAGAGCAAGTTGACAGATACCTGGAAGATGATCCAATTCCAAAACCTTTCCATTTTCAATCTGGAAAACTGTATTTTTTTGGTTTGAAGCACAGTAGATAGTAAATTAATAATATTGCTAAGTTTTCAGTACTTGTAAAGAATACCATTACTTTTATAACATTACTTACATTTCAATTTCTTGCAGGCGAAAGAAGCCAAACGGTTAAAAGAATTCTTAGAAGATTACGATGATGACAGAGATGATCCAAAATACTACAGGTATGTCTTTCCTAAGAATAAAATCTTCATTGCTAGTTTTAACACAGTTGTGGGGTTTGTTGGCAGAGATTTGTGGAGTTCATAGTTGAGTGATTATATGGCAATGTAAGGGTCATGTAATTATCTAAATTATTTTAGTTTCACTTGATAAGTTCCAGAGGGAAAAGGGAAACTCCTTACTACTATTTGTTCATGCTTGGGAGTAGCTTCTCCTTCATATCATTTAACTTGTGGGTGAGGCAGAGTAGAGGTTAGTGTAATGCCAAAATAAGATGATGGGGCCAGAGAGAAGGGATCAAACATGCCTCTAAAAAAAAATCACTACAAATAAACTGTAAATTGCACAAAGAACAAGCTTTTAAACTTTGTAAAGGATGGGGAAGATCCTTTAGCGTGGGACTAACTAAAATTTGTATCAGACTAGTTTAGCAGAACTGGTTCTTGTCAAGTAAAAACCTATAAAATAATTTGATTCTTTTTCTAAGATTGGCAGTCACATTCTCTAAATCTGTTTAATGTGATGGGGTAAATTCTTTACAGTAACGCAGGGAACTGGTGTCTTAGATTCTTCTGTTACAAAAACAGAGGACACCTGATGCTCTGTTACTTTCATTTAGTGGAAGGTATGTGTGTATCTAAAGTATTTCTTGTATTGTGGTAGAAGGTTCTCATTGGCATCATCTTTGAAGTACAAAGTCCTTATCTTTTGTAGGGGTAGTGCTCTTCAGAAGAGGCTACGAGACAGGGAGAAAGAGATGGAAGCAGATGAACGGGATAGGAAAAGAGAAAAGGAGGAATTAGAAGAAATTCGGCAGCGCCTTCTTGCAGAAGGACACCCAGATCCAGATGCAGAACTCCAGAGGGTAAGTAGCTGTGTTAGTCTGACAGGAAGAAAAAAAGAGGCCTTGGTATTCTGGTGGTATTGAGCAAAACTGTGTAGAGATCTGATAGTTAATATTTGGTCTGTTCACATTTTCTTAAAAAGCAATCCAGATAAGCAGTAAGAACATTGGAAACAAAAACTTTCCAGATCTATGTTTGGATGGAGTGTTTGGATTAATCAGTATTTCTGATTATAATGGCAGCAGTTGCATGTGTTTGTTCTTGACTAGCAGAGACTTCTTTAGGAAACAGCATCTTTAAATTCTTTTCAAACAGTGCTGGTTATGAGAAAGCTTTTTTGCTAATTGTCTGTTTCATTGTAGATGGAGCAGGAGGCTGAGCGGCGTAGGCAGCCACAAATAAAACAAGAGCCAGAGTCTGAGGAGGAAGAGGAAGAAAAGGCAGAAAAAGAGGAAAAAAGAGAAGAGCCAGAGGAAGAGGAGGAGGAGCCTGAACAAAAGCCCTGCCTTAAACCAACTTTACGACCCATTAGTTCTGCCCCATCTGTTTCTTCTGCTAGTGGAAATGCAACCCCTAACACACCTGGTGATGAATCTCCCTGTGGCATTATTATCCCTCATGAAAATTCACCTGATCAACAGCAGCCGGAGGAGCATCGGCCCAAAATAGGACTTAGCCTCAAACTGGGCAAGTTTACGTTTTATTTTATTGTTCAATACGGGACCAGAATGAAAAAAGTGCCAGTTTCCCAGATATATTGTGTATTTTGACATACTTATATCGAGTCCTTGTTATCCAGATGATGCTTGATATCTCCTATCCAGAAGATACCTTTTATAGATCTGTCATCTTGCAAAATCTGGAGGGTAAAAAGGGAGGGAAGTTTAGGCATCCTCAAGGCTCAGGTTTTTTTTTAGGAATGCTCTGAGCAGGGATTAGTTATTTCCACATGCTTTTTCACCTTGATAGATCTCTAACTATTGAAACTCACTGCTACCTTTCACTGATGTACATATATGTTAGATTTAAGCCCTAGGTGCTCACATTTATTTACAAAGATCCTCTTAAAAGAAGAAAACTTAGAATTAGATTGTTTTTTCCTCCTCTTAGAGTAGCACAGTGAATTCGTGACAATTGTGAATGGAACATGAGCATAGAGTTCCTTAGTACCTTAGTAATTTCCTGGTGTTTTAAAAAAAAATTTTGTTCTGAGCAGCAAAACTAAGGATATTCATATTCCAGAAGGCTTGTGCATTTATTACTTATTTCACTTACATTATACTGAGGCTGCAGTTTGAGCTCACACAGCATTAGATCTTGAGTGAAGACAGACTGTATGGTATTACGTGAACTGATTAATGCTTTTCCTAGATTCACAAGATTCATCGCAACCTTTCGCTTTTGTGCTCTGCCTCTGCTAAGGTTTGAAGTCATGCTGTACTCCTCCCTCAGTGAGGGTGCTAATTGGTTTCAGGGCAGAGAAAGAAGACCCTATATTTCAAAAATCTTGAACAAACTGAGTTTGAGATTTTTACCTCTTTTGCCATTTTTGTAACAGGTTTTGAGAGATTAAAATGCTGCTGCTAGGCATCCACAGACAATTATGTAACATACAAACAGATATTCCCCAGGAAATGGGTGAAGAAGCAAACTAGCTCCAGTTGCAGTTTATGAGTGTGTCACTCTGTCTTTTGGGTTGTAGGTGCCTGCAATAGTCCAAATCAGCCCAATGCTGTAAAGAGGAAGAAGCTCGCTGTGGATAGTGTTTTCAACAAATTTGATGACGAAGACAGTGATGATGTGCCCCGGAAAAGGAAACTCGTCCCCTTGGATTATGGAGAAGAAGATAAAAGCAGTATCAAAGGCAGTGTCAATACAGAAGAAAAACGCAAACATATTAAGAGTCTCATTGAGAAGATTCCCACAGCGAAACCAGAGCTCTTTGCTTATCCTCTTGACTGGTCCATTGTGGATTCAGTAAGTTGATTTATTTTAACCATTCACAAAACACATTTTTTTCCAAACAAACCTTGGAATTGAATAGAAAAACTATGTTCCTGAGACCCCAGTTGATTGGAGCATCATCACCAAATAGAATCAAACTTGAGTACTGTATTTCTTGTCCATGTATAATACTTACTTTAAAGTATGCCTGCTTATTTTTGTTTGCTCTCCCCTGAATTGTTGCTACAAGTCATCTAGCAGTTTCTTGGAAGGTGGGGGGGAAAAGGTCCTGTAAAAACATGTTTGAACAGCTGGCAGGAATACTTGCAGATGCCCAATCACTAAGGGTTATCTCATTGATAGCGAAATGTATCTTCTGCTATGGAGTCATTTGGGACTTCTGACTGCCTATCTGGCAATGTTGTTTCAAGACGGTAAAGTTTATGGAAATTACAGGGTTTGTTTTTGTGTTTTTTCTCCAGACACTAATGGAACGCCGAATTAGACCGTGGATCAACAAGAAAATAATAGAATATATTGGTGAAGAAGAAGCCACTCTAGTTGACTTTGTTTGTTCTAAGGTTAGTAGCTTCCACTTCCTTTGCGAAGTCTGGGTTTTGCTCCCCCTTTAAACTGCAGCAACAACTGTAGTATCTGTATTTAAAGGCAGTTTGTTCTTAGCTTCTCTAATCTGCGATATTGGTCAGCAGAGACAATTGGTGTACTTCGAAGCAGTATGTGCCCTAATGTTTTACAAGTTACCTCCTTTAATGCTTATGCACGATATGTACATGCTCTCTGTTATCTGTTATATAAATTTGTGGAACTGGATTGAAGAAAGGAGCAGTTGACAAGAGCAGCTGTTTTAACTGATAGTTTTATCATTAGATTTCAGAATTAACATCTTATTGGCCATTAATATTTTTAACTTAAAAATAAGATGTGTGAATTCAGAGGCGGGGAAAAGCCAATAACTTGATTTTACGTACATTTTGGGATTTAACTACATTAACTTGTTAGGTTTTTGGATGCTGTTGCTTTAGTAGTAAGCAAATACTAAGGTTTTAGAGTTAGCATTAGAAGTCATTCTGCTATAGCTTTCAGCCATTGCATGACTTGTTTAAACTAAACTCTGCGTGGCTTCTTCCATCAAATTACAAATTAAATTCTAGTAACTTGCCTTTTAAAATCTGTCACAACAACTCTATGGTTTTTCACCAATGGGAATTTCAAAAACTCTTCGGCTTTCATGGTACTCACATTCATAATGGCTTGTGTCGGTTTATCTTTTAGGGCTACTGTATGAGAGGTAAAGCCAGTGACAGTTTTGTGGCACTGGTGGTTATTAGAAAATGAAAAGCAGAAGTTGAATATTTGCTAAGCTTAAATTATATATATGTGTGTATATATATAAAGCCATTTTCTAGTATTGAAAGACAAATTATTTGCTTCTAAAAAAAATTTTAAATACTTAACAGGCAGATGGAAAATTCAGTTACAAAGAGCAATACAGGGAGAATTTTGCCTTTGTCTTCCATTAGGAATTCCATGTTGAAGGAAGGGGAGCTTATTCCTTAAATTAGGAGTGCTTAATTGGACATGCAAGAATAGCCAGCAAATACAGGACCTGTTGAATCTCTGGAGCTTCCTGGAACTTGTTCCTCAGTAACTAGCCATAAACTAGCACTCACTATGATGGAATCTGATGTAGTTTAATATTAATTTTTTCCCTGGCTAATACTGGGAACTAACAAACTGGAAACACTTTTTACACGTGCAAAGCATTCAAAATCCTTGAGAAGTACCTGCTTTTTGTCCAAAGATATTTGTATGGTTTACTCAGAGTTCTCAGCGTAAAAACATTTGTTTCTTTCAGGTTATGGCTCACAGCTCACCACAGAGCATCCTGGATGATGTTGCCATGGTAAGCAGAACTTGTGTAACTGTTACGCCTTCTACACCCCACTGAAGCTAATAGTTGTGCGAAATAGTAGGAGTCCATATCAGAAATATTTGGCATGCATAGAAAAGATACTTAGATCTGAAAGCTGTTTTGATTAAACAGATCATGCTAGCACAGGCATGATTTTTCAGTTACAGCATCTAGGGAGAAATTATTGATGCCTGTTCAGAATTTCTGAGTATTCAGAAACGTGGAACAAAGATTCTGTCCCTAACAGTAGAGAGGTAGGAATCAACAATAAGAGAACTGTATCAGAAATACAAACATCTATTCCTTCTCAGCCTTGTGACTAGATTTTTATAATCGGTGGTTTAGTGGATCTGTTCCTAATTAACGAGCAAAAGGTGATTTTTTTTTTTTTCTCTAGAAGAGTAAAAACTCTTTTTTGCCTGGTGTTGGAGGAGAGAAACTTCATGAAATAATGCTACTGTTTCACCATGTTTTCATGCACTGAAGGGTGAATGAAAACTGATGATTTGCTCCCTTCCAATAAGGAAACTTGGAGGCAAAGTTGGTAGGAGCCAGATTCATAACAGAAATTAGTAGGTTGTTCTTAGTGTGACAAGTCTTGGTGTGACCTGGAGAACTTCCTGAGACATGCTGTGCATGCTAAAAGTTTGCATGGATTCAAGAAAAACCAGGATAATGAGCTCAAGGAAGAGAAATCCATTGAGCGATTACTTAGTATCCAAGGAAGTTCCAAGCTGAAAATGAGCAGAGACTATGACAGAATTAAGGGAAAATACCGCATGTGCATGTCCTGTTCTTACATTCTTCCCAGTCTTGCCATTTCTTTGTCTCTTCCCAAGCCACTTTTGGAGACTAGGATAACTAGTACTTTTATCTCTTTGTGCTTAACAGCTGCATTATACAAGTGTATATCAGAACCTAGTCAAGACAGGTGATAAGTGGAGACAAATTCACTGAAGTTTTATCCAGTGCCTCACTCAAAGACTTAACTTGGATTACACTACCTCCACTTTGCAGTTCTGATGTCTAGATTTAGTCTTTGTAAGTGCCTAACCTGAAAGTAATCTATAAAATGTGTATTTCCTACAGGTACTAGATGAAGAAGCTGAAGTTTTCATAGTCAAAATGTGGAGGTTGTTGATATACGAGACAGAAGCAAAGAAGATTGGTCTAGTGAAATAAAGCACTCTCCTTGCTTCTAGGGTTCCATTTCAGTTTTGGGCTTTTTTTTTTCTCTTCATCATTCAAAGACTGAATTTTCTCTGTTCTCAGAGACTTGAGACCTGTATTTTTTTATGTAGAAAAATGTGAATTTTTTTGTCCTCTGCTCTGAGGCACCCTTTACCCTTACCAGTTAGTTATATGAATCCTGCATTGGTTCTCTTTATAATTCACAAGGTACAATTACCGGTATGTTTTATAAGCTGCAGCTACTGTACATGCTCTCTGGTAATTTTGTTATGTTAGTCTGATTCTTGTAAATATTAAGAAAAAAAAAGCCCCTGTTTTGCAAAACATTTGCACTTAATGTGGAACTGTATCAGTTACAGATGAAGACAAATGATTTTACTGCAAATTTATGAGCGCTTTTTTTTTTTGCATACTCTCCCTCTTTTTACTTAAGGAGTGATCAGAATACAATTTAAAAATAAGTGGCTTGAGCTGCTTTCACAGAACAGCCTTGTGTGTTCATTTGGTTCCCCTCGTCTGACTCTGGAAAAGGAGTTCCCTTGGATTTCTCATTCTGATGTGAACCAGCAGTAGTCTTGGTACTCTTGCCCCATTTAGAATTGTTAATGAAGCTGGGAACTTAATCTTCTGCAGATGCTGTGCTTCTTTCTAAGAAAGTGCAAATTGGAGGAAGTTTTTTATTCTTTGCTTATTTAAAACAAGAACAGGACCTCAGTTCAGTAGGTGCTATTTAATGATTCATTTTTTTAAATGTAGGATATTATTGCTCACCTTCATTTTAGCCCTTCCATATTATCCGTCTCCAAAATAATCAGATGGATTTTTTAAAAAGAAATTATTTTTGAAAACATGTTTGGGTTTTTTTTTTTTAGTATTTAGGAAAAAAATACCTGTTTGGATGTAACTGACCATAGCGGTTGACAAAAACTATATCATAAGTTTTCAAACAAAGCCTAAGTCTTGTTTTTATTAATACAGTTAACTAGCCCCGACTTTTGTTTTCTACTGTAAGCAGTCTGTTGTCCACAAAAAGAGGGTGGTATTTTCCTGCCTTGTTTGTATGGGTTTTTATAAATAGGCTGATATGGTATAAATGATGAGATGTACTGTAAACTGCATTTTTTATCTCATACCTGGGTAAGACGACAAATCGATAATGTGCTCTGAGCTGTTTTGATTGCAGGAGGACCGTGTTCCAGGGAGCAAACTGTCTCAAAAACCTTTTTAATTTTTAAACACAATTCTTAATAGCAAACAAATTAAGTAAAGGTGTTCCAGTATCTCTATATTGTATTTAACTGAAGGATACAGGTTGACCTGTTCAGAAAACATAACTGTGACCTTGAGTTACTAGTTCTTTGTATCTGGAGAGGACACTTGAAAACACTGTTCTTAACAAACGGGATCGTGTAAAGGTTCCACCATGTAAATATTTCAGATATTAAAAATGTATATATTTGATTTAAGGGCTGACATTCTTTCGGAGTTTTGTGCAGCATGCAATTGTATTTAACACTGCTTTCTGAAATCAACAAGTGTTCGCAAATTAGGGGTGGGTTTTCTTTAAAACTACCTCCTGCTTTGCCAGGTGACTAGAAGCCTGCAAATGCAGATGTGATCCCAATATGTTCTTTCTCATCCCTGTAATACACATCACAAAATGTTCTTTTTTAATGTGAAGTGTAATGCTCAGATGTTACTTTTATGTTGCGCTGGAGTTTGCGTGAGAATGTTTTGTTTTACATACTTACATGCTGCAACCTTCCTCTTTTTTTTTTTTCCTGCAACTTGATGTTACCCTAAGAAATTACTTCCCCATTCTCCCCATGCAGTTTTGCATCAGCATTTACCAAAAATTCTCTGAATTCTAAATAAATTCAAAACTTACTCTGTTTGTAGTAAATACAGAGAAGAGGGAGAGTGAACTTCATGAGTGCTTTTTGTCCTGCTAATACAGCATTCTCGCTGTCATTATTAGCAGTTAAACAAGCCAAATGTGACAAATGCATTGTAATGCCGCTATGTGACAGATTGCCTAGCGTCCTTGTTGAGATTCTTCAGTGAATCAGTGAAGTTGTGAAACTTCAGCTTACTTTCTTTGTCCCTAAACTAAGGCTGTATATTCAACTATTGTATTGTTTATGCATTGGATGCGAGCTTATACTCTTCTTTCCCAAGGAGACCAAAGGCGTCTGGGTGAGAAAGACATCTGAAATTAAGCTGGAGTGTTAAATATCTAGGTAAAGAAGTCTTCAGAAGCAGTTGTGACATATTAAAAGAACTAATTTTGTAGAAGTTGAGGTTTTCTTCAGTGGTGGAAGGAGGAAGGAATGTTCACTGTAGAATTTCTGGCTTGACTTATGCAAGTACAAATTTCCCTGTTTCAGAATGCAAAATGTTGCTTTATAAAGTCACTTCTAGTGTTTACCTCTTATTCAAATTAGCGTTGCTACTTTTCAGTGATACCAGAATATATTTTGTCTGTGATGCTGGGGGTAGAACACAAATTAGATACCACTGAGGGGTTCTTAATATAGGAAGTAACTTTCCGTTGTTAACTTTTTCTTTTAACACACATAACAGAATTATTTCAAGATAAAGTTGGAAAATATGGGGTAGAAAAAGCCTTTTTGGTCAACGTTACAACACTTTACTGTCTGAATAAGCGATTTAATACCGACTGTGTGTGTCATGTTAGTGAACGTGCATGTTAAGAGCATACTGAGAATGAGATCCATTAGCAAAGTATGTGTGTTGCCACTGGGTATTCAGTGCAACATGCCAGAGTATGATCTATTCTGTGGTGGAAATGTGCTTCTGAAGTTACACATAGTGCGTAGAGGGGGCAAAAAAAAAATCAGTATTTATGCAACAGAACTGGATATACGAGTCATTGATCTGGACTTTGCTGTGGATCGAGGCTTTACAACTCAACCTAACACATGCCCTTAGTCTCCTGATACTTATTCTGCATAACTGCCATTCAGAGTTATTTGGAATATGAGAGTCCAAAATACAAAGTATCGTCATTTTCATTAGTGTGCACTGAAATGAGATGGTGAAACTGTGAACAGGTAAGATGCATTACCAAGAATTGTGTATTTTTATGTTACTGTTAATTTGATGAGGTGGTTTTTTTTGTTCTTCGAATATTTAACATGTTCACATACTGATCTGGTCTTTCTAATTTAATAAAACAGTTGGATTTGATGATCTTAAAGGTCTTTTCCAACATAAATGGTCCTATCATTCTGTAATTTGGGGCATTTCCTTCCTCCCTTCTCTTTAAACAGGAGCCTGCACTAAACCCAACCATTTTACTAGATGACTGCGGCTCTAAATGTGGCTTAGGGAAGGTCCAAACCAGTAAATTTAGTTTCTTACTGAATTTCTATTTTTTTACAACTAATGCTTTCCTGTTACTGTGAGGGAAGCATTAGACCTTCTGTGCTTTTACTAAATGGAGTTGCTCAATAGCTGCTTGCAGGAGTAGTATTTTAGAAAGGGTATACACTTAAAACTAGAAGCTGTTGGCTTTTACATGACAATAGGGTTATGCTTTTTCATATTCTGTAAGTTTTCCTGGCATAGGAAACCTGTACATGCAGACTTACAAATCGGTACACAGCCACAGGGTGGGAGCAGTGCGAGGTATTGTGAATAGGCATTTCATCAGAATAGTCTAGTACAGCTGTATGTTTGTGTTTGGGGTGGGTTTTTTTCTTAAAAAGACAAATAGTTTTATTCTGTTAATGGTTAGGCATCACTTTTGGTGAAAAACAGCTTCTTTTAAATGCACTTCATGTGCACGTGACCTACTGAAACTTGATGTTTGTGTCAAAATGCTCATGTAAAGCTGAACTTTTATATGCAATACTTCTGTGCCACTTCCGTTTTCCCATGGATCATCCTGCAGCGTAGTCAAATTGTGAAAATATGATGTTTTAAACGTGCAGAATTACATGGTCTCTCGATAGGTCTTTTTTTTTTATACGTTTAGAAGTATTGCATGCATTTTTAGGAAGGAATTGTGGATTACTCTTCCAATACATCCTGGACAGCAAGGTAAGTTTCAAGTTTGAAATTGCTGGCCTTTCTTCTACAAAGGAGTGGCGGCTCTACTGGAGCCTTCCTGAAAAGATGCTGCCGTGCTGACTTTTGATTTTTTTTTTTTTTTTATTTTTAGTATTGTTTTTATTGTGAATTGCAGAGCTCCTTTCTATTATTTCCACAATGCTTTGTCGTGGGACCCTTCTAAACCCCCACTGCACCCCCTTAACCCTCCACTTTTCCCGGTTTCGTGCTTCCAGAAACGCCGGGGGGTGCTGGTGCCGGCCGGGGCTTCCCGCCGCCCGCCCCGTGCTGGCGGTGCCGCCCCTCGCGCCTCCCGGCCGCCACGGGCGGAAGTGATGTCGCGGCGGAGGGCGGGGCCCGGGCCGGAAGCGCGGGGGGGCGGGACGGCGAGGAGCCGGTGGCGGAGNCGCGGCCGGTCTGGCTGCGCCGGGGCCGGGCAGGTGGTGGAGTCTGGCAGCGGCCCGACCCTCACCCCCGGCGCCAAGGGGGTTCTCCCCGCCCTGGCGGCCGTTCCCGGAGCCGCTCGCCCCGCCTGGGCCCCGGTGCCGGCTGGGCTGCGGCCGAGGGGGAGCGGGGTCCCCGGCTGCCACGGCCCGGGGCGGGGCTGAGGGCGAGCTCCGCGGGGCCTGTGGTGGTCGGTGGCTCAGGAAGGCGGCGGCGGCTGCCGGTTGTTGCCTGTCGGGGAGGGTAAAGCGCGGGTCACGCCGCCTTTGCTGGGGCTGGGCGATCCTAGCGGCTCTTTCGCTTCTAAGCTGCGAAAGCGGCGTCAAGCTGACTTGTCTGTTACCTCTGCTTGCACTAGGCTGAATGTAGACGTGTGAAAACTACGGTTGTAACTCTGTTGTCCTTACTAAGGAAAGCCAGAGGAAGCAAGGAAGATCTCTCTTAGACAGGCTATTTTAATATTAAACAGCTTCGTTAGAAAAAAAAAAAAGTTTGGGTGAGTCCCTTTTCAGGTAAAGCAAGTAAAAATTTAACTTGTGTCTGTTTATGCACAGTTCACTTCTAGACTTCATTCATTCAGAGTTAAATTTCAAACTCGGGAGCGTTGATTTATTTAAAAACAGCAAATAAAGTTGTTCGGGAAGATGTCCTGGATATATTTTCTGAGCTCTTGAGTTTTCTGAAGGGAGCGTTCTAACAAACCGTAAGTTTTGAGGCCTGTTAGACACTGTGTTTCAAGCTTCGGTGCAACTCTTGGTGTCAGCTACTCAGTTTATCTATACTCCTCATTAGCTGGTTTTCTGGTTGGTGAGTTTGTGGTGGCTTTCTTTACCAGTCTATGAGTAGGATTTTGTAGGTTGGTCTATTTTGTGTGGGTTTTTTCCCCCCCCTCTTGTAATTACAATTTTGACATTCTGCTATGTGAAAAATCTCATTCTGATACTCTGCATTTGGATAAAAATGCTCAACTTTTTCCTCTGTGGTGGCCCTGTCACTGGAAAATTTTATCAATAGCAGCCTGAAAACAACATTGTTTATATTCTGTGGCCCAACCAAAGAATAGGAGCAAAAACTTTAAAAAGTAAAAGCAATATAATGCCTATTTATTTTCATCTAATCTTACATTTTGTTATATTTTAAATTAAAGTGCTTTATTTTTAATTACAAACGTGGAAGAGAGCCATTCTGGTGAATGCTACATTGTCTTTTTCCAAACAATTTGCATGCTCCCACTAGACTTGTTAAATTGGTGTTGCTTCCTAATGGCTCTTTAGTGTAAGCTACATCCCTGCTGAAGTTAGTAAGCGCTATGCACTAGTCTTGTAAGATACTTATTTATCTGTAAGTAGAGAAACAGCTTCTGCATCTTAGTATGTATGAAAATAGGTGTAACTCCCTCTTTAAGTAAGATGCTATCTTGCAGCGCTTGTGACTTGCTGCTGCCAAAAGTGGGAGGCTTTGCTTTGTGATGTCCTCCGTTGTATGAGTTTTTCAAGACCGGTCCATACATGAATGCATGAAACCAGCAGAAAATAGTCTTGTTTTCTTTCCCTGGATTTATTTTTTCTTCCATTTTAGTAAGTAGAATCTACTGTAAAGAGGACTGATGAGTGCTGGAGTTGGCACAAAGTAGGAGTCACTTGGGATGGAAGTGGGGACTGGCACTCCACCCTTCAGGCCGTAGTTTATTCACTTCCCTATGTTTTGAGTAACCAAGCCTGTGATTTATCTAGGCCTACATATTGTTTCTTAAAATTATGTTTTTTCTGAAACTTATGTAGTTACGTCACCCTTCTTCCTCTTTCCCCTGTATTGCTTTATCCTCCTTTGTTATGGAGCACATGGTTTATTCATGTTGGCGTAGGAGAATGTTAGCATGTGACTTTTTATGGAAGAGTGTATAAAGCTGTTAGAAGCATATGCCATGTTTATGTAAATTTAGCTGATAAATAAAACCTACCACTAGGGGAAACGAATGCACAGTATTTGTTGAAGCTCAGCTGAAATACTGTTTTGTGTATCTCTAGGTTGCTCTCAGGGCACTACACTTGATAGTTGAAAATCTTCAATATGTAACTCAGTTGTCCTTGCTTGAAGATTCCCCTTGAGCTTATCAACAATCCAAAACCGAACAATTTGGAGCAATTGTACTCTGTTGAGATAAAAACATACAAGTTATGCTTTGAGCAAGTATGCAGGGCTTCTCACTTATTGCACAAGAAGGAATGGAGAACTGTTTTGAATGATTAGTTTGTTGTTGGCTTACTTCCGTGGCTGATGAACTAATTTGATAACACCTAGACGCTCTTATGCTGGAAAATCCCTGTTGTGACCGCTTAGTAAAGATGCAATACAGTTTGGTATTGTGGTGCAGATAGAAAACAGTTTTCTTTGGTCTGTGTGACTTCTCAAAATTGGGGTAGGGAAGGGATGGAGAACTTGGTCATATAAGAACAAAGACTTTTTACACATCTCTTTCTTTTCAGCATCTCAAGAGGAAAGATCCGTTTTGTATAGAAGTAAGCGATTTCCAGAGGATAGTCCCAATGACAGAACTGTCTGCGCATTTACCCCAGTTTCAGCATGGGCAGCTGACAGAAAACTTCCCTGATAACCACCTCAGCAACACCGTACGTAACAAACAATTTTAATACCGGGTAGCAGTTAAATCGGGATGAATAGTGAGTGTGGATGAAAAGACAGTTCAGAACCCTAGAGATCTGTTTGTTGGGAGTAGTTTTCTCTGTCTGGGCTGTTGTGGTGATAAGCGGTGCCAAAAGAAATACTATGTAAAATAACTGATGTTCTAAACTCATTTTTATATAGAGATAAGACTTCTGCCAGTTCAAAGTGGCATTGGAGTGACCAAGTCCTCAAGAAAAATAAGAAAATAGGATGGCATACTCTCATTCAAACATTATCCTGTAGAGGATGTAGTGAGCTGTCTTGATCTAGCCTGGCTGTGGTCTGTTTGATTCACAGTTTTCTCAGTCCCAGAGTTAATTTTAGCCTAGGTAGAGCTTGAAGCCTCGGTTTTGTTGTTGCTGTTGCTGGAGGGCTGCCCCTATGCAGGAAGAGCTGTGCCGTCTGCTCTTGTGAATAATTGTCAAGGTGCTCTCAGAGTTCTTGAGGTTTTGAGTGGAGGTTGAGGGGAAATCAAACCATAAAGTTTTATATGATTGCTTTGAAAGACCTACGCACGTAATTGTTGCTAAAACTGTACTTGTCTGACTGCATGTGTTTTGGTAAAACCAAGTTCAGATGATCTACTTGGGTGTGGTACTCAGGCTCTTGGATTTGTCATCCTCGGTTCTTTTTTCCTGCTATAGCTCTGGAGTATCAGGTTTCCTGGTGACACAGAAATGCTCTTGTGAGGTTGGGCTACTTGTAGCCATGTTTATGGCAGTGGTTCAAGAGAATATTTTGGTCCCTGCTCTAACTCTTCTATACAATCCAGCATTTTAAGTAGAAATCTGAAAAATCCTTTGTCTCGGATCAGCATCCTGCTGTGTCAGTAAAAATACAAAACACTTCAAAACTTATTTTTAAATTAATAAGTCAGTCTGACTTACGACCTTAGTGATTATAGGAACTGTTAATAGAAAAATGGAAAGTTTATGCTTTCCTACTGCATCCTTTGTGCTTTTACTTCAGAGAGAATAAAAAAGGTTTATTTTCACTTGGGCAGGTGAGAGATTAACTTTTATTGAACACTTCTGCTAGATTAAATAGGCAGAGCTCAATGATAAGCTGTGGGCTCACCATCCTTACAGATAACTTGGTGATGCTCCTTCCCAGCAATGGATGGTTCCATTTACTTCTCAATGACAGACCATACTGATGAATAACTACTCCTTATGCTTTTTCTTTCAATGTTTAAGTGTAACTCTAGGTGTAGTTTTAATACTCAGTTGTAATAATTTTTCTGCCCTACACACATCTGCTTTGTTTTTGTACATACATATAAAAATCCTGCTTAAATATATCTAGCCTGTGTGGCTAACACTCAGCGTGTGAAGTCACTAAGTACTGTAATTTGCCATCTCTTCTTCCAGTCACGCACCAAGAGTTCAGCCCCATCTTCAATATATGTCAGTGTATAATGATCTGAATTTAATAAATAGAAACTTTTTATCAAATATGCTAGTTCTTTATCTCTTGGTTCAGGGGCATTGCACTGGGTTTGCTATTAACTTCGTCCCGATAGGGGAAAAAACCCTATCAGTTGCTTTTGATATTGATTGTTCACCTGAAAGCATGTAGTTCGTAACTTACGTTTGCTTACGGTGTTACAACAGGTGTTACTGACTTTTTAGCTTCAGAATTTTCACTTTTAACTATGTCTGAGGAAAGTGAAGAGTCTGTTCCTTTGCTTCCACTTCAGCAAGAGTCCATGGCCTCTGCTCTGTTTAATACTGATCAGGTAGGATATGACTGCACTTTGTTCTTTTAACAACAGTGGGGAACACGCATGTCACATTTAGCTACGCTTTAGTAGCCTCAAAGGACAACTTTTTCTAGTTTTAACAGCGAATGACAGAATAACTCATATAACCCTTTTGATGCTGATCTGGTTTTCATGCACTGTGCTTTAATATGTAAAGGCATTTTGTGATGGTGTCTTTGTTCCTAACTAGTGGAAGGAATAAAATGGCACATATTGGTCTAATTTCTTGAATTTTTTTCTCTTTGTGTTTGATTTTGCAGTTTTTTGTAGTGGTGTGCTAGTTAATCCGGCTTTTCCTTTGGCTGTTTTTGTGTTTGCTTTGTGAAGCTGTAGATTTTTATTTTACTTTTTATATTTCTGTGCCTAAGATAAGAGTAAGCGCTCCCTCATGCAGGGCTCCTATTACAGCAGAAAAAGAGCAAAGTGTTCTGCAAGCATGCAGAAACTTAAATACTAGGTCTGCTTTACTTGTGAACTGTTCCAGTGCTCTGATCCTCTCCAATGTAGTGTTACTTATAGCCATCTTAGGCAGTTTATTTAGACAAGTAAGCTTATTGTTGTCGTCTTACAGACCGAGAGAAATAGAATATTTTGACTATCAACATGACAAATATTACATTTGAGCTATAATCTATACAGAAAGAGGTTCAGTTGCAGCCAGCATTTCAGAACAATTAACCGCAATCTCCTTATTTGCATTCTCACATATTCCTGTTTTTATCTGACTTCCAATAATTGTATGTGAGGATTTTTTGCAAAATGCCAAGTGATTTATAATGAATCTTTCATTTAGTAAGAACTAATATTGAACCCAAAATCTTTTTCAGGACATACTTTAAGTTGATGACACTAAATTCAAATTAAGGTTAAAACCTTCATTCTAAAAAATATTTGCCTGCAAGTTTTAATTGCTTAATTAAGACAATTTTAGATTTTTTTTTTTCCCTCTCCCTTTACATTCAGTTTCCTTTTTCAAAAATAATGCAAATTTTCTTAGAGGACAGTTGTCGAAACCCTGCTGAACTCCCTTCTGAGGACACCACAAAAAGGAGTAAAGAAGCAAAGCATTTGATGTGTTTTGTTACTTTGTAATGTTTTGTAAAAGCGAACTTTTCATGAGCTGGGGAAGTTCTAAAGCTTCAACCTGGGTTTTAGCAGCGTCAGTGTTTGCAGTGCAAAGTCCAGGGACTTGTACTCCTTAATCACTGAAGTGCTTTTGAAAAGCTCACTATGAGTTCCTGAGTGTGTACTTAACATCTTTTCTGAGGGTGGGGCTGGGGAAATTCTCTATAAAGAATCTCCAAAATTACTATTGATCTATCAAAAAATTGCAGTGAATTGATGAGATACAAGCCAGCAGTTATGTTTGGAGAAGCTATGAAGAACAGGTAATGAAACTTTAACATTGCATGTTTAAGGCAAAAATTACCTGCATAAGAGTACTTAAGCAGAAATGCATTAGGTTATTTTCAGTGCCCTATCTTATATCTAGAGCAATTTTACTAAAACTGAGCGATATTTTAAAGGTATTGCAAAAGGTATCTTCCTTCCGTTTATTGTCCATTTTAATCTAACACTGCTGTAGTGCATCTAAACTGAGCTGTTAGTAAATGAAGCAGTTCTGAAGGAATGAGATTAATTTTGTAAGGAATCAAAAAGCTTTGTGTTACATCTCTTTTATGTTAAACCTCTTGGGTGGAGGGAGTGGGAATAGTACAACATTGACTTTGAACATGGTAATACCATTAAAAAAAAAAAAAAGAGTAGACTGTGTAAACAGTTGCATTTTAGGGCTTGTTTAGAGTGACTGGTAAACATAAAATGGTTCTGTTTGTAGCCCAGAACAGGTAAAACCCGGCTCACTCTGCTGTTGTGTTCTCTGTATGTGCACCCAACATATAAAAGGCTGAATGCCTCCTGCTAACGGGTGTCCTGGTTCCGGCAGGG